>JAJEJO010002649.1:91928-108650 GCA_020662805.1 Glaucomys volans
CCACGTATTATGGTTACTACAGGGGTGTGTGTGTGTGTGTCTGTTTATAGTGGGCCAGAATTAAAGATTCTTTTTTTGTATTGAGGTACAATTGATCTCACTTATATTTGGTACTCAAAAATGGTAAAACTCACAGAAGCAGGAAGTGGAATAGCTAGGGGTGGGGAGAGGGGAGGGGAGGGGGCTGGTCAAAGGGTGCAAAGTTTCAGTGAAGCAGGTCAGGAAGTTCTGGGGAGCTGGTCCACAACACTGATACTGGTACTGAAAAATTTGCCAAGAGGGTAGCTCTTGTGTTAAGTGCACTTACCATAAAAGGAAAACACAAAGCAAATATACAAGTTTTTTTTTTTATTATGGTAGTGATCAGAACGTTTGAACACTACTGGGTTAGAGACAAACTGCTTTGCTAGAAAATGAACACAGTTCAGAGTTTGAATCATTAGTAAAAGTCACTTAATTTCAGATCTCCTGATTCCAAATCCAGGGCCTTTCCCCAGCATTTCCATGCAGCATGCCCTTCCCTTTCCTAGCAGAATCTTCTAGGTTTCCATTTCTAACAAATGATATTAGGTTATAGAGCATGATTATTTCCCTACTATTATTTTCATGACTTCACTTTTTAGCTATCACAAATAACTCTGCTATAAATGTTTTTATAATTATAGCTTTGTTTTTCTTATGAATCACTTAAATAGGATTCATTTTCTGGTATGATTATTTTTGTGGCTCTCACTCCAAGAAACAACCCATTTACACTTTCACCAGCAATGATTTCCCAACAGTCTCACTACTGCTGATTTTTGTCATTTATCCTTATACTTGTTTATCTGATGTGTGTTAAATGGCCCCTTATAATTGTTTGCATTTGAATTTCTTTAATTAACTTTTGAGGTTTAGCGTTTCAAATGCTGGCTTAATGCTGGTGTTCCTGGCGTATGAAATTGTGTGTCCTGGTCCCACTGGGAGCCTGATTTGAATGAACTCAATATATTTTAGATATAAAACTTTAAATATGGTGCCATACTTAAAGCAAATACTTTTTCTTACTCTCTTATATCTCTCTTTGTCTTGGTTTTGTGGAATTTCATTATTCCACAGTTTTACATTTTTATGTAGTTCTACACACCATTATTTTTTAATTTGAATTTCCTCCATCCTTTAAATCATAAAAAGAAGTTTAGTTAGAAAAGTATTCTATTTCATGTTTTATAATGTAACTTTTAACTCTGATATACACATACAAAATGAAAAGTTCCTCCTTGTGTGGCATGAGAGGGCATAAATTGAGAACTGACTTGTTATAACCCTTTTTTTTTTGTTATTTCCTTAAATCTGTGACTCTCAATGAGTGGTCTCAGACCAGCAACATCTAGGAACTTGTTAGAAATGTAAAATTTCAGGCCCCACTCTATATCCACTGAGCCAGAAGCTCTGAGAGGAAAGCCCAATAATCTGTTTTAACAAGCCCTCCAGGTGATTCTGTTGCATGCCAAACTTTGCCTATTTGAGTGTGAACTCAATACTCATAATGACACTCACTTCTAACTTTTAATTAATTGGTAGTAGGAATCATCTATCTTTACTAGGCAATTCCCTTGGGACGCACAGAGCATCATTTATTCCGTTTATCAAGATGCCTGGCTACAACACTCCCCCCGCCCCATAGTGTAGTCAATTAGATGCTGAAGCCTTCAATTTACATTTTGCTTGTAGCCACCCTCCACTCAACACCCCCACCACTACTTTATCCTCGTTAAGGTTTGCAGAAGATGTTCTTCAAGTTACCCTCCTGGGTTATTAGCTTTGAACTACTATGTGTATTTTTATCTTTGCTTATGGAAAATTTTCCAGTTATGCTTTCTGATTATTTCCTGCTCTCCTGGGTCTATCCCTAGTGGCTTCATTGCTGATCATTTTCCTTCTCCCAAGGTCAGTTTTAAAGTACCTGTCAATATTAATACAAGGCTGGCAAAAGATACCAATCTTATAATATTGAATTTTAAAATATCAGAAGAAAAATTCAGAAAATTTCAGGAAAAAATAGGAAATGTCAATGTTGCTAATTGGGGATGCTTTTTGCTATGCAGGTCTTTCAAAGGTCAAGATGTTGATGTGGTCAGAGGAAATGGTCCAGGTTGTGGGTCTAACTCTAGAAATCCTCAGAGTAGGCTTTTATTGGTTTAACTAGAGTTCATCAGGTTGCCGAAAAGCTAAGCAAGAGTGAGTTTCAAATGTGCCAACGTTATTCAGAGCAAACTTACGGGGCCCTCTTTTCTCTGGTATATTTTACTTCTATTCTCATCTGTTTTAGTCAGCTCTTTTTTTTTTTTTTTTTTTTTTGCTGTGACTAAAATACCTGACAAGAGCAATTATAAAGGAGGAAAAGTGTATTTGGGGCTCACAGTTTCAGAGGTCTCAATCTAGACAGCCGGCTCCATTCCTCAGGGCTTGAGATGAGGCAAACATCATGGCAGAAGAGTGTGTCGGAGGGAAGCAGCTCACATGACGATCAGACAGCAGAGAGACACTCCACTCACCAGATACAAAATAAATACCCCAAAGGTACACCCCAATGACCCACCTTCTCCAACCACACCACCCTATAGTTACCATTCTGTTAATCCCATCAGGGGGATTAATCCACCAATTGGGTTAACTCTCATAACCCAATCATTTCTCCTCTAAACTTTCTTGTATTGTCTCACACATGAGCTTTTGGGGGACACCTGACATCTAAACCTTAACAGCATCTATAAAGGCTCACCTTATCCAGTAATCCTTTCTTGCTATATGTGGCCTGAATAGATACTACTCTCCATAGCTCAATTGGTCTTTATAATTTGATATGGATGAAATTGAATAGGAATTTTCTTCCTTCCAGAGTTGGTACCAGCTGCATCACCTGATGCAACAGAGAGGACTTAACCTGAACAGTGATTATGGCAACCAGCAACTACTTTAAGAGTTTCCCATATAATGCACAAAACATATGCACTGGGAGAGCCCAGGAGAGATGTCTCAAAACTGCCTTGTCAAGCACAGGGTGCTTGAGAATGTTGGACTAGACTTGGATCTCTAGGTGTGGCACACACTCATATTCATGCCTCTAGCCACCAGTGAAGTTAAGTTGTAGACATCCCAATACTTTCTGCAGCAATGGTCCAGGCCTCATTGACTTATCCCAACTTGCTGCTCTTCTAATGCCTTTGAAGACAACAGCTCAGGTTTCACCCTAGGCTCTCCTAGACTTCTTCCTGTGCGATCTTACTCTCACATGGTCCCTTTGAATGCAAAGGGCCTCAGACGCAAGAGGCCTCAGTCATCTCTCCAGATTTCCAGGAGATTACAGTGCAGATTTCTCACATGTCTCCAGATTTCCATCTCTCCAGAGTCTCCATGTCTCCATCTCTCCAGATTTCCAGGAGATTACAGTGCAGATTTCTCACATGTCAGTTTCTAGAGCATATCTACATTTACATGGAAACATTAAAGAATTTAGGTGCTATGCAGTCCCTGCACTTGAAAAACAGTGTACACTGGTGTCTTAGATCATTTTGTATTGCTGTGACATAATACCATAGACAGAGTAACTTATAAAGAAAATAAATTTATTTCTTATAGTTCTGGAGACTGGGAAGTTCAATTTTAAGGTGCTGGCATCTGTGAGGGCCTTCACTCAGAATCATCCCTTTGTGGAAGACAGAAGCACATGCCAGAGCAAAAGAGCAAGGGGAGGTTGAATTTGTTTTCATAACAAACACACTCTCAGAATAACAAGCCTGATAATGACATTAATGCACCCATGAAGGCAGAGCCCTCATGATCTAATCACCTCTCATCCAGCCCCGTTGTACTGGAAGCTATGGAGGACGCATTCAAACCACAGCAACTGGAGAGTCAACTCAGGGCAGGTGGCCACTGTTAGTAATTAGAAGACAGAACAGGGTCATTGCAATCACAAGCTCTGCTCTTGCATCTTTTGTGGAAGCTTCAGAGTAATCTTAACTCCCAAAATTTTGTATGATAATCTAGAACAACTTCCTAGTCTCCTTATAGAGCTACAAATCATAAATTTCTGTAGCCAGGATGTATGATTTGTGGGGAGAATGAAGAAATGAGTTATTCATGTCTGAGACATGGCAAGCCCCTGTCTATGAGTGACATAAGACTTGTGACCTTCATTTGATCTGAGGGTGTCATGAAGGGGAATCTGATTACCTTGTTGTGCAGCAGCTCACTGAGGGATGGGTTCATGCAACAAGAGTTATTGAATTTGGGTGACTGTGCCTGCTGTCATCTTGGAAAATATCACAGGCAGGGCACTGTTCTGATTGAAGATACAAGAGGGTTCTAAGAGTTCTGAGGGGTGAGCAAGTTCAGAACTCTGAACCCATCAGCCCCCCTCTTCATGGGCACCACAGGCAGGCCTTCTCTGTCTTCTCTGCAGAATTAGAGATCTAGGCATTCACATGGTGTTTCTTATAGGCCACAGAATGTTCATTTATTAACTTATAGTGGTGACCCCTATATAACTATAGTAGTAAGTACCTGGGCATCTGTGTCTGTGGCCCAAAGGCTGCTTAATGAGCAAATAATGATAATTCACATTTTTGAGTAGTCTTGGAGAACTTCGTTCACCACGTGAAAGCCACTGAAGCCATTTCTACCCTATAGAGAGTGTTTGTGCCCCCTAGAAGTACCCCCCCCATCTCCATTTGTCTTCCTGTCCTTCAGAACATACTGGATTAACAACCGGAGCATTCTTACTATTAATTTGCCTTTCTTATCATAAGATAGCTTCATCAATTCCAATAATGATAGAATAATTCTAATAATGATAAAATCAATTTAGATTCATGATGCTTATATTATTAACAGCTTGGTTCCATTCACATTAATTTAATAAGAATTTACCAAACACCTTCTATGTGTCAGGTACTATTCTAGGCACTGGGGATATGGAAAAAGATAAGAAAGATTCCTGCACTCATGGGGCTTATCACCTGTCTTCTGTATTTTCCAGGATACACACTGTTCCCTTTAATTGGATGTAGGCTTTTATCAGCATGCTGTAGGATGATGTTAGATATCACTCTTTGAGAGTGGCTATCCCAGGCTTAAGATCACCTATATATGGGCCACACTTGTGGAAAAAAATTATAGTTACTTTTGGTAATGGTCCTGCTATCTGACATTAGCAGGAAATTTTCTAATTAAACAAACATTTAGCTTTGGTAACAAACAGCAATCAATACAAAAGTGATTATCAACAAATTAGAACAAATAAAAACATTTTTAAAAAATAATGTACAGACAAATGTGGCAGAGCTTGTGACAAGGCTGGGTTTTGGCTTTGATTTGTTTTTCAGTGACACATAGGAAGCACAGTAAGTTAAGAGAATATGCTGAGTTTTAAAATGCAATTTGACAGAGTTTAAAAAGTCTTCCCTGAAAATATTTATTCTTGGAATGAATGTGCATTTCACACTGTATGTATATTTTAGGAGCACAAATAAAACCAAAATAATTATTCTATAATTTCATGTAGGACCCAGTAAAAATTTTCCTTCACTGTAAAGAAGACATCAGCACTGAGCAAGTGGTATCATGTGACCTGAGCACTATTTACATTTGTTTACATGAACACCTCCTAATATAATAATATCATCTCTGCATCATGCTTATGACAGACACTCTGGTTCTTTATCCAAGAACATCCCATCCAACAGCTTCCCCTTATGAATTTCTTGCTAGTAAGAATTGTTATTTTCTTTGAGTTTAGGAGAGAAACCCTTCATCTAATCTGAGAAGATGCCTCGTGTGGAGTCTATGATTCATCCTTCTTACCAGTGATTGGCAGCTGTGAATAAGTGATATGATCTGGCCAACGAGAGATGAGGAATCTGTGTAGAGGCCCGAGAATATATGAGTGTTTCTATGAGTGAGTGGTTTCCTCACTCAGAGAAGAGATAGACAAAAAGAAATATTTTTCCTGCCTTTGAGTATTATAGGATGCTTGAAGTTGCCATCTTGCAGTCATGAGGAGACAGACCTGAGGACAAAACAACAGAACCCCATATGGTCGAGCATAAAAACGGAAAGAACTGGAGTCTCCGATGTCTTTTTGTTACTGATTTAACTATCTTGGAATCAATCTGAACTTACTGTAAATAATAAAACCCTTACTATTGAAGCTAGTGGTCCCCAAAGTAGAATGAAGAAAACAATACAGTATCAATTTATTTTTAAATGTCATCACGCCACTCTTTTAAAGCATATCTAAAATGCAGACTGAAATCAGTTGATCCACACAGTCCATGATTCACCAGACAGCTGTCTCCACACAACCTGAGGCAGGAGTGGGAGCTCCACAAAACAGAAGAGGGCATCCCTGTATTTTTGTGTTTGTTTTCAGCATGCTGTGACATATTATAGTTTACACATAGCCAATGAAAGGGATTTGAGGATTACATCCCCCTAAATAACAGAATTTATGAGACTGCAAGAGTATTTTAAAAATGGATGTTTGGAAGTGTTTTAAATGTTACATATTTGCTACTAAAATTATATCCATGTATCATCACCTATAAGAACACATGGTTATCCAAGTTTTCAGAAATCTTCCTAGTGGAACATTTCAATAGGTTTTGAGACCGTTCATTAAAAATAAAGACTAAAATTCAAGTAGTTTTTAAGAATAATGGTTTTCATTAGAGAAACTGGCAAAATATTGTCTAGTTAAAAATTTGGAGATGGACTGATGTAAGATATTATTCTTTAGAAGTTACAGTCAGTTATGAACTTCTTCCATTTAGATCTGTGTATGTTTATGAAGGATCTTTTTGTACTCTGGCAAACAACCTAATATAAAAACAAACAGTTTTAAGTTTGACTCTCAGATTGAGGTTTTTTAAAAAAAATAGAATTTTTTTTTAAGTTCAAAAACAGGAAAGCAAAGCACTCCAGCTAAATTTATCAGTAATAAGATATTAAATTATTTTAAAGGATTATTTACATTTTTTTTCACTTTCATAGTTTAAAATTCTTCTCTTATGTATGCTTACAAATATATCAAATATATTGGTACAGATATATGTTTTATATATTAATAAGCATATATTTGTTATTGTTTTTTACCTTTAGGCATGCATGATTTAAAAAAAAATTGCTGGGTTAAATTACTTTTAATTGGGCCTTCTGTTACTTACAGCCAAAATCAAAATATCCTCTGCTTTACTTAGAAATGGTTTTCATAATTAAGAAAATAGACTATTTTTGGAACAGTTTTAGATATACAAAAAATTGAACAGAAAGTACGAAGTTTCCATGTAACCCTCTCATTACACCCAATTCTCCCCTATTATTAATTTCTTGCATTAATATGGTACATTTGTTAGTAACTAAAACCCAAAGTTTCCATTAAGATTCATTCTTTGTTCTCTCTGATATATGGATACTGATACACAATAAGCAGGGTTCGGGGAGGGAGGGAAGAGTAGAATTTCATTGTATTAGACAAAGGGGAAGGAAAGAAAGGAAAGGGGGATGGGAATAGGAAAGACAGTAAATAAAGAGGACATAACTTTCCTATGGTCACATATGAATACACCACCAGTGAAACTCCTCATCATGTACAACTGCAAAAATAGGATCCAATTAGAATAAGTCATTTCCACATACATATAATGTGTTGAAATACACTCCACTGTTATATATAACTAAAAAGAACAAATAAAAAGAAATTCATTCTTTGTGTTGTATAGTCTATGTATTTCAATAATTGTATAATGATGTGTATCTTCTCTTAGGTTATCATACATAACGGTATACCCAATATCCTCTGTGCTCTCCCTGTTCACCCCATTCTCCCTGCAAACTCCTAGCGACCACTGATCTTTTTACTGTCTTCTTAAGCTATATGTTGTATACTTGGAATTATACAGCATATAGGGTTTTCAGATTGGCTTTTCACTTAACAATATGCATTTAATTTTCTTCCATGTCTTTTTTTGTGGTATCATAGCTCATTTCTTTCAGGCTTGTTCTTTTTTATTACTGAATAATGTTCCATTGCATGGATGTACCATTGTTTGTTTATACAAATTCACCTATTGAAAGATATCTTAGTTGCTTCCAGGCTTGGTCAATTATGAATGAAGCTACTGTAAACATTTATATGCAGATTTTTATTTGGAAGTGTTTTCAGCTCATTTGGGTAAATACCAAGGAGTGCAACTGCTGGATCATATGGCAAGAGTATGTTTATTTTTGTAAGAAACTGTCAAACTGTCTTCCAAATTTGCTACACCATTTTGCACTTCCACCAACAGTGAATGAGAGTTCCTGTTGCTCTATGTTCTCACTAGCATTTGGTGTTGTCATTGTCTTGGATTTCAGCCATTTTAACAGGCTGAAATTCAAAAAGGCTACTTGCACTGGTATCTCATTGCTGTTTTAATTTGCAATTCCCTGATGACATAAGATCTAGGGCATATTTTCATATGCTTATTTGCCATCTGTATATCTTTTTAGTCTTCAGATCTTTGACCCATGTTTAAATTGGCTGGTTGGTTTCCTTATTGTTGAGTTTTATGAGTTCTTTGTAGTATATGTTGGATACCAGTCCTTTATCAGATGTATATTTTGTAAATATTTTCTTCCAGTTAAAGACTTGTCTTTCATTCTCTTAGTAGTGCCTTTCACAGAATAGAAGATTTTAATTTTAATGAAGCCAATTTTATTCTTTTGTGAATTTTTGTGTCGTACCTAAAAAGCCATCACTAAACCCAAGACCATGTAGATATTCTCCCATGTTATCTTCTAGTTTTATAGTTTTTCATTTAAGTCTGGGATCCATTTTAAGTTGATTTTTTTGTGAAAGAAATAAGCTATGTGTCTAGATCATTTTTTTACATGTCTAGTTGTCCAGCTTTATTTGCAAAGATCGTCCTTTCTTCATTGTATTGCCTTTGCTCCTTTGTCAAAGATCAGTTGAGACAGAGGTCTATTTTAAGCTCTTTATTCTTTTCCATTCATCTATTTGCCCATTCTTTCAATAATATCATGTTGTGTCTTGATTACTGTGGTTCAATTGAAGTCTTGAAATCGAGTAGGATCTGTCTTCTAAGTTTGTTTTCTTCACTATTGTGTTAGCTATTCTGGTTTTTAGGGTTTGAGGATTTGTTTGTTTTGCCTTTCTATTTAAATTTTGGAATTGGTTTGTAGCTTCCCACATACACACTTTGAAATTCACAACTTTTATACAGTGGTGTGGAAAGGTCATTTAATTTATTCATTCACAGATGAGCTGAAGGCCCAAGGCAGTTAAGGATTTGTCCAATGTCCAATGTCATGCAGAGACTCAAATCCAGCTCTTTGCTGCCAAGTCCCCAGTATTTTCCTCTCTACTCTGTCTCTAGACAACAGATCAAGCACGTACTGGCTATATGTCTTGGCTTCAAAATTAGTTTATTACCTACTATACCTGGCCTGTATGCAAAACAGAACCCAGTACTTATCAGAGACAGAGGTTCACTGCATAATAGCCTGTTCACAAAGCTACCAACAGTTCAGAGCAACTGGGAAACTGACAGCTTGTGGTGTTAGGAAGGTTGGAAAGAAGGAAGCTGGCCAGAAATGAGAGTACTCAAGCTGTTTGGATGCGGCTGTATGAACTCTTCTTCAAAAACCAAACTTGGCTCATTGGAGCCATCATTGAAATACTAAGAGACCAAGTAAATTGTGCTGAAATACAGCTATCCTTTGATCTTAAATCTCTTGCTACTTAACATCTCTAAAGCAGTGTGGAAAATTATTCTCTTGTATCATATATAGCTTGTGGCACACTTCCCAAACCAAATCTAGAAACTCATTTTTTAAAATATTTTTTATTAGAAAAATATTATGGGATTTAGGAAATAATTCAAAAACACAGAAAACCATCAGAAAAGCCCTAAATAATGTATGTTCTAATCACATGGAAATAACCACCATTACTAGCTTAGTATTTTTCTTCTAATATTTGTTTCTTGCATGAATCTATGTGTGTCTAGGGGTTGTTCTTTTCAATTACTTTTCATTTTGGATTTTTATTCTTTTTTCTGTTACCAGTGCCTTGAGTGTGCTAGGCAAGTGTTCCACCATTAAGCTACATTCCCAACCTTCAATTACTTTTTTTTCCCAATTACTTTTAATTAATTACTTTTCACCCACCACATTTGGATGTGTGCATGTCTGGATTTTTTTGTTACCATTTATCATGGACACTTCCCATGCTATTGTATACATTTCATGAATATGACTTTCAAGGTTATATTATATTCTACCATATGGCTCTAATTATTTATTTGATAATTCTACTGTTAGAAAATGTGTTATTATAATTATATTCTCAAAGTACAGCATGTACATGTCCTTATCCACATCTCAGATTACAAAATTGTCCTTCTTAAATAAGGGTGAGAATGCTTTTTTCCTTAGAAGACAGCCCTCTTCAAAGATTTTGTTGTCAGTTTTGTCAAAACATGTGTGTTTTTAACACATTAGTGCCATATTCTTCCCACTGTCTTCACATCTGAAAACAATGTGAGACACTTATCTTGTCTCTTTTCCATCAATTTGTTTGTTTTTACCCTTCGGGTAGCTCTTAGCCAGATATAAATATATTTTTATTTTCAAGTTAAGATAGAGATGTGGAACAATGGCCTTTAAAAGGAGGTCCTTGAATGAAAACTAAACCAAAAAGCTGTCAAAAAACCCATACAGACTTGTGATTAATAAGGGCCTGCCAGCCAGAGCTTGCCAATGGTTTCGATGCTTCTCTGCATAAGGATTGTTGAGATGACCCAAAAAACTTTCTTCCAATCCCAACAAGTTGAACTTTCTCACTTTTAAATTTATACATCTAATACAAGAATATTACAATGATATGGGAAAAAAGTTTCTTCTCGTTCTCCCTCTTCTGTCTTTCAATATATTAGGTTGAATCCTCTTTTTTGCAATTTTAATGATATTTTTTCTGTGAATTTATCAAATCTGTTGCGTATTCAAGTCAATTGGATTGAGTCAATGAAATCACCTAAGACACTATACCAACTATATTTTTATAGCAGTTTTTAAATAATACATATAAAGTGTGCTAGCGTACAGTGGGGAATTGATTGTCTACTGGTATAATTTTAGAGTCACCAAATAGCACACCAATCTCAATACACTTTCTCACAGGGTGGGTCGCTTCCACATTAAGTAGGATTTATTATTGGAATACAAGGTTATATTAATATTTGAAATCAATCTGTGTATTTTTTTGTATTAACAGAATAAATAAGAAATACAGTATGATCATCTTCATAGATGAAGAAAAAGCAATAGCAAAATTCAACATCTATTTATGATAAAAATTTTGAGCAAATTGGAAATAGAAACTTCTTCAATTTTATGAAAGGTACCTATGAAAAATTTAGAGATAATATCCAATTAACTGAATTCTAAACATTATTCCAGTAAGTTTGGGAACAAGGTAAGCATTTCTGCTCTCCTTATTTCCATTCAGCATTTCATGAGAGGTCCTGAACAGCAAAAAGTCAAAAAGGATAAAGAAAAGACATAAAGAATGGAAAAGAAGAAGAAAAATATTCTCTATTTTCAGACAACTTTTTTTTAAAATGGAAAGAGTCCCAAGGAATTGAAACAAACAAACAAACAAAAAAACCTATTTGAACCAAAATGTAAGTTTAGCAAGGTTTCAGAACACAATGTTGATAAAAAAAAAATCAGTTGTATTCTTATATGCTAATAACAGTTGGGAAAATTTTTAATCCATTTAAAATAGTGTCAAAAACAAATAAATTTGTTCAAGAATAAATTTAACAAAGGACATGCAAGATATATTTAAAACTATAAAACATTACTGAGAGAAATTAAGAAAGATCTAAATAAATACAGAGATATATGGTCTCCAGGCAACACAAGTTTCCATATTTTAAGATGCTCTTAATATATTGATTTATGGAGCCAATGCAGTCCAGTGATACTCCCAGCAAGCTAGGGTTAGCTTTTTTGTTTGTTTGTTTGTTTTGTTCTGTTTTGTTTTTTGATAAGAAATGACAAGTTCATTCTAAAATGTATGTAGCAATGCAAGGGACCTAGAAAAGCCAAAACAATCTTAGAAAAGAAGAACAAGGCTGAAAGACTTACACTGCCTGACTTCAAGACTTCTTATAAGGCTGCAGTAATTACATCCAAGGATAGACAAAGAGATAAATGGAACAGACCAACAGAGCAGCATTCCTTAAATAGGTCAATAGTTAAACATCTTATTTATTTCTGTGGTCAATTGGTTTTAAACAAAAATGCCAAATAAATTCAGCGGAAAAATAAAGCTTTGTTCAACACATCGGGGAAAAGAAATTCGTTCAACAAATGGTACTAAATCAATTGAATATTCAAAGAGAAGAAAATGATAAACTTTGTCCCTAACTTATGTTAGACACAAAAATTTACTTGACGTAATTATAGATCCAAATACAAGAGCTAAAGCAAACATGCTTTCAATAGAAACATGGGATAATATCTTGTGACATTAAAATATATGTATTTAATATATATTTATAATATATTACATGATATTACATTTTTAATATAATAATTTATTGTATATGTGACTATATATGTATATTTAATCTCTGTCCTGATTTCCTGGCATACCACTTCTAAAACCCTTGGAGTCTCCAAATGGTGTCTTTTTATATACTAAAACACCAGGTAGGGGCTCTGGATAGCCTGAGGATGGGGGATGATAGTCAGGGGAATCAATCTTGTGATTAGAAGATGGGAACATTCAATCCTACTCCACCCACCCACTCACCACCCCCATCTCCATGAAGGGGAGAGGAACAGACAACTGAGTTGATCACCAATAACCATGATTTATCAATCATATCTACATAGTGAAACTTATATAAAAACCCCAAAAGGACAGGGTTCAGATACCTTCTGGGTTGCTGAACACCTCCATGTGCAGAAGGACACACACAACTCCAGGAGGACAGAAGCTCCTGTGCTTCAAGAACAGCACCCTATGTATATCTTTATTAGCCTGTTTATTTGTATCCTCTGTTGAATAAAAGTTATAGGAGGCCCTTGGTTTGGACCAGGCTCCTGTCCTGGACCCCAACAGCCCAGAACCAATATTAAAATGAAGTCACTCACATTAAAGTTCTACATCACCACATGGAAACTAAGTTGTTAGACTTCCAAGAAACCAGGAGGATGAGAGATAACCAAATTTCCTAAACAGGCCAGTCAGAAGGCCAGTGAAGTTCCCCTGCTTTAATCTTCATGTCTTTTAAACCTTTCCAAAAAGTTGCCCAAAGTAATCTGATTTTAACTAATCACTTGCTTTTCTATTATTCTGTCTTCCTGTCCTGACTTAAAAGGAAAGCAACTTTGAAATGATAAATCTACTATTTGTCCTATGTTTCTGCTTTCTTCAGCCCTTCTCTGTCCATAAAACCAACTTCCTCTGCTTGGCACATTGGATTACTGTTTTATGGAATGAAGAGTTGCCTGATTCTAGACTAGAAAACAAAACCTAATATGGTGTTTAAGCTCTCGTGTTAACTTTGTTCTTTGACAGAGCTGGTGACTCATGAAGGAACTTGAAAGGCACTGCTGATGACTCCAAGACCCCTTGGGGATCACAGAAAATGTGCCACTGACCACTTGAGGTCATGTCTTCCTCACAGAGACCTGAGGGCTTGTAAGTCCTTCCTGGACTGAATTTTGCCCTTTTTGAGTTGAACTTTTTGGCTTTCTGGGTACTAGGGTTAGTTTGAATTGTGATTGAGAACCTGACTTTTGGTTTGTGGTGACTGAAGAGTCACCGGCAAAAACTGCAGTGGATACAGTGGTTATTTATCGCAAGAGATGCCAATTCTAACTTATGGAATTTGCTAGATGGCCCAAGGAAATACCAAAATACTTACTCCGTTTTTAGAATGAAGTGTTGCCCAATTCAAGAGTAGAAAATAAATCCAATTAAGACCTTTAAACTAAATTGTTGCAATTTTGCCTTTTGACACCTTTAAAATGTTCTTTATAATAAGTTGTAGTAAGTAGAGCATTGCCTTCACTCTGTGGCCTCCTAGCAAACGATCATCCAGAGGAAGGGCTCCAGATTTATAGCTAGTTGGTCAGAAGTTCAGGAGACCCAGACTTGCAATTGGCATCTAGCAATGTAAATAAAACATTCAGAGAGAGATTTTCCAGAAAATACTGTTGTTTGTTTGTTTGGGAATAGCCAAGCATTGTAATGGGAACAGGGGAACATTAACATGGGAATATACAAAAACTATACATAAACTATGAGCATCTTCAGAAAATGAGGCAAAGGGAACTGTTTAAAAACAAAAAGTGGAGAATGACATCAGATATATTGAAACAATAATCTCTGACCACAGTGATCAACAAGAGTGGTGTCAGTCCATGTCTGAACAACAGTACTGGTAGAAGGACTTTTTGTATGAGGTTGCAGGGGGCTGTGTGTAAACTGGTGGTTCTGTAAGAGTCTTGCGTTGGTTACTATCTGGCAATCATGTGTTAAGAATCCTTCCTTAACAACCTCCAGGCTTTATTTATTTTGGCTAGGATTGACATAAACAACTCCACATTGATTCTGACAACTTTCACAGGTCGGAAGTAGGAGGCAGTCTTGCTGATATCCATCTTATTTGTGATCGGGACCGAGTTTGTGTTCTGTGGAGTCGAAGAATGAACACTGCGAACAGCCAAGGTAAGCAAGCATAGCAAGCAAGATTAGTTTAAGAAAGTGATAGGGAACAGACTCCCTGAAGAGGACCGGACTTTTGGTACCCCAAAGCCCATGGGAGGGGTGTGACTTGCCTTTTCTATAGCCCTCAGAACTTTTCTCTTTCATTAATCATTTCTTTCCTTTCTTTCCTGAATATCTGTCCAGGAGCACGAGCAGGGAAGCTTTTTATTTTTCTTGAAAAACAACCACCAGTAACCTTTGTTCTTTCTTTGAAAAACAATGGTCACTCTCTGGACCCTCATTGTTTTTACCCATGTCGACTGCCTGATTTGAAGAACAGTGGCTAGCCCATTTTCTTAATTTTCTCATTACCAGTCCCTCCTCCTTCTCACCTACACTGACTATATGTTCTTTTTCTTCTTCTCACTGCCAGTCCTTGACCTGTGAGATCTGACACTAACTGCAGGTAGGTTGTGTCAGAATTGAGTTAAACTGTGGGACACCCAGCTGTTGAGGGAACCCCCCCAATTTGATCACAGAATGCTCTGTTTTGAATGTTAAGAGTAGGAAAAAAACAGTTTGTTTTCTATTATTGTACAATCTTCATGGACTGGAAGTAGGCAGGTAAACAGGACAAAAGAGTAATAACCATGAAAGAAAAATATTGGTAACTAAAACTTCATCCAATTGAAATAGTTATACTCAAAAGACACTGTTAAGAAAATGAAAAGGCAAGTTACAGACTGGGAGAAGATATTTGTGAAGGATTTGTATCTACAATACCTATGATGGAATTTCAAAAAGTATCAAAGAACCTAATTTCTTAAATGGGACAAGATAAAAGCAAACACTTAACAAAGAATATATGAGTCAATAAACACATAAGAAAGTGTCCCACATACATTAGTCATCAAGAAATGCAAATTAAAATCACAATTAGATTCGCTACACACCCATGATGAAAATAACAAAAATTAAAAAGACTGACAGTACTAAATGTGTTCTCTCATATTGCTGGTGGGAGTAGACAATGGTATAACTATTTTAAAAAGTTTTGACACATATACACACAAAATCAAATATACACCTACCCTTTAATCCAGAAATTCTGTTTATTCTGGAGAAATGACATATGTGTGTTCAAAGTGATTTGTCAGTAGTAATTTAATTCACAGTTGTCAATTAGTGGAAAACATAAATGCCCGTTGACAGTGAATGGATAAACAAATTGAGTTATATTCATACAATCGAGTATTACTTAGCAATAAAAGGGAGTGAACTGCTGATACCAACAACATCATGGAAGCATTCCATAGGCATTTTCTTGAGTGAAAGAAGCCAGTGAAAGAAGAGGGCATGTTGCAAGACTCCATCTATACAGGAATCCAGGATGGGCAAAATGAATTCATTTAGAGGAAAGTAAACCACCATCACGATTGACAGATTTGGGGGAAATCAGGAATTGACTGAGAAGGTACACTGAAGGGACTTCTGAGGGGGCTGAGATAGTGAGGGAGCTACACAGGTTTAATCTTTTGCCAAACTTGCACATTTAAGATTTGAATGTAAGTTTGCATTTCAATATGTGTAAGTTACACTTTTGTAAAAGAACTGTGGAGAACTATGTATGTCAAGGTCCTCTTGATGATGTCTCCCAGCGTCTACCTTGGTCCTTCTTCAAGCAGGCCTCCAATGGCCCATCCCAGAACGTCACAATTCTACAACTAAATGTGTCAGGTAGGCTTCCTCCATGTTAGAATTACGGATCTCTAAAAGTGGAAAGTACTCTCCTCAGCTGAAGGACTGCTGTAGAAACAATTTAGATGGCTTAATTCCCAGTCCAGAATTAAAAGGTTTATCTATAAAGATATGCTGTTATTAAGGATTTTGTTTGTTGTTTGAAAGAAAGAAAGAAAGAAAGAAAGAAAGAAAGAAAGAAAGAAAGAAAGAAA
>JAJEJO010002649.1:108660-154899 GCA_020662805.1 Glaucomys volans
AAAGAAAGAAAGAAAGAAAGAAAGAAAGAAAGAAAGAAAGAAAGAAAAACATCTAATACAAACTAACCTAAGTCCTAAGTGAAATTTATTAGAGGGATACCCGGGGAGTTCCCTGAATCAGGAAAAAATGCTGAAATCAAAGAAGCGAGGGAAAGCCTAGGGACTGAAACTGTGAACACACACCAACCAACACATTGTCTCTCATATTTTTCCTTTCTTTCAGATGGTTCCACAGAACTTTGATACTAATGATAAAGTCCCTGAGATTGCAGTGTTTAAAAACAGGATTCATGCTTATTCTTTTTTCTTCTTTTTCTCCAGGACTGACTGAACCCAGGGGTGCTCTACCACTGAGCTCCATCCCCAGCCCCTTTTATTTTTTATTTTGAAAGAGGGTCTCACTAAATGGCTGAAGCTGGACTTAAACTTGCAAGTCTCCTGCCTTAGTCTCCCAAGTCCTTGGGATAACAGGCCACCAGATTTGGCTAATGGTTATTCTTATAAGCTCACCAGAATTACTTATATTTAAATTGTAGTACATAGATTTTTTTCTTTTTCTTTTTTCCTTGTTTTACACTTGTTAAATTTACCACTTTTTGATATTTAAGTGTACATTTTTTGTACACTTGTACAAAAATTGTACATTTTTTATACTTAATTGTACATTTTCTACAATTTACTCTATCCAGATTCTGATCTAATAGCACATCCAGAGATGTAGTGGGGCCAGGCATCTGAATGACATATATCAACCAATGACCTGCTTTTAATATAATTCATACTTTACTTGTCCAAGAGACAGAGGAGGGCTGGAAATATCTAGGGTAGAATAGAGCAAGGGTTTGTTCCAGACTGTTCTGTATATGAAGCACAGAGAGAGAGCAGATGCATACCTTCGGTTTTGCTGTATGGATACAAGATGGGTATGCCCATAAAGCCCTCGTTTTCAAACTCAAAGCCATCTTCCTTGTTCCTAACACAGAGCATGAGTTGCTCTGATAGAACAAATCATGGAGTCTGTACATAAATGCATTCTTAGAGGTCTCTGCAGGAAGGAAACAAAAAAGAGTTGTTTTCCCTGCTCAGTGCAGATGTCAGTCAGCACCCAAGCATTCAAGGAATGTGATGGAAATTGCATATACAGAAAAGTATGCTGTTAGTGTATTAGCCAGGCTGACCTATTCTTTTAGGCTGTTCAGAGAAATAACTGTCATTTGCAGTGATTTTAGTCAACTGCTCTCTCTATCATTTTGTGTAATTAGGGACAGCCATTTTCTCAAAGGTGGCAAAACATGCAGAGATTCAGGCTTTTTTTTTTTTTTGTTCCCACACAACAGCTCCATTTCTGTAGCCTTCAGAATGTTAATGGTTTTTTGGTCAGACCAAGTCATTGAGGCAGCAGCGGCATCCACATGGAACATGAGGGTAACCAGGCAGAGACAGGAAAGGCTGACATATGCAATCAGCTCCAGGGTAGAAGGAAAGATGAGTGACAGAGCTGTTTTCTGAATGTCCTGCCTGTCCATCACCTGGTGCCAAAATGCCCCCTTGGATATCTGGCCTCTTATTTTTATCTCCAGAGATCAGAGTCCCTAATGATTGGAAAAGTTATGTATTTTAACATATCAGAAGAAAAAGTGATAAAGATGTTCCTGCCCCACAGGGTGAAGGGAATTTAAATACGTAATTGCTTTCAGCAGCAGTCACTTTGTTCTAGCACTACTCTCTTATCTACTGCCCTTGGAAATGACTTCATTTAGCCAAACCCTTCCCCTCCTGGCTCCACCACAGGCTTTTTCAAAGCATAAACCACATGGCTCTGCTTCATTAGCGTCTTTGTGTACCAGCATCATTGATGAAATCAGTCATAGCGCTGGGAGTATGGCTTGTTCATACATTAACCACCATTAGGAACAAACAGCAAACAGCTTCTCTCAGGAGTGAAGCCCATTCCCTGGGCTGGCACTTAAAGTCTAAGAAATGGGGCTTCTTCCAGGTACTGCTGATGCCTGATACTGACGCTCTGTCTCACACCAGCACTGCCCATTCTCGAGTCTACACAGCCTCCACTAGTATAGAAAGGGTTGCATATTGTTTTCTTTTTTCCTTAAACAAGATTCCCCAGGCAATATCCTTGTCACTGACAGAACCCAGGAAGTCCCAGGGTCTTCATTCTTTGTGTTTTTAACTGTTTTAGGTTGTCATTAAGTCATGCAGTTTCTCATCTGTGGCATCCTGAGAATAAGTCAAGTTATGGCTCTCAACATTTCAATTTATATAGCCCAATTTAAAAACAAGTTATACATTAAAAAGTAATTCTCTTGTTGCAGATCTGCTGTGTAATAAATGATGGACTTTGACAATAAAATCAAACCATTGTATTGCTAACGTTGGAGGGATATAATTAGGAACAATTCCAGTAAGAGTTTTGCAAGAGAATTTCCTGTGGTTTTATTTATCTCAGCACTGAAAAACCTACTTCTGAGGATTGTCATCTGTGGCTGTGGTGTAACTGGGTCAAATCCTTCAGCTGATTCATTTTCCCTCTAGGTCACAATGCTAAGCAATTTATCGATTATGGACTTGTCAGTCCTTTTTTCCCTGACTCCTATTTATTTTATGTTTGATTGATTTCCTAGGCCAACACTATTAATAAAACAAAAATTACTTTAAAACAGTGGATTACATGAAATACACAGAGAAATGGCCCCAAATCTTACTTTTTAATCTTTCCAGCCTATCTTTGATCATTAATGGTGGCAGAGACTTTACCTTTGATTTGAACTGTCTTATTAAGTGAACAAAACAATGAGCCATATATATTTATGTGCATATACATATTCATTGATATATGTGTGTACATATATACATATGTATGTGTATGTAAATACATATGTATATGTATATATATATATACATATTGTTGTTATTTTTATTTTTGTTGTTGTTTTTTAGTCTGGTGGTCAGGTAAAATGTGTTATGGGCAGCAATTATGGAAAAACTTTCCTTCTGCCAAAAGACCATATCTGCTTGAGTTCTTCCTTACGTTGGTCCAAGAAGAAAATCAAGGTCCTGTGCCTGACAGTCTGTGGACCAATGTAAGAGGGTCCTTGAGGAGCAGCCTCCTGGTCTCAGGGAAAAGCCCAGCACCATGCAGAACTACTTGTGAGTAGCTCTCCTCCCTAAGGAAGGAACCCCTGGTGGCTAGGGACAAGAGATGTTTGTGTTCTCTGCTACAATGTCACAGGCTTAACCATCTGCTGTTAATGGGCATGTGTGTCCTTATGAAGCCTGATTTTCTAAGATTATCTGACTCATCCTTGATATGATCTATACAGCTTAGCTAAGCTACTAGTGGGCAGAGCCATCAAGACAAGGTGCTTGCAAACTTTGTCAAGGCAGAGCAGTAAATACTTTTGTGGGATATAAGGTTTCAGTTACAACCGCTCAATTTTGCCATTGCATTGCCAAAGGGGCTATTAATATATAGAAGAATGAGTGTGACTGGGTCATAATTAATTTTATTTACCAAAATAGGCAGTGGGCTGGATTTAGTCCAGAGGACATAGCTTGCCAGCCCCTGTTTTAGAGGAATTGTCTCCAATTTTTTTGAGAGTGTATGGTATCAGTTTAAACAAAACAAACCACACATAAACAAACCAAAACACTTTTGAATACATACCCCAATATAGGTTTATTTGTGTATAAATTACCTACAAGGACAAATGTGCTAATGCATTGTTTTCATTATAAAACATATACAAAAATAAAACCTTTAAAAAATGAGAACAGTTGGATAATGCTTTCACATGTAAATTTAATTCTGATGATTCATACTATTATTACCTAAAAATGCAATATATACTGAGGGTTAGATACATTTTTTTAAATGGCAGTAGATTTAAATCCTTAATTCAAATACTCTTCTTAGTAATTAAAAAAAATGGCTAATTTTTTTATTAGCCCTAAATGGATCCTTGCTTTTATTTTATAAAGTTGCCGGCAAAGAATTCAAAACTATTTTTCATTGTAACAAACTTAATGTTGTATGTTCTATACCAGGTGTTGTACTAAGAATTTCCAGAGCATTAATTCATTTAATTCTGATAATCTCCTGATGGGGTGGGTCTTACCATAATCCCCTTGCAGACATTCACAAACTAGCACAGAGCACTTTAGATGCCTTTCCCAGCTACAGCTGGAAGGTGGCTGGCTCCAGAATCCTTCCTGAATTAAGCTCCCTGGAATGGCAGAGGAGAAACACTAGCTCTTTCACTTCCTTGCTCTTCCCTTTTACTTTCCACTATGAAAATTAAAGTTCAGTCCACACTTTTTTTTCAGGAATATCACTTGTCTATTTAGGGTTTGATGACTTTAGGTAAAACTAGAAAATAAAATTTAAAAATTCTCTTAACTAGGCACACACAAGCTGCACTATACTGCAATATGATGAATGAAACTGAATGAATGAGGGCTCCACGGTCAAACTCCCACCTGTGGGAGTTTTCTCCCAGAAAGCCTAGAAGTGCCCATCTGACAGATGGACTAAGGATGGCCAGGGCTGGTTTGCAAATGAGAGATTATTGACCTTAATTTCTATTCTTTTCATTCTTGAGATAAATAAATCCAGGCATATACTTTCAGTTCCCTGATGAATTGTCTTGCATACCTCCTGGGACCTGCCACCCAGATCATCTAGAGGAATGACCTTATGTCCCAATTATATTATACTGTGTCCCCAATAAAACATTGACCTTGTTTATAGCAACAAAGACTAACCTATACTATAGTTAGCATTATATTAAAATAAGCTCAATTGGAAAGTTTTAAGATGCTATTGTACTAAACTTCATCTGCTATTAATCATGTTGTTAAATTAAAACCCTGCTTCTCTTTTCTGAACCTAGATGGCAAGTAATCTGCAAAGCTCCTGACTTGAACACTAGCCAGCTGTTTGTTGTGAAATGTCCTGCCCATCAGAATTCTTCCTCCTTTTAATATTTGCTTGCGAACTGGTGCTTACCATTAATGCAGTGGTTGTTGTGGCATTTGCACATTGAAACTACCTGAAAGGCCTATGGTAACACATATGTTGGGCCCTGGCCCCAAATTTCTCCCTGAGTAGGTCTGGGGGTGCCTCAGGAATATGCATTTCTACCATGTTCTCAGGTGATGATGCTGCTGGACATCTAAGCCCATACTTTGAGAAATACTAACTGTGAATAATTGGTCCTGTCCTTTATAGGAAGCAGAAATTGGGTTTCTATTGTCCACATGGTTTTCCAATCCTTAAGACTTAGCTATTACCTGTAAATCTTGATCCCAAATCCAATCCCATATCCTCAGGCAGACCACTTAGAGCCATTCCAGCTGTCAGCCCTGCTCCCATGTCAAGGTATGTTCAGTTCTTGCACAAAAACCACCCACAGACAAACCCACCCCCACAAGTAATGCCTTTTTAAAAAAAGTTACACTTCACAGTGGAATCCATTTTGACATAATTATACAAGCATGGAATATATCTTATTCTAATTCTGACCCAGTACCTCTCCTTCCCCTTTTCTTTCCCCACCACCTGTCCCCTTCCTTCTATTGATCTTTCTATTTACACATAGTTTTTTTTAAATTAATTTCTTGTGGAGGTGCATGATGGTGAGATTCACTGTGGCATAGTCATATATGTACATGGGAAAGTTATGTCAGATTCATTCCACTGTCTTTCCTTTTCCCTTCCCTCTTCCCTTCCCTTCATTCCCATTTGTTTCATCCAAGGAACTTCTATCCCCACCGCTTTATTATGTGTTAGCTTCCACATATCAGAAAAAATATTCAACCTTTGTTTTTGGATGAATTGACTTACTTCATTTAGCATGTCAGTCTCCACAACCATCCATTTAACAGCAAATAACATAACTTCATTCTTCTTTATGACTAATATGACATATGTATATATACCACATTTTCTTTATCCATTCATCTGTTGAGGTGCACATGTTCCATAGCTTAGCTATCATAAATTTAGCTGCTATAAACATTGATGTGGCTGCATCACTGTAGCATGCTGATTTTAAGCACTTTGGGAGTGGGATAACTGAGTCAAATGGTGATTCCATTCCTAGTTTTCTGAGGAGTCTCCATACTGCTTCCCAGAGTGGTTGCACTAGTTTGCAGCCCCACCAACAATGTATGAATAAATATTTTCCTTGCCAACATTTACTGTTCCTTGTATGCTTGATAATTGCCATTCTGACTGGAGTGAGATGGAATCTCAGTGTAGTTTTAATTTGCATTTCTCTAATTGCTAGGGAAGTTGAACATTTTTTCCATATATTTGCTGACCATTCATATTTATTCTTTTGAGAAGTGTCTGTTCAGTTCCTTTGCCCATTTATTGATTGGGTTTTTTTTTTGGTGTTAAGTTTTTTGAGTTCTTTGTATATTCTGGAAATTAAAGTCCTTTCTGAGGTGCAAGTGGCAGATTTTCTCCATGCTGTAGTCTCTTCATGTTTAACTATCACCTGAGAGATGATGATTCTTGAACTATATACCTGCAGCTCTGACCTCTCTCTCTAACTCCAGAATGACACATCTTAACCACCCACTGACGACTCTATTTTAATGGGCCACTGGTATCCGAAACTCATTGTTATTGGTTCCATAGAGTTTCCCCAAGACATAGGCTAAAATCCCAAACCCCAATATCTGTGATACAACCTTACTTTGGAAATAAGGTTGTGGGAGATGCAATGTAGTTAAAATGAGATCATGTCCTTATGAGAAGAGACACAAGCACATGGAGAAGATGGACATGTGACAACAAAGTGATGGAGCTACAAACCACGGAGCATGATGGGTTGCTAGTAAACATCTACGGCATGCACAGAAAGATTCCCCCACACAGGTCTCAGAGGGAGCCTGACTCTCCCAAAACCTCAACTTCAGACTTCCAGCCTCCAGAACTATGAGACAATAAATGTCCATTGTTTTAGTCCAACCATTTGTATTATTTGTTACAGCTGTCTCAGGAAACTAAAACACACATCATTTCCAAAACAGCTGAATACCCTCTTTCCTCATCAATAACCCTATCTTGCTTCTCCTAAATTCCTTTTTCGAATAATAATATTGCAGCTTACTATTTTCTCAATCATACCTTCTTTACCCTTCACATCCTATAAGCCACCAAGTTTTGTCAACTCTATTTCCTATCCAACTTACTCTTTAACATTTTGGACATTGCAACAACTTCCAAAGCATTTCTTCTATTTTTTCTTTGCCTTTCTCATATTTTCAATTAATTCTTAATATCTACTACAATAATTTGACTACTATATGAAAGTACTGATAATAATAGTGGCTATCATTTTCTTTCTTTTTTGTTTAAGAACTTTTGTTTTTTACTTTATATCATATTGAAAAATATAAAGTTGGTAGCCATGATATTCACTCATTACACAACTTGTAGAACAACCATCTCCTGAGAATTCCGAGCCTGAAAATGTATAAAGTTCTTTTACATTTATTTGATCTTCACAACAATTTTAGATAGTAGTTGCTATTTTTATCTTCATTTTGTGGGTGGAAAAACTGGTGCCCAGTTCACTAACTACCAAGTACCAGAACTGAGATTTGCAGTCTTACCCACTCTCTTCTGCTCCTTGTAGCACATCCTATCACCTCCATATGATACAGAGTAGCAGCATGACATTCAAGTCCACCCAAAGCTACCTTTCCACCCTTGTCACCCTACACGTTCCTTTACAACCCCCTGCTTCAGGAACAAGTGACTCCTTGTTCCCTGAACATGTGGATTCACTTTAATACCCTTATGGTTTGGGTTTTGCAGTTCCTTCATTTTAGAAGGCCAAGAGTTTTCATTGCCTGAAACCCTTCAGATACCTCAACACCAAGCTTATCCATGACCAATACCTCAAGTGAGAATTACCTGTCTCTTTCTGTGGGCTGCTGATTTAAATCCCAGGTCATTTCACCTTCAAGTAGCAGTTTGTATGTTTATTTCTATCATCATCTTGCTGGCTTCTTCATTCAAGGGCTATGTCATTTAATTTTGTCATTTATTTTCATCTCATTTTTTATAACAGTGCCTCAATAAATGTTTGCTGATTTGAATTGCAAACAAGAGCCATAGTAATTATGAAAATAATGCTTGCAAGCCTTTGCTACTTATTCATATGAAACAGTTTGTTACGTTTGAAAATAAAGTTTTTTTTAATTTAAAAACATTGTGTTGGCTTTTCTTTTCCCAAAACTGAAATTTATTAATCTATTTACTATTTTGAAGTAATGAGAAGCTTCATTTGATAGACCCATCTAGTTCTATTCCATTTGATGTTTTTATGGAATGGAGACTCATTTATTGTGTAGTAACATTAAAAACCTATCCATTATCTTTTAGAAATAAAAAGCTCACAAATCAGAGGATCATACACCTTTGTTCCTTATTCTCCAGAAAATATTTCTTTTGTCCCTGGATTTTAAATATTCTTCTCAGTTTAAGGTTATGTGTCAGCTGGCTTGGCCCTGATCTAGTATCTGTCATGGTCCATGACAGGAAACCACACTGAACTGAAGATAGCATGTGTGTGCACCTCTCTCCCCTTATGGCACTGACACCTGAAACCTAGCCTCCATTTATTTTGGAGTCTCTGAGAACTGACATAAGATCCAATTCCATAATTCTGGGTAAACAGAAGGAACCCAAAGAAGAAAACAGAAAAGAAAGTAAAACTAAACGAGCCCCATGAGAAATCAAACCAGAGTGGACACTCTGGCAAAGGGGCAAAATAACTTTCTGCTTAAGTGAGAAACTATTTAGAAGTCATTTGTATGCAAATAAGTTAGCAAAATGGTTATAAATATGGGAGCCTTAACAAAAACAGACTGAAGAAAATGATTAAGAAGTCATTAAAAGGAAAACAGCATAGTTCACAAAGCAGCAGAATATGATGAAAAATAAAGTGATCACTCTTCCCCCTTGTGTTTTTTTTCTCCCCAGCTGGAAAAATATCCTTATTTCTGCCCATAATTTGATATCTGGAACGCTGAATTTATTGACAGGAAGTGTATTTACCATGTAATCAGAGAAATCCCAAAGGGAGAAGAATGCTGTATATATCAGAGGCACCCTAGAGACTCAACTGCTCATAACTGCATGAACAGGAGCGAAAGTGCCATATTCCCATTAAGGAGCAACACAGTTGGTTAAAGAATGAACAAAAAGCAGCATTTCTTCATTAGTGTCATTGCGGGAAGCTGATGCTGTGAAAGCTGGAGGCCATCAAATGGGATATTGCTGCAATAAAACAGAATGAAAAAATGAAATGCCCTATTCTCTTGTCAATCTCATATCCATGTCTCTTTCTTTTTAATATACTAGGCACTACCCTGGTAAGCTAATGCATATTTGCAGTTTCGTTTTGTGCTGGGTAATTGTGCTATGGGCACTTATTCATTTGACAGAATTTGCTTTAAATGAAGGAAACTGGCAGGTTGGAAGACAAAACCCAATGTTGCCAAATCACCAATTAAGGAAACTGCCAGAGGGAAAACTGGACCTGGGACTGGTATCAGTAAAAATAATATAACGATGCTGTACTTCAAAAGACATTCTGAAGAGACAGTTAATGAAGGAGATAAGAGAGGTAGATTACAGGGTGGCTAATATATATGACTGCCAAATTTAGACCATGGAGACAGACACAGTGGGGGACAGTCATTTTTGCAAAGTTTTGGACATCTAACCAACAAACATATCCAATTGCACCTCAGTTGACAGAAAGGCTCATTCTCTCTCCACAAATGGAGAAAGTTGGCCTCATCATCAATTCTGTTCAAATCTCCTTATTGTGAAGGGATGTAACTGTGGTAGGCACAAGGGATATGAAAAGGAATAAATCATAGTCCTGACACAACCTCGTGGATCTCGTAACCTAGCAAAGGAACAAGCAGGCTCACAAGCTAATTGTGTGCAGCTGAAAGTCTGAAACAGAAAACTCCACTTTTCCCATCGTGTGGCTGTTTGCCTGTCAGTGTCATGGTGACCTGTCTTTCTCTTGGCTCCCTCAACTCTTTCTTCCCTATAGGATCCTTGATTTTGTTCAATTTTTCCTATCCCCCCTGCTTCACCCCAAGACCCAGCTCCATCTGGAGAGGCAGCATCAAATCCTGTGTGTCGTGAAATTGCCCAAGTTCCTTCCCATTCAGAACTTGATAAACCATTTTTTTCTCTTGCTAATATTGTTTCTCATGGATTAACTTCAATGAATTATCCTATTAATCAAGTCCTTGTGTCTTTACTCTGTTTTACCAGATTCCCTTCCCTAGAAAACATAAAGGAGTAAAAGATAAAGGAAGAAAGTTCCATCATGCTACAGATAATAGGCACCAGAATAAGGGTACGAACAGTCATGTACACTTCACAAGCACTTCCAGGTGCATCATGAGAGACTTCAGGGAAGAGGTGATACTTTATTGAGAGGTGTTTGTACACAGCATGGTGCTACATCCTGACAAGTTATAAAATGTAAAATGTGACTTCCATTCTGAAGAAGCTTGGAACCTAGCTAAGGAGAAAAGATAAACAGACATTAAATAAAAAATATAAGACAATTTATAGTTTCATGTGTAATACAAATGCATCAACACTTTGGGGACTCAAATGTATTTTCTCATTTTGGCGCTAAGTGAGACAAGGAAAAGGAAAAGAGAGACTTAGCTACTTCTTCTTGGAAAGACTTGTTTCTGGAAGTTAACACTGTGGACCAACTAAAATTGCAATAGAAGTTGCTTGTCATTGCTCACTTTAAGCCCCATGCTTTGTAGGGTCACCAGTTCACAGCTTTCTCATGTTATTACCAACTGCTTCTGTGCCTTGCAAGACCTGACTCCGCGAGGGAACTGAACAGGCACTTCACAGAAGAAGAAATATGAATGGTCAACAAATGTATAAAAAAATGTTCAACATCTCTAGTAATTAGAGAAATACAAATTAAAATTACACTGAGATTTCATCTCACTCGAGTCAAAATGACAATTATCAAGAAAACAAGGAATAATAAATGTTGGCGAGGATGTGGGGGAAAAGGTACTCTCATATTTGCTTGTGGAACTGCAAATTGGTGCAATCACTCTGCAAAGTAGTATGGAGATTCCTCAGAAAACATGGAATGAAACCACCATTTGACTCAGTTATTCCACTCCTTGGTATATACCCAAAGGACTTAAAATCAGTATAGTACAATGATGTAGCCATATCAATGTTTATAGCAGCCCAAGCTACAATTGCTAAGCTATAGAACCAACCTAGGTGCCCTTCAACAAATGAATGGATAAAGAATCTGTGGTATATGTACACATTGGAATATTACTGAGTCATAAAAAGAATGGAATTAAGGCATTTTCAGGTAAATGGATGGATCTGGAGAATATCATGCTAAGAAAAACAAGCCAATCCCAAAAAATACCAAAGACAGAATGTTCTCTCTGATATGTGGATGCTAACACACAATAAGTGGGTGAAGAGGGAAGGATAGAAGTTTATTGTTAGACAAAGGGGAACAAAGGGAAGGGAGGGGGAGTGGGAATAGGAAAGACAGTAAAATGAATCAGACATAACTTTCCGATGTTCATATATGATTCATACAACCAGTGTAACTCTACATAATGTAAAACCACAAGAATGGGAAGTTATACTCCATGTATGTATAGGTCAAAATACACTGTCATGGGTATATCTCTCAGAACTGTTGGAAGTCAAAGAAAACAGAGTGTCACTCCCTTATAAACTGTGAAGTGTTTTATAAATATATTGTGGCTGCCTCATAATTGAATGAGTCATCAATTGAAACAATAATTCTGAAAAATCAAAGTTAACCTATTTTTCATCTAAATCATTCAGCCTAATCTTATTATTCTGAACATATTAAAAAAGGACATAGACATATGTTTCTATCTGGATATTTGAGATGGACCTGTATTTTCTATTAAGAGACCTTCTCTCCTTTGGAGATTCTTCATAGGTAGTGGCCACAAAACCTGAGAGGCCACATTCCCCTCCTTCTGCTTAAGGCCATAACCACAGCCTAACAAGAGGATGGCCAGAGTTCATGTACATTATTCTTCAGTGACCAGGGCGACCTGGACAGTGCCTGGGGCCTCCCAGTATGCAGAACAAGGACTTTGACTAATGCCCCAGGCAGCTGTCAGCTGTTCAGATCTGAGCTTACTCATAGACACAATCCAAGCAATTAAACCAGTATCTGTCTTGAGAATCTTCCAATTTCCTTCATTACAGTCCTTCACGAATCCTCTCAATGTCCCTGAGACAGTGAAAAGCAGATGTAGTTTCCTAGCTTGTCAGCAGGCAGGTGGGTGGGGAAGGAAGTAGCCAGTCCTCAAGGACACTTAAGACCAGAACTGAACCGTGTGTGAAAGTTGCCCTGGGCACCTGCAATCGACAGGGCTGCTAAACCCTCTCTCTGCCTAAAAATAGAGCCCTCCCTGTCCCTCGAAGGCCAAAGGATATGGCATTTTAACTCTCAGATATTAGAGACTAGGTCCTTTGTATTTCCTAGTACTAAATAACCTTCTTTAAGATGTAAAAAGCCTTGGAAGAGGGGCCTTGCAAGCTCCATTGTTACCTAAGCTGATGACTCACAATGGGGGATAGAGCACTCCCCTAAAAATGACAGACCTGGGATCAGAATCCATTTCTGTCCCACTGTCAAGTCCAGAAACGCCCTTTCTATTTGACCACACTTGATCCCCAGAGTTGAAGAGGATCCCAGTCAAGAACATTAATTGGGTCTCCTCTCTGAAACTCCCCCTATGAACTGGAACTTAATCTCTTGAGAAACTGATTTTTGCTTCAGGTGCTTTTCTGCTGGTCTCCTTTTGCCTGTCTTACAGGTTCCTCATCAGGACTTCCTATTTGTCATTGAGCAGTGCGAATGACAAAAATCTTTCCCGACAGCTCCAGCAATGTGAGGCAGCAAAAGGACAAAAGGAAGAATGATCCCCAGATAGAGCAAAAGCCAAGTTGAGTACTGTGTCACTGTTGCCCCCTCCCAACAAAGCTGTCTACAAATGCTACCTTTGATTCATGCCCAACTGACCTACTTACAAGATGATTCAAAACAAGGACCAGTCTCTGAGTGCTGTCTCTGAGTGCTGCAGACCACCTTTGGAAACAAAAATATTTTTCTTCTCACCATTTTATTTTTCTCACTATATTGCCCTAGCTGAACTCAAACTCCTAGTTGAAAAGCAATGAATATTTGAATTCCCCCAAATCAAAGCACTCTTGATTTTTTATTCAGGTCTTTAAGATAAACCATGTGTTCTCAAACAGTCCAACATTTGGCACTGATTTTAGTCACTTTGCTATATTTTGTTTGACTAAGGAAGTTATCAGAGTCAAAAGGTACAAGTGGGACTAAGTGTAGAGTCTTTAAATTCTGCCTTTAAAGTATATAATTGCTGAAAGAGCAAGTGTTTTAAAAATGATCTACAGCACAAAACCTGAAATAGTCAGATGCATGAGGTAATTCCTTTGTTTGCCGTAAATTGTCTTTGAATTTGATCCTTAAGCAGGGGGCTCTGTGTTTGAAACAGAAGCCTGCTTGTGACCCACAGACTCCCCCAAATTATTGGCTCAATTGTGCATTCATATGACTATATACATGAGGATCCATCTCTTTCAGCTGATTCTCAGAAAGGTTCTTTACCCTAGAAAGTTTTAAAGCCTCTGGTTTGGAGGATTGTGTAATACCAAGAGATAGCTCATTCTTACAGTCTTACTACCATGTCTAGGCCAGGCTACGCGGTGCTCCTTTCCCTTTTGCCTTGCTCTCTTTTCTTTCCTGCCACAGGCCCGAGGAGATAGTAACTGAAAGTCTGATTGGGCTTTTCATTCATTTTATTATAGAAGATATGGTTCACCAAACCTCCCTAAGTTATCAGGTGGAGTCTTTCCTCCCAGGAGAACCTCTCTTCCTGATGACCCAGCCTCAGAAGGCAAACACTTCTTGCTGTCTCTTACTTAGATCACCTGCTCTGGAGGAAGTCAGTTGCCATATTGTAAGAATATTTAAGCAATTATGGAGGAAAGGTCCATATGGAGAGGGACTGAGGTCTCCTAACAACGGACAATACCCAATCGCTAACCATAGGAGGGAGCCATCTTAGAAGGGATCTTCCATCCCCATTTCAGCCATCAGATGACCACCAACATCCTAATTGCAACCTATAAGAAAGGCTGAGCAGAACCAGTTGGCTAAGTCATTCCCAAATTCTTGACTTACCGAAACTGTGGTATACTAAAAGTTTACTGTTATTTTAAAATACAAGGTTTTGCAACACTAGATAGCTAATTCAATATTAGTGCCAGGTTTGTTTTTTGAAGGAGGGGTGATGAATTTGACTTGAACATGTTAATTTAAGATACCATCTAAGGGGAGACTTTGAGTAAATGGTTGTACATAAATGTCTTAATCTCAGAGAATTGCTGGGCATGTTATTTAAATCTAGGAGTACTGAGCATATGGATGGTATTTGAGACCGAGAAAAGAAAGTGAAGAATCAGAAGAGAGGAGAGCCTGCACGAGAGGCTTCTGGGAGGAAGTGATAACTAAACTAAATTTTTACATATGACAAGGAATGAGCCTGGAAAGAGGCTAGGATGTGAGCAGGAGGAGAATTCCAAGGCTTTGAAGAAGTCAGGGTATAAAATTACTTGTGGAATTTGAGGCTATGTGCATTTCTAAGTACCTCCTAGCTGAATGATAAACTTCTCGGTCCATACATGCAACTCCTTCCAAAGGCCATCTCTATATGATGTTAAAGGACAAATGAAATTACTGTATAGATATGAACACAATATTTGTGATTAATAAAGGACATGAATACAAAAAGTTCATTCTGAAAATAGAAAAATTAGTATTAGCAGTAACCAAGAAATTTGTAACATACTCTGTACCTCCTCAAAGCCTCTTTCTCAAGCCAGGTGGTTGGAGAAATAGGTATTTCCACTCAGCTGATTCTTGCATCTCTCTTTATGTGTTCTGGTTGCTACACTGAATTTACAGTATAAATAAATCTTTGATATTTATATTTAATAAAAAATGCAATAATTTTTTAAAGTGGCATAGAGAATACCAGGAAAGATTTCAGATATGAGTTAGATTCTAAGGATCAAATAAGAAGTGCAAGGGTAGGAATCAGAAGAAGAAATGAATAGATGTTTACAGGTACTCTTTGCTATTAGATTAGCCCAAATGGCAAGGGGCTATGTACACAATTCTTGCATTCAATAGAAAAAGGGAATACGTTTTCTCCTCTGGCCACAGGCATGTGAGAAAGGATTAACTTAGCTACCTGACTTCTGAAATTTAATGGATGTATTTATGGAGGAATATTAGAGGTGACTGGTCTTGATTCGAAAATGCTAAGTTTCCTAGACCTGGACTATGTTTTCAAAAATTCAAGATGCATTTAGCAAAGCAAGGAAAAATAAATTCAGGCTGCTAGCTTGGCAGCTGGTCTGGATACAGTATTTTGCTCTGTTTACTCTGTCAGGAAGCCAGTTCCATTTGATTAAATTCTGAAATTAGAATGCATGCACTCTGGAAGATACCAAGCAGCTTCATGCTTTTACCCGTATGGAAAATGTGATTAAGGAAATGAACTCGATGGCTGTAGCATCAGAAGAGATCAATGCAACAGCTGTATTCAACCAGGCTCAATGGGCTAGACCTTTACTTTATTAAAATGGATGGCTTTAGCATAGAAACTGTGTCCACATCACAGAACTGCCATATTGCTCTGAACTCAGGCCGAGAAAGAGCCAAGTGGAACTGCCATCAAATATTATGGCAGCAGTACAAGTGCAGATCCACTCTCACACCACAAAGCTAAAATTAAGCCAAAAGGAGAGATAATTAAGGAATTTATATGCACAGTCTTCCTACACCAGCATATTGGATTATTTTCAAAATTGCTGGTATATCCTGAATTGGGCAGCTTTCTAGAATCCTCCCCTACCCGACCAAAAAAAAAAATCTTAAAATTCTCTGTGGGGTGGCAACACATTTGCTTTGCCTAAAATAAAGTAGACTATGAATGATAATTTACATGTGAAATATTGTCAGAAGCCAAATATGACCAGATAACCCACAAAAACACCTGTGTTTATTTACCTAGTTAGAAAGGGAGGATTTTATTGGCAAACACTTCAATTGGTACCTATGATTGCCAAGTCTTCACTTTGGCCATATAGGCTTGTTAATAAGTTAAAAGTGAAGTGGGATTGAGGTTCTATCATCTTACCTATGAAAAGCCAAAGAAGTGAAAGTAGTGCAATCTCAGAGATGGCTGAACTGGAGGATAACCTACACAAGACTTCCTAGAATAGAAGTACATTGTCATGGACAACCTGTTCCAGGATGTGATCCTTGGAGTTCATACATTAAGGAAGTGTTTTCTCAATGACCTGCAAGTATGATCAGATTTTCTGGAGCTGTTTCATGGTAGTCAAACTCACAAGAAGCTGGTACATAGAACAGAATGCTCAGAACCATGGGACCTGGAATGTTCACATGAACTGAGGGCAGTCTCTCTTCAGACATGCTAGATAGATGTTTGATTGGTTAGCTTGGAGCCAGGGCAAGAAAAGCTGATGGATCTCACTTGTTGGCTCTGCCTCCATCTCTGAAGATTAGATGATATTCTCAACGACAACACACTCTTTCTTTCACAGGAGAAAACTTGGCAAATTCCAATATATGGCATTGCCTTTTTAGAAATACTAGGAAGATTATCTTTTCTGTTAATATGATCTTTTGAGTTTTTTGTTTAACTTCCAACTTTGTTGAAATATAACTTATGCACAATAAATTCAGCCATTTAAGTGTATGATTTGATAAGTTTTCACTATTGTATCTGCTCATGTAATGATCATCACAATTAAATAGAGAACATTTTCATCACCCCTCAAAATTTCCTTCGTGCCCCTTCACAATCAATCCTCATCCCCAAGCAGCCACAGATCTGAGTTTCTATATACATGTGTGCATGTGAGGTCATATAATACATAGAATTTCATATCCAGTTTTTGTCACATATAATATAAATGTCATTATTATACATATAACATTTACTTTACCAAACTGGGGATGTAGCTCAGTGGGAGAGCACTTGCCAACCCTGTGTGAGGCCCTGGGTTCAATCTCCAACCTTTAAAAAATAGTTCACATTACTAAAATTTCAAAGACATTTGAATGGCTACCTGGGATGTTAACTTAAATCACGGGTTGCAAGCTCAAATGGCTTCAGGGGCCAGACATGTAGCTGAAATGTATGATATGAATTAGTGTAAGGCAGTGGGGGGTTGTGGTAACTGAAAATGCACATCCCACCAAAAGACATCACATTTTGTTTAATTTCAAAGGTGTGCTGGCAAAATTGAGTGGAGAAAATAAGCAAGTCACAGAAGAGTACATACAGTATAATATCATTTATATTGTTTTAAGACAGGTAAAACAATTTGATACTACACTTAGGAATATCCACATAGTGAAACAGCATTAAAAAAAATCAAGCTTGGGAATGCAAAACACTTGCCTGAGGAGAGTATTCATGTCTGGCAGGAGGAAATGTAAGCAGGTTATTCAGGCAAGTTAAAAAGAAGGCACTTAAAGTGTGGGTTTTTTTTTTTTTTTAAGTTGGGAGGTGAATATATGGGTATTGTTTGGATTTTATTTATACTGTTTTGTACATATTAAATATAGTGTAATACATCTTTTTAAGAAAAAAAATAACTTTTAGGCAAAGAAAATCCCATGCTGGATTTGGCTGCTGGCTACCCTAGCCCAATAAATAGTGTTGCATAGTCACCAACTGAATAAGCTCTGAGGCCAAGCTGCCTGATCAAATTTGAATTCCTGCTTTACCGCTAAATAGTTTTGTGCCCTTGGGTAGTTTAGCGGAGAATTACTAACATTCTCTGCAAACTAAGGCCCAAAGGCTAAACACAGTCCTTTGCCAGTTTTTTGTAAACCCTCCAACTAAGAACAGTTTGTGTTTTTAAGTGTTCGGAAGAACTGCCCTAAACCACAGACCCAAACCTTCGAAAGGCTTAGGAAATTAGTTTTAGCTGCAGGTTTGATAATATTTATCTAACCTAAAATCAGAAGGTAAAATGGTACTCACGTGCCAAACTTATATGGTAGTAATATCATTTCAATAGCAATTAGTTCTTTGAATCACAAGCAATCTCAAGCTGCTTTAGACACTTCGAAAAGTAACAAGATGCAAGAACTGCATACCTACACAGCTTTGCAGTAGATGTATATTCTGAGCTCAAACAAGTTCTAACAGTGTCTTCTGGGCTTGGATGTAGGTTGAAAGAACATTTTCAGATTTCAAAAGTCCTTTAACTGTGCAATTGAGGCGCTTCCACCTAAACTTCAATTGGAAGCAATTAATCTGAAATGTAATGACATGCTAAGAGGCAACTATCAAGAGAAGTGTTTAATAGAATTGTATAAATGCCTTCCAAGCGATGAATGTGCTCAATTAAAACCATATGCTTTGGATTCATATCAGTATTTGGCAGTGTCTATCTATATGAAAAGAAATTTTCAAAGATGAAATACATAAAATCTCATTCAAATTCAATGTTAACAGATGAGCATATGCTCTTGATTGTGATGTAACGAACAAAACTTTGAACTCTAGTTAAGTGAAATGTTGTCCTGCCCCCCACACCATTTTCTCCTTAGCATGACAATACTCCATTATATTTATATTTTGAATTTCATCAGAATAAATTTTGTGAAATTTGTTTTCTCTCTTGTTATATGAGTACCTACACATCATCAATTTTGCCTCTTGGATCACATCTAAAATATTTACTACCTGGTTCTTTATAGAAAAATGTTTGCTAACCCCAGTAATAGAATAATTGTGAGGGTTAGATGAAGTAATCCTTGTGAAATAGTTAGTACAACCTGACATATAGCAAGCACTCATTTTTTTCTCTTATCCACCATTTATTTTGGACATACATTTCCATGGTTTTTAAAAGTTGAATATTATATGTATAAAAGTTTGTACCTTGGTTTAGGATCTAACTTCCAGTAATAGAGGAAAGTTGATAAACATTTAAGCAAAATTTATTTTTCTTACCATGTTATGCTTATCTGCCCAGGAAACTAAATAATTTTTAAACCAAAGAGACTACATAATTCCTACCTTGCCTTCCTGCAATGTTTCATTTTTTTTTTTAATTTTGATTCCAAGGAGGGATAGCCTGTCTGAGAAGTTTATTCCTTCACTCAACAAGTACTCAATAAATGTCTACTCTTTGGACTCTTAAAAAGTACAAATAATGATAAATTTAAGCCGGGTGCAGTGGTGCATGCCTGTAATCCCAGCAACTCAGGAGGCTGAGGCTGGGGAATTGTGAGTTCAAACCCAGTCTCAGCAATTTAGCAAGGCCCTAAGAAACTCAGCAAGATCCTGTCTCTAATAAAATATATTTAAAAAAGGGCTGGGGATGTGGCTTAGTGGTTAAGCACCCCTGGGTTCAATCCATGGTACCAAAAAAAAAAAAAAAATGGTAAATTTTGAAATGATATCTGCCTTCAGAAAACTTTACTGTAATAGGGGAGATAACACAGATTATATCTCTATCTCTGGAGCTTGCTGTGAAGACTCACCATACCCTGCCTCTAATACTTGAACAGAGAATGAGAAGGAGGCTCCAAGAAAAGGAAAAACCAAGATGCTGTTAGATGGAAGATGAACAGTTGCTAGGTAACAACACATCGGATGTTTGCCACCCATTCCAAGGCCTGTAACTTAGTATGGTACATTTTCTTGCTTAGCCTTATGTTCCTTGTAATAATAATTAAAAAAAGGTCTTGATTACTCTAGATGGATAAAAATTTAAGGGGTAGAAAAATGAAAAGGACAACCTATTTAGTTAAGGCATAGACAAGAGGTAAAAAGAGCAGAAATTACCCGGGGGAATTACAGGTATAGGCAAAGGCCAGCAAAGACACTTGGTCAGATTATGAAAAGTCTTTAAAAAAGAATATATATATGTGTTCTAGCAAGCATTTATTTTTCATATTTTTACTGGTATATTATACATCATGGTGGAATTCATTGTAGCTTAAAGTCTTAAATGGCTGTTTATGGAATGTGCAATTTATTAGAGTTACACTGCTTCAGTGACTCTCGGGTCTCTGGGAAGCTGAGGCAATATTTTTCTCCTTTGATTTAGAAGTGCCTTTTGAAGTAGGGTTGCTTTCAGATATTCCAGAGAAAAAAGGGGTCTAGTAAACTATTACTTTTTTAAGAAATTACTTTATTAGCTTACTTGAGAAATAATCACATATACCAGGGGAAGTTCCTAATGAACTTTCATTAGTAACAATGTCATTATTGATCCTCAGTGCCTAGGGATCTGCAGCAGCTTGCTTGCCTCCCTCTTCCCACTCACCAAAGACATTGATGTGTACATGTCAGGTCATACTACGTGAAAAAAGATGGTTTGAACCTTGTCACACCATGGGTGAAGCAACCAACCAATTTGACTAACAGTGTTCTGGAAGCTTAACAAAATCTGCCACACTATATAAAAATACATTTCTAATATCTGAAAAATTGGATCTCACTTAAAAGTAAGGCAGAGTTTCTAATTATGCGTCTGTAGAAAATACCCTCTTCAGGAAGAAAGTACATAAAAAATTTACATTTATGTATAAATTAATTGGTGAAATACTGGTTAAAATAAAGTTAAGTAGTGCCTTTTCCTGAAAATGTTATCAGTCTTTAACATGCTCTTATACATTATGACTTCCTAAGAATATAATAAAACATATGTCACGTCAAATTTATTGTCCTTGTGTCTTTTCCAAAGGAGTACCTTGTGTTTCTAGTGGATGTTTTGTATAACAGACTTTTGGAGACACTAGAGTAGTAACTATGTGATCAGAGATGCACTTCAGGATCATTAGTTCAGGAGTAATTTAGATTCAGGATAAAGGGAGGGGAGAAACAGTACACAAAAACAAGCTATGTGTCTAGGTAAATATAGTATGGGTGACGAAAGTAATTACAAGAATAAATACATTGTGAAGATGAAGTGAGCAGGACTTCACAACTGAATTGCATGGGCAATAAGGACAGGATATAGGCAGTAAGAATTCATTAGTATTGGAACTTATACTTTTTTAGGGTAGAAAAATGGGAAAACTTTTCATAGAAATTGGTAATGTCAAGAGTTGTACCTTTATGGGATCTGAACAAATTCACTGAAGAAATGAAAGACAATTTTGCTGGAAACAGTTGAGCCTTCTGATTATCACTTACTCTTCCTTCTTGTAGGATTTTCCTCCCTCCTTTCCTTTTCTTTCTTCTAACTCATCCCTCATTTTTAAAATATTTTGTTTTAGTTGTAGGTAGACATAATACCTTTATTTTTTTTAATGTGTTGCTGAGAATTGACCCCAGGGCCTCATGCATGCTAAGCAAATGATCTACTACTGAGCCACAACCCCAGCCCCTAACTAATCCCTCTTGAGTTATACTTATCACTAAATCTGCTACTGAGGGAAAATCTCATTAGCATTCCTTTTTTTTATATTTAAAACAGACGTTGCTTTGAAGAGTTTTAGTGCTGATGAGGATAGGAAGTAAATATCCTAATAGGAATCCATTTCAACAAATGCTAGATAGTTGCTTAGAATGATGTAATAAGTAGGGGGAAAGAAACAAAAAACCAGTTAACAATGGCTTTTTAATTTTTAACTCATTTTAGAATGACAACTTGCCATAACATATATATCACTGATATAAAAGTTCATTTTGCTCACTAACATGTGGGGACATATTATATATATTTATATATGTGTATACATGTATATATACTTTTTTTTTTTTTTTTGATGCTGGGGATTGAACCCAGGGCCTTATGCATGCAAGGCAAGCACTCTACCAACTGAGCTATATCCCCAATTCAATATATTTTTAATTATATGGTCTACTCTTAGAAAATTTTGTCTTTGCTTTAGGCAATTTCATTGAAAGAGGCTTACAGTGGTTCCTGCTTCTACAATAGTCTTTGTGACTAGAAGAACATACTGCAACTTGGATGCTACTACAGATGTTAAAAAACAAGAATTTAGACAGCCATTGATTGAGACTTAAAATAATGGAGCATTTATGTGAACAAGGTTCTCCTCTTGCCAAGCAAAACAAAATACAATAAACCACATCATTTTTTTTTTTTTTTTTTTTCTGGCACATCCACTATTCCTCAACCAAAGCCCTACTCCTGATGACCACATGCCAGAACAAACAAATGAAGTCACTCCCTGTCAGTCCTTCTTTGCTCTTTTGGGTACTCTTATGCTAGATTTTTGTTCCCTTATTTATAAGCCTTAGCTTCTTCTCTAAGGAATATGTTCCAAAGACAATTTAATACTAAATAATCTCCTAGATGATGAGGTGATGAGCCAACTGGTCTACCTGTTGCCTCTACCTAATTGACAATACCCTCTATCACCTGAGTGTCCTGATTTTCTGATGTAACCAATTTATATATCATATCTAATTTTTCTCTTATCTCTCAATTACCCATTTCCAATTTTAACAGTTTTTTTTAAAGTACAGAATTATTGATTAAATGGGAAACAAGTCATCTAATCCTAGTTTTCACTATGAGAAATCTTTTGATAAAATCCTGACAGGATTTAGCCTTCATTTGAACTTTCTGGCAGCTAATTTATTACCTTTTGAGATGGTATTTTCCACTATTAGGCATTTCTAAGTTTAGGAAAGTCCTCCTTTCAACTTTAATATTCTTCCCAGCATAAAACTCATAGTATATAATTGAGATTCTTCCCTTAACCATAACCTTTATAATGCTCAGCCTAAGGCACCCACTGTGCACTGTGAACTAACTTTTTTTAAAGATTATCTGGAATAGTGCTACATGTTATCTTTAGAAAAACTGAGAAAATAGTTGAATTATTTTGTTGCATGTTTCAGATAAGGAACTTTATTGAAATACTGGAAGACTATCATTTACTAGCTATATGATCTCGGAAAATTCATTTCTTTTGGGCTGTTTCTTAGCATCAAAAATTAAAGTATATCCTTTTCATAGGTTGCCCTGAGAATCAAATAACATACATACAAAACAGCAGAGACTTTATCTATCTTGTTCACTACTTGATTCTAAGTGCCTAATGCAGACAGTATAAATCCTCAAAATCTTAAAAAAAAAAAAAAATTAAAAAAAAGCACCTGGCAGATTGCTCTGCAGCCCTGCATGTAACACTCAATAAAAGGTAGCTAGTATCATGCTTTCAACCACCCTTCCTATGACCTAGGTTCTAGATCTCATCCTATATTAATTACATTAATTACTCTTATGGAAGTTGTCTGGTTTATCTTTTTCTTAAGATGTGTTTCTAACAAATTACTGTGTAGTGTGTGGCAACTTTGCTTTATTTGAACATAATTATTTTAAGGAAGTCTACACAAACAAAAGTACACTGAGAAAAAGTTAATTCTACCTGCTTGAATTTAAAAAATAGCATTTAAAGCCCCACTTTCTCACAGGTATGGTGGTGCACACCTGTAATCCCAGTGACTCAGGAGAATGGAAAAGTCAAAACCAGACTCAGCAATTTAGCAACACCGTCTCAAAATAAAAAATAAAAAGGGTTGGGGATATAGCTCAGTGGTAAAGCTCCCATAGGTTTAGCCCTCAAAACTAAAACAAAACATGAAAACCAAAAAAGCAACCAACCCACATACTCCCAATAACATTCTTTAGACTTTTTGGGGAATATGTGGTTAAGAGAACAAAATATCAGCAAAGGAACAGTCAGCCAGACCAGGAATAGTGCAGTAGCATGGAAGCCACGGCAACCAATACTTATTTTTATTAGTGAACCTAATGAACAGTCTAGCCTAGTGATTATCCATTGATTTATTAGCCTATTAAGAGTATACTCCTTGATCTCCTCCATGTCAGGACTGCGTAAAGTTTATCCATAGTGTTTATCACAGAGAAGATTCCCAAATATTTTTGTATGACTGAAGGAAAAAAGAAATTTCAAGGAAATATGAATAGACAACAAATGAGAGGAATCCATAGCTGATGTTCCACCAGTCTGTTTTGGAACAGTAGATTCAGATTAAGGAGCTGGGATTGAAAGCAAACAAAATGAAAAATAGAAAAATTAATTTGGAGTCTTTGGCAAAGGGAATGCAAATCATCTTAATAACTTGAAAAAACAGTTAAGGTTTAGGTGTTTTGTTTTTCAGTATGCAGAGGCGCTCCCCTATAAACCCAGAGGCTTAGGAAGCTGAGGCAGGAGCTCTGGAGTTCAAAGCCAGCCTCAGCAACTTAGCGAAACCCTCTCAAAATAAAAAAAGGGCAGGGAATGTGGTTCAGTGGTTTAGCGCCCCTGGGTTCAATCCTGGTACCAAAAAAAGAGAAGGGGGTGGTGGAGGGAGAGAATATTGAAGATATTAAGTGCTAGGGAAGAGATGAAAGGATAAGCCAGTGTAATAAAGACGATTCTTTTCCACCAACCCAAATTAGAGTCTGGGAACAGGGAGGTTCAAATTTCACGTCTCAAACTTACCCAGGGGAACCAGCTGGGTAAGGCTGTGGAAATCAGAGAATTCCGATCCCATACAGGAATTGTGTGAACAAAAAGTGAATGATCGTTGCTCAGCTTTGTGATTACCTAAGAAGAAAATCTCCCCTGTCTCCTTCCTGTGCTAATCATAGTAACACTTGTGACAACATTAACAACCCCTACGTTCGTAATTTTATATTAAATAAAAACACATCTCTAAAAATAAAAGTGCAGTTACACCAAGAAAGGATTTTAAAAGAGGACTTGTTCGCAAGCTAATTGAGGGGAGGCATTCGTTTTGCATTGAAGTTCAAGCTCTAACACTTCCAAATGCCAGACGCTGTTGCAGCACACTTCTTAGGAGATCGATTTTGACCCCAGGGATTGGGTATGGTGAGAATCTGGCTTGGCGGCTTCGGCCGCGGCACTCCGGTTCCCTTCCCTTTATAAGGCGGGTCGGGCTCAGGCCGCAGCGAGGCACTCGACGACTCTCGGTCCGAATGCTAGGTCGCGCCGCCGGGCGAGGCCCGGGGCGAATCGCTCCAGGCCTGGCAGGGAGGGAACAGTCTCCAGAGAACATCGCCAAGGCGCTGAGATCGTTGTGTGAGGAGGGGTAAGCCACCCTGCTCCCTTGATCGCCGGCGGCCAGGGACACATAGTTCCGGGCCATTTTCAAACACTGCCCGCAGTGTTTATGGCACGTGGATCGGTCAAGGCAGTCCTTTGGCAGAGCCTCAGATCAGTCCGACCCGTCTCGGACGCGGATACTACCTTTCCCAGAAGCCATTACCAACGATGCCGCGCCCCAGCAGCCAATTTAAGGATGCCTCTCCTCGCGAGCATGCGCCGTCCGCCCGCGCACGCCGACGCCGATCGCGAGCGAGCGTGATGGACGTTTACGTCATGACGCTCGGCAGCCAGGACGTGAGGTTTCCGAGAGTGCGCAGTGGGTACGTCGGATACGACCCTTCGGCCTGGGTGGGGAGGGGGCGTCGTTGAGATGGGGGCGGCGGCAGCGGAGGCTGACCGCACGCTCTTTGTGGGCAACCTTGAAACCAAAGTGACAGAGGAACTCCTTTTCGAGCTTTTCCACCAGGTGAGCGTCTGGGGTTACACTCTTTGACTTTGGTTTTCCGACTCGCCTAGAGCCTGGCCCAACGGACACCTCACTTTACTTGCGCGAGCTCGGCAGTCAGTCTCGGCACCCTGGTGGGCTGGGTGCGAGACGAGGGCGCAGTCGGGAAGCGAGGGTGGCGCTTTCTTAGAAGAACCATAGGTAGTTGAGTCCAGAGTGGCGACGACAGGTAGTGGAGGAATCCGCAGTCACCCATTCCTTGGTAAGGATTCAGGGGGCCTAAGGGGACAGAACGTCTGGGGTCTTCGTTGAACATGGCTTTCCCCTTTTCGTCTTTTTTTCCCTTTAGGGTGGTTTCTGTTTGGTTAGTCTGGCTCGGACGTTATATTTCAATTTCTTTGCCAGTGTCTGTTTCTGCCTAAGTTCTTTATAAATTGCAAGACTATTAAAACATTTTTAAAACCCACAAAATCTCGGTAGAAGCCAGACTTGGTGGCGCGCACTTGTAATCCCATCGACTCAGGAGGCTGAGGCAGGAGCATTGCAAGTTTGAGGCCAGCCTCTACAATTTAGCGAGGCCCTATCTCAAAATTTAAAAAAGGGTCTGGGATGTGGTTACGTTGTTAAGCGCTCCTGGGTTCATTCCCTGGAACACCATAGAAAAGCAGTCACTGTAGTGTTTCTGTATTAAAATTCTAAGTATCCTGTTTTTCCCAGTCCTATCACCCAGTAACTGGTAATGTTTGATAAATGGATACAAAAGCGAATTTATAGTTTGAGAAAATAACTCTTTTTCATGAAGCGGAAAAATAATGACTGTTGGACACTTTGTTAAAGTCATACAGTGCTTTGAAATGTAAAATCAGTGATTTTATTTTCAATTTCTTAAGGACTCACCTTCTCCAAATAAATGAATTTAACTTTTAGTCATGAGTAGGATTTTTACTCTAAGCCAAAACGGAAATCCACATGTATTCCCTTTCTTAAAGTTCCTGATTACATTTCAATTGTTTTAAAACTTTGTAATCTCTTTTAATTTGTAATATTTGAGTATTTTCCTGAAGTGGCTTTTAAAAATTCTAAACACTTTTTGTTTATAGGCTGGGCCAGTAATAAAGGTGAAAATTCCAAAAGATAAGGATGGTAAACCGAAGCAGTTTGCATTTGTGAATTTCAAACATGAAGTCTCTGTTCCTTATGCTATGAATCTACTTAATGGAATCAAACTTTTTGGAAGGCCTATCAAAATTCAATTTAGATCAGGTAAACAGTTCAATGATGTTAGGGGCAAAGGGTTGTTTGCTGCTTTGTGTGTGTGTGTGTTTTAAAGTATATTAAATTTTAAAGAACCTCTGTTTTAGGATGAAAATGTCCTTGTAAGTTTTGTGAATAGCAGACTTTATCTCTGACAGTGGGTAACATTGACACATGGATTTTGAAAGTCAAAATTTTAGAGTTTAAAATTCCATTTGGTTTGGGGAAAAAACAAAGTTTATTACTAGAGTTGGGGTTGGATCCATTCTCTTAAGATGAGCAAGGATTATCTTTTGAACCTGCTTCTTTGAAATTTACATTTGCCAATTTTGATCTTGATCTTGTGTGGATGTAACTTTTCATGGATTAAATTTGGTGCAGAGGTTGGGGGAGGTTTAGAATTTTATGGCCAGATTGGATACTTATACATTAAAACAGTACCGTGTTTGGAATGCTTTGTTTTGCTTATCTGGTAATATACATTTATAATTTTTATTCTGATGAAACTGTAAAGCAGTCTGCAGTTGAGATTGTTCTTTTTTAAACTGTGTTTACCTCTTTGGCATGATTTGACATGGAGACAAAATGTCACATTGTTTTCTACCAATTAGATTTTTTCAAATTATTTCATTTTAGGAAGTAGTCATGCCTCACAGGATGTCAGTTTGTCATATTCCCAGCATCATGTTGGAAATTCAAGTCCTACCTCTACATCTCCTAGCAGGTAATATTTCTCATTTATTGTTAAAGTGACTTCTCAAGTAGTGAGTGAATAGCTCCTTCATTGTGCTCCTATTTGCTTATTCTTCTATATTACTTGCCATGTTGGATTATTGTCATTATGTCTGTCAATTTTAAGTGAACTATAGGCAGACACATTGTATATAATCTTTTAAAAATATATACATATCTTTTGTGAAGACATACCCACAATTACACTTACATGTGTTCAATTGAAACAAAATTTCTTAAAATGTTACTTACTTTACTTTTGCCATGCAGTCTGTTCTCCATTTTATTTCATCTTTTAATATTTCAAATTAATTTTATGACTGCTAATTGGTTACAGTTTTAAAATACTGGTTAGTGGACTGCATACTAGACAGTTCATAGAATTGGGAGTCTAGGTCCGCCTCTGCCCCTATTGATTAGTGATCAGACTACTGAACTAAGAGTAAAATTGGAGTCTAGGTTTGCTTTTGCTGATTGCGTAATCTTCACCTAGTCTCATTTCTCTGGTCCTATCCTTTTTTTGTTTTTGGTACCAGGATTGAACTCAGGCACTTGACCACAGAGCCACATCCCCAGCCCTGTTTTGTATTTTATTTAGAGACAGGGCCTCACTGAGGCTTTGAACTTAGGATCCTCTTGCCTCAGCCTCCTGAGCCGCTGGGATTACAGGCTTGCACCACCATTCCTGGCCTGTCCTTTTGAAGGAAAAGCAGTTGAATTTATGATCTCTAAAATCTTGGTAGTTAATGAAGGTTAGAAAAGGGACCATATTTACTTAAATGTTTTTTTCTTTTTGCTTTGGGGAGGCTAATTTACTGCAGGTAAGTTTTCATTCCATAGCTGTTAATCAGTCATAATGGGCTTCATTCAAGAAAAATTTGACAAATACCATGCTATGTTTCTTGTCCTTCACCAAGTCCTTTGCATATATATGATCTCATATATTCCTCACAATAGTTTTATGAGGTAGGGATTATTTATCATGCCTTATATGTTAAAAAGAAAGGGAGAGAAATGAAGGTTTTCTTGGCCAAGTTTGAACTTCTCATAATCAATGTGCTGGATTCAAATCTAGTCTGGATTCAAATCAATGTGTCTGGATTCAATTTAGTGTGATTGAGCCCTGCCACAACTATTTGTCAAGGGGAGGTTAAAGTCAAGATAAAGACACAAATATATATTTTTGTGACTAATTACTATAATTAGTTTTCTAGAGAATAGAAAGTACTTTGAGAAAGTTTTAACAGCAAGAGATATTATAGATGAATGAGGAACTAAAAGAAGTCAGTGTACTTAGATCATAGTGAAAATGGAAAGCAGTAGGTGATATTAGTGAAAGATAGAGTCTGGGGGTCTTTCTTATAGGCTGTAATTAATTAAGATTGGGGGATTTTATCCTAAATACAGTAGGAGGGCATTGAAAATAGGTAGTGATAGGATCAAGTTTGAAGAATTGTTTGGTCACAATGGGAGAATGTTTTAGAAAGGACAAGAGTGAAAATAGACCATTTAGGAAGTTACTGATAGCAAGGTATTGTTATAAGTAGCAATGTAGCAAGGAAATCATTGGGGTGAGGTTGGTGTTTGTGATTAAGGTGGTGCTAGGAGCTGGAGAGAATTGAATGGCTATGAAGGGATAGCAGAAGGTGGAATTGTAAACAAACCATATTCAAAAATAGTAATGCCTCAATCCTTTTTAGCAACTGAAATTAATTAATTGTGTTTTAAACACTTCTAGTTCAGTTGGAATTCAAAGCATCTCCATCCACTTTTATGGAATCTTTAAAGATCTACCAGTGGAGGAAGAAAAAAAATGTTTTTCCCTCTAGATATTCTTGAAATAACATATAAATAGTTTTTGTCAAGGACTAGAATGTTTATCATTTTTATACATGTTATAATATAAATTGTACTTTTACCCTCTAGTACACTGATATGTAATGTGATTTAAAATACTAATTGATTTGTCTTATAATTTGCCAAATTGGTTATTTGATTTCAAAGACATGTTTTTAAATAATTTAAAATATTTTTAAAGGGAGTTATTCCATAAGCCATATTACCTCTTTATGAATGAGATATGAGTACTAAATAAGTATGTTATAGAACTCCTGATTCCTTACCACCCAAAAGCTATTTATCTTGCATGTCTCAGTAAATATTTACCCAGTTTGTCAAGCCAAAAATCTATTTTCAATCCCTTCTTTTTTCTGTTTCTTTTATCCTTCAAGTAGTCAGATTTTCCCATCTTAGTTCTTAGTCTGGACTTTTACATAGCTGAGAGATTGACAAGTTTTTTTCTATGAAGTGTCAGATAGTTAATATTTTAAACTTTACAGGCTATATAGTCTGTGTCTCTGCCATTGTAATGTAAAGATAGCCACAGATAAACAAAAAACAAAGAATATGTTTATGTTCCAGTAAAATCTGTTTTATAAAACTGAATTTGGTCCATTGCACTATTCCTTCTCTCAGCTGGGAATGTTTTCCCTCCAGGTAATCTTGTGGGTCTCACTTCAAAGGTGTCTTTCTAAAAAGGTCGTCCCCGACCAGCCTACCTAAAATAAAACTCCCTTTCTCAACTCTTGGATCTTTAATCATGTTATATCATTTATAATCACTTGAAAATACCCTTCTGTTTGTGTTCTTCTCTTAGCCTATGAGAGCACATACCTTGTCTGTTCATTTTCATCTTTGAGAATTGTGTCTTGCTTAAGATTAGTGTTGAGTAAATATTTGTTGGATGAATGATTATATGTTTGGTTTTCTTATTTTTAGCAGGTATGAAAGGACTGTGGATAACATGACTGCATCAACACAAGTAATACAGAGATCATTTTCTTCTCCAGAAAATTATCAGAGACAAGCAGTGGTAGGCTGATATTTTTCAACTTGAGTTGCCTTTAACAAAAAAAACTAAATTTCATGTTAAATCAGATAATTTTTTTAATTAACTTTGTTTATTGGAGGTTTTATTAAGTCTTTTAGGTAAAATTTATTTTTTGAAGTTCTTACTATTAACCTTTTCTCAAATTTTTGTTAGACTAGCATGATCTTTGTAGATTTTTTTCATTTTGGTTTTTACTGGGCTGACACATACTTAGAAACCTGAAGATAGAAGTAAAACTGCGTTTTATTTTGTATTTCTTTTTTCAACCATCATTGGTGTGTGGGTCTATGTGTATATACCCCTTTGAGATTCCATCTCTGAAGCTCTTACAATTTATTCCAAATGACTTATTACAAACTTCTTAAATATTTTAATATACTTGAGTCTTCTAGACCAACTTTCTAGTCTTTTTTTTGTAATAAAATCACAGTAAGAGTAGGCTTAAAATCTCAGCTATCCTTTAGTGTTTCATCTTTGTTCCACTTATTTCACCATGTTCTTCATTTAATTTGTCATAGTTCTTAAGTTTATTTCTTCTTTTTTGTTTTCCCACAGGTTTTGTATTTTAATGGTATGCAAAATAAGTATCCAAAGGCAGTTTGGGAACTAATTGGCCTAGTCACTCACCATGCCTCTATTTCCCCCTCATTAATCCAGCTTCCATACCATTCCAAATTACTACTTTAACCCTTCTCTTATCCTCCCCACACATTTATTTTCCATTTTTTTTCAAGATAAAGTATTCTCTAACTTATTTACTAGTCGTATCCATTGTCTGATTCCAGTAAACCCTTCCAGCTTTACTTCTAGAACTGTTTTTTGCTTCTAAGATCTGTAACCTACCTCAGCCAGAATTCCTTGTCTTTGAATCTATTCTGTTTCCCAATTATTTTTACAATTTTATTTCCTTCCATACCTTCCCCTTGAAATATTTTCCTGGAATTACTCCATCTATTATTTAATACATCGTATGCCACTTTCATGAAGCATTTCCTGATAATACTGAGTTCTTGGTTCTTTATATGTTCATTATACAGTGACTTACATGGTCATTTTATATGCCCTTTTCTCTTCTAAGTTGTGTTCTTGGGGGCAAGATGAAGTCTGTTATGGATGTACAGTGGGATCAATGAAGCTGTTATATCTTTAGGTTTAATATAGATTCTATCTAGGCAAGAATAATTTTGCTTTTCCTTCATTATCACTTTGGTTAACTGTGACCAAATATGTATTAGCTTTGATATTTAGATGTATTTGTGTTAACATTTCTTTTTCTTCTTTCCTCAGATGAACAGTGTTTTGAGACAGATGCCATATGGTGGGAAATTTGGGTCTTCACATGTGGATCAGGCAGGATTTTCACCATCAGTTCAGTCACATAATCATACTTTCAACCAGTCTTCAAGCTCCCAGTGGCGCCAAGATACACCATCATTACAGCGTAAAGTTAGACAGAATTCTCATCCCTACCTGTCAGATAGACATTATAGCCGTGAGCAGCGTTACACCGATCATGGGTCTGATCATCATTACAGAGGAAACAGAGATGATTTCTTCCATGAAGATAGGAATCATGATGGCTGGAGCCATGACTATGATAACAGAAGAGACAGCAGTAGAGATGGAAAATGGCGCTCATCTCGACACTAACTGTTATTAAAAGGACATTATTTCATGGGGTCATTAAGGCCTGTTTGACTGAGTTGGTATGGAAATATTTTGAAAAACTGTACAGAGCAGCTTTCCAAGTTGCCAATTTCTTTATAAGTTTTTTTTAAAACCTAGAGCTACAGTTTAATACAGAAGTGAGAAGAATTGTGGTTTCAGTTTTATTACATTAATAACCTTTCACCTCAGGGCTTTATGAAGAGGAAAGGGTTTTATGCAAAAGAAAGTGCCACAATTACTAATCGTTTTAGGCAGTTTAGGAAGGGTTACTTGTATAGAATGGTTGTATTATAAAGCAAATATTTTAATTATTATCTTTTTGTATTGCAACAAATTTGTTAGTGAATCAGATTTTGGTGTATATAACAACATCCAAGTTGATAGTCTGAAAGGGCTATCTGTATTTTGTTAATAAATTAGAAAATATAACTTCTCAGTGATACATTTTATTTGAGAAAGCTTATTGGTTAAGTTTTGGGATAAATCATATTGCTTACCTTAGAGAATTTGTCAATTCTATAACATGTTCTTTTGAGTTTTACCCTAATTGAGCCTATAAATGTACACATATTATTTCAGTCTAAAATTATAGAATTTGTTTGTTAAATCATGTTGTATGACTGGTCTCAGGAAAGGAAATATCTCTCCATGTATATTTTTACATTAAAAATTATAGTGTTAGTGTAAATCTTTTTCAGGAAGAACAAAAAGTATCAGTGCATAGTCAGATAAAATGGCACTTTTACTGAAAATACTCTCTTTTGGGGAAAAACATTCATGAAGCCTTTAAGTGTTGCATCTATCACTCAGACTTCAGAAATTTTAACATTTTTAACATGCCCAGGATGTGAATACAAGGACACATTTTATTACCAAGGAGATTGTACAGGTTACTCTTGTTTTGTTTGAATATTGGAAAGAATGTAATGTTAACATTTTCTGGTTTAAAAGTTTTAAAATCAAAAGTTTACCAAATTTTTATGTATCAAGATGCTGTTTCCCTTTGATTGCAAAATTATTTATAAAAATTCATTCCTGAAAAATCTGAATCCTTTTTAATACCATACCTTTTGTACTATGTTGCTTTTTAATATATTAAAAATGAAAAGGAGGGGTGTGTCCTTTTTTTTTTTGGCATCACTAACTTCAGATACAGTAAGTTGGCAACATACTTTTATTCAATAATTGGTTAGTTAGTGGTGTCGGTCTTTAACTGAGACCACCTTGAAGTTTATTTCTTGTACATACTGAACCTGGTAATTTATTATTAGGTTTTTAGTGACCTTTGGTGTATAGTTTAGAGTACAATAAACTAGTTACTCTCCCGGGTCTCTAGGATGTTATATAACACGTTTTCTCTGTTTCTCAATATGTGCAATTCTGAGCATAGGTACATGAGGCCACTTGGCACAGGGTTAAGATGAAAGTATTTGTTGGCTTAAGCAGTTTTTAATAGTAGGATTTGTTTCTATCAAGCCTGTTATTTTCAGGTGTCTTGCCAATATGAAAACTTAGTAGATTTGTAGATAATACATTAATACTGCTTTACCGCACTCTGTGGTTCAGATCTTTTCATTTTGGTTCACAGATGTTCTTGCCTTCGAATAATCATTTTCTCTTATAGTGGCTTTTTGGGGGGAATCATTGAGATGTTCCAGTGGATCTTTTCACTTGTTTAACCCAGTTGAAAATAATCAAACCAAATACTTATACTATGTAAAGCAACAGAATGAGACAACCTCAAATTGAATATAGAGCTTCTGGGGTAGTCTGAAAATCATTAACTCTACCATTTCCTATCCAATCAAATTTTATATCACTTTTTAATTGTGTATGCCCACTTTTTCCATATCCATTGCCATCATAGAATGGGCAATCATCTGAACAGGATTATTCCAACAGCACCCTGCTTTTTTTCTTCCAGACTGCCTCAAATTCATTTCACATGCTGCAAAACTTGGGAATGTAAATCTGACATCATTCACCTGAATTACACCTCCAAGGCCTCTATTATGAAATTCTTAACCTAATATGATCCCTCTCTTTTGTATCTGCCTACTTCAATTCCCTCTCATTACTCCACTGCTCAGTTGAAGCATGATTTCCTCCAAAATCTAGACTGTCTATGTATTCCCATAGTGCCTGTATTGCAATTGTATCTTCAAACATCTCCATGTTTGAAGTGACCATATCATATCTTATTCACCACTGAATTTCCAGAACCCAAGGCATGTGTATAATACTGATAAATTTCTAATGCAAGGAAAGTACATTTGTTAGTTAACTGAATAAGGGAAATGACAATTCAACAAATTTTCTTGAATAGATTGCCTGAATCTGAACCATTATTGCATCTTGCCCTAAAATGATATATCCGTGCTTCAAATGCATATTTAGAAATTAATTTTCTCAGGTTTCAGTAAGTTTTATATTTGTATGAGTAACAAATATTTTTAAAAATTGCTTATTAATTTGGTTTTGGAATTAAGAGTTCTGTTACCCTTGTAAAATGAATTGCTAAGCTTAACTTTTTCTATGTCCAGGGGAAAATTGAAATGTATTCAAGATTTATTGAACTCACTTATACAACCATGTGGGTTTGCCTTAGAAGTAGCTCTCTGTTGTCTCAATTTCCTCGATGGTCATTGATCTATACAGATTTTCTACTTTATCAGGAGTCAATTCGGATAATATACATTTCTGGAAAACTGATCCTTCTATCCAAATTTCTCATTTTTTAGTTGAATATAGTGTTTTAGTTTTATAAAACTCCCTGTATTTCTAGTTATAGTCTCCTGCTACTGGTTATCTTTAATGTTCCCATCCACCCTCTCTTCAGACTTGCTGGAGGCTGTACTACTGACATACATTCTACATGTATGTATAAAGTTCCCCATGGTGGTGTTACTTTTGTTAAAATAGACTTCAGGGAGACTCAAGGAAAAAAAAAAAAAAACCTATTATTCCCATAGCTACTATTTCTAGAGCTTTTCACCTCTTTATGTAGATAGTATATCCTCCTGGTGTCAATCTTCGGCCTGAAGGACTTCCTTTCATATTATATGGCAGGTTTGAGGTCTCATTCACTTTCATTTTTGAAATGTTTTTGCTGGATATAGATTTCTAAGTTGATAGATTTAAATTTTTTTCAATACTTAAATGTTGCTCCATTGTGCCTTGTTTCTATGAGAAATCTGTTGGGTATATAATGTGTCATTTTTCTGTGGCTGGTTTTGAGCAATACATCATAATGTAACTTGACATAGTTTTGTTTGTGTCCTTGGTGCTTAGGGTTCATTGAGCTGCATAGATCTGTAGGTTTATAGTTTCATCAAGTTTTGGCCATGATTTGAATTTGGTGCACGTTCCTTGGGAACTCCAATTGCACTTACCTGAGATTGCTTCATGTGTTCCATAGTTCATCATTATTTTATAAAGTAATTTTCCTGTTCATGTTTCACTTTGAATAGTTTGCCTTACTGTGCCTTCAACTTCACTAATCCTTTTTTCTGTGGTGTCTAATTAGTCATAATTCATATATTCATCATCTTATACATTCTTCATCTTAGACCTTGTAGATTTTTTCCTTCATAAGTTGAAATTAGATCTTTATTTTTGCTGTCTCTACTTCAATTTTTTAATGTAGCAAATACAGTTTATAGTACTTTTTAATACCTATGCTAATTCTATATTCTTGTTCTGGGTTGGTTTTTATTGGTTTGCAGTCTCCTATTGGATATATTTTCCTGCTCCTTTTTATCCCTTGTAATTTTGATTATGTGCTGGGCATTTTAAATTTTACTTTATTAGATGACTAATATTTTGGTATTTCTGTACATATTATTGAACTTTGTTCTAGGACATAAAGTGAAACAGCTATATCCCTTGCAGATTTGCTTTTAATATTGCTAGGTATGATTTAAAAAGTATTTAGTGATCTGATTTTAAGTCCTTTGGGTATAGGCCAAGGAGTGGGATAGCTGGGTCAAATGGTGGATCCATTCCAAGTTTTCTAAGGAATCTCCACACTGCTTTCCAGAGTGGCTGCACCAACTTGCAATCCCACCAGAAATGTATGAATGTACCCTTTTCCCCACATCCTCACCAACACCTGTTGTTGCCTGTATTCTTAATAAAAGACATTCTAATTGGGGTAAGATGAAATGGTTTTGATTTGCATTTCTCTTATAACAAGGGATGTTGAACATTTTTTTCATGAATCTGTTGATTGCTTGTAGATCTTCCTCTGTAAAGTGTTTGTTCATTTCTTTGGCCCATTTATTGATTGAGTTATTAGTGTTCTTGGCATAAAGATTTTTGAGTACTTTGTAGATTCTGGAGATTAGTGCTCTATCTGAAGTGTGTGTGGCGAAGATTTTCTCCCACTCTGAAGGCTCTCTCTTCACATTGCTGATTGTTTCCTTTGCTGAGAAAAAGCTTTTTAGTTTGACTCTATCCCAATCATTTATTCCTGCTTTTATTTCTTGCGCTTTGGGAGTCATATTAAGGAAATCTGGTCCTAGGCCAACGTGATGGAGATTTGGACCTATTTTCTCTTCTATCAGGTGCAGGGTCTCTGGTCTAATTCCTAGGTCCTTGATCCACTTTGAGTTGAGTTTTGTACAGGGTGAGAGATATGGGTTTAGTTTCATTTTGCTGCATATGGATTTCCAGTTTTCCCAGCACCATTTGTTGAAGAGGCTGTCTTTTCTCCATTGTATGTTTTTGCCTCCTTTGTCAAGTATGAGATACCTGTATTTATGTGGGTTTGTCTCTGTGTCCTCTATTCTGTACCATTGATCTACCTGTCTATTTTGGTGCCAATACCATGCTGTTTTTGTTACTATTGCTCTGTAGTATATTTGAAGGTCTGGTATTGTGATACCCCCTGCTTAGCTCTTCTTGATAAGAATTATTTTAGCTATTCTGGGTCTCTTACTCCTCCAAATAGCTAGATTGTGGAACCAACCTAGATGCCTTTCAATAGATGAATGGATAAAGAAACTGTGGTATATATACACAATGGAATATTACTCAGCCATAAAGAAGAATAAAATTATGGCATTTGCAGGTAAATGGATGATGTTGGAGACTGTTATGTTAAGTGAGATTAGCCAATGCCCAAAATCCAAAGGCCGAATGGTCTCTCTGATAAGTGAATGATGATGCATAATGTGGGGTGGAAGGGTGGCAAGAATGGAGGAAGGATAGATAGCATAGAGGGACGGGAGGGGTGAGGTCAGGGTGGGAGGGTAATAATAACAGAATGTGTGACAGACATCATTGTCCTGTGTACATGTATGAACGCACAGATGGTGTGACTCTACCTTGTGTACAACCAGAGAAACAATAGCTGTACTCCATTTGTGTTCAATGAATCAAAATTAAATAAATTTTTAAAAAGTTTAAAAAAAGTACTTATTACAAGGTTAATTACTGAGGCTAGACTCCTGAATATTCTAATAGGTGCTCCTTGAGTTATGAAATTTTCCACTCTGGTTTGTGAGAGCAGACACTGATTCTGTTTTTAGATGAGTGCATTCCTTCTAATTCTTTGGGGAAATTCCTTCCTCAGTCTTGTATAGATTTTTCAAATCCATATGCTAATCAGTATTCTGGAGAATACTGGAGAAAACCCTTTGGTGTTTCTCAGAGTTCCCTTTCCATGCTTACCCCACTTCAGTTGTAAGTTTAGGGCATTCTGACTGCCTTGTTTCCTTGGACCCCCAGTTGTTTCTCCTCGATTCAGGCAGCTTCCCAGGCTCTGCCTGCCCTGTGCCCAATTCTTCCACACTACAATCTGAAAATCCCCTCGAGGTAGCAAGTTGAGGCAATTGTAGGACTCACCTCATTTGTTTCTCATTTCTCAGAGTTCATTGTCTTCTGTTCCTGATATCTATGGTATTGGTTTATATTTTTTGCCTTTAGATTAGTTGTTTCAGGAAAGAGGATAAATCTGATCCCTTTTACTTCATCTTGACCAGAAATGGAAATTCATGCTTGGGTTTTGATATAAGAGTAGTCACTAGTTATCACAAAATGTATTTTTGGGTTTGATTTTTCCCTTGAGTTATTTAAGGGAGTCTTTTTATTTATTGCTATAGTTTGGATCTGGGTGTCTACTTAAAGGCCTATGTGCTAAAGACTTGATTCTCTGCATGGCACTATTGGGAAGTGGTGGAGTCTAGGGGAGGATTTAGGTCATTTGGGGAAGGCCTTCAAAGGAGATTGTGGAACACCATCTCTTCCTCTTTTTTTTTTGCTTCCCACTCATAAAGTGAACTGGCCTCCTGTGCCCTGCACTCCCCTCAATGAGGTACAATCTTGCTATACACCCAGAAGCAATAGGGACAACTAAGCATAGAGTGAAACCCCCAAAACTGTGAGTCAAAAATAAGCCTTCCTTCTTTTTAAGTCTATTTTCTCATGTATTTTGTTAGTAATAGAAAGCTGACTAACATATTTTTGATTGATTTCTTTTCCAGTCTTCTGTTGCAATTTCTAATTTTATAGACCTATGTACAGAGAATATGACCTTTGTGATAAAATCTTGTAAAGAGAGCACACAGGTTGCTCTCTCATTTTTTGAGAGATGTTAAGTTTGTCCTTTTCTGTAAGTATATCTCTCAGTTTTTGCTTTATATATTCCAAAGATATGCTAGATGCTGAAGTTATGTCTTCATCATGGTCTATAACTTTTATGAATATAGAATATCCTTGATGTATTTTCATTTTTAACATTTAATTCTATTTTGTTTTATATTATTATTGTCAACATCCTTAATTTCATTAATACTGCATTAGTATTAGGTATGTATTTGAGCACTGGTTAATTTTTAATGTTTCTTTGTCATTTGATTTTAGGAGTTCCTCTTATATTTTCATACATCCCTGTTATGCTCTCTTAAATATGTATGCTTATAATATTGAGCCCCTATCCTTTGTTCTTTTTCTTCCATCTACTGCAGAATTTCATAACCCTTCCATCTACTGCAGAATTTCATAACATACTATAACCTCCTAGAAACCTCTCAAAAAAAGTGCCTAAACTTTACCCTAGACTCTCTGGAAGGGAGGAGGGTTGTATCAGTATTTTTTAAAAGGTTCTAATATGCAGTCAGGATTGAAAAGTCTAGCATATTATTTCTAGTCCTCTAGCGTTTTAAATTCCCCAAAATCACAAATTCATAGTTTTATATCAAGGAATCAACTGATACAGTTGTTCCATCAGTCAAGATAAAATCAGAAAGTAGAACTAAGTGACATAGGGTAAGGAATTTAGTATAGGGGTACAACTTTATGGTATTCTGATCACTAATGAAGCAATCTATTGACCTGAAATCATCATAAGTCAGCCAGAGTAGCAATTGAGAAGGAAAGCTAAACAAGAACCAGAGCAGGAACAAACTAGAAACTTCTAGGAAAAAGAAGGAGCTTGCGTCTGTCTCTCATTGTTTCATCTTACATGACTTGAATGGCCTGAAGCATGCAGTATTAGCTGGCACTCTTAGCTATAGAGCTGTACCTATCTTCAGTGCAGGACTCAAAGAGGTTGAAAGAGATGTGTAAGGATCTGGAGCAGCTGCAGGCACCAACATATGCTAGGAAATCAGCAAACACTGTGCATGAGGCATCACAATGCCTAACACTGCACTATCATTCAGGGAATAAAGATTATGGTTGCTACTTCCCTTATGACTCTCAAAGCCCAAGAAAATTTCTTTTGTGGTCATCTGTATGGCACTTCTGACACTACCTACTTACAGTTAGGCCAAATTTCACAGGTTAGTGGTTCAGTTCTCTATAAGACTCTTTGCAATTCAGACAATAGCCACAAGCTCAGGGAATCCCAGGTCACACACACTTCCAATGAACTGGCTTCAAATTCAGAGGCTCCCATTACCATCTCAGATTCAAAATTTACTAGAAAGATTTATAGATTTCAGGAAAGAGCTATACTTGAGATTATAGTTTTTCTATTGCAAAAAGGTACAAATCAACATAAACCAAAAGAGGTGATGCAAGGGGAGAGACCCAGGAGAGTCTCAAAAATGAAGCTTCCATGTCTTCAACCAATGGAATCAGGATGCATTACCCTCATGACACATCAATGCATTATTACCAGTCAAGAACCTTGTCTGAATTTCAATGTCCAGAGTTTTTATTGGAGTTATTTAAATAGGTGTCATTCATTGAATCCTGGGCACATCATTAAATTCATTCTCCAGCCCCCTCCGATCCCAGGAGTTCAAACTGATATCATACATCTTGAAGTCCCAACCCTCTAACCACATGGTTGTCCTTTCTAGCATGGCCAGATCTCATCCTGAAACTCCCCACGAGTCACCTCAGTAGCACAAACTATCAGGACTCCCTGGGAATAATATAGTCCTATCACTTGAGAAATTCTAAGAATTTAGGCTTTCTCTCAGGAATTAGCAATATAGCCCTGTCAAATTCTTCACAACACCATCTCTAAGTAGGGGAGGGAATTCTGTGAACTTACCTGAGTTGACATAGTATAAAGCCATCATAACAGCATTTTATCTGTCTCTGTTGTACCCCATCAAGAAAGAACCTTTAAGTCAACTTTCACATTTTTTGCTGCTTCTCTCTCACCACTCATATACAGACCACCGCCAATGCTTTATCACAGTCTCTTGGAGTCAGTTTCAGATTGCCATTTGTATTTTAAAATATCATCCTTTACCTAGAAGAGCTGAACCCATAGGAGCAGAGAGTAGAATGGTGGTTACCAGAATTGGGAGTAGGGACATGTAGATAGTAGATAGGGTGGAGGAAGATACTGGTCAAAATGCAAAGTTTCAATTTTACAGAAGGAATAAGTTCTGGTAAACTACTGCATAGTATGCTGACTGTAATTAATGTGTCTTTCAAAATAACAAAGGAGAGGATTTTAAGAGTTAAAGCCACAAAGAAGTAATATTTGTGGTAATGGAATGGATATGTTAACTAGCCTGATTACATCATTCCACAATACACACAAGTAACAAAATATCACACTGTACCCCATAAATATGTACGATTGTTATTTATCAAGTAAAAATAATAAAAATTCCTTCCCTTTCTAAAATTATTTCTTGACAACTGCCTGTATATTTATGTGATTCTTCACATTAACTATGAATTAACTTTTGCTCCTTTCTTAGTTGACCATTCTTTGCTGTATCCTATTTCTATCATTATTGAATATAGTACAATAAATAAACTTGTGTCTAGGTTTTGGCACCAAAACAAAACAAAAATAAATTTTATTATGCTACTTTCTATAACATTAAATAAATTACATTTAAAATTTTACAACCCTACGGACAAAGTAAAGTGGCTGACAAATTTAAAATCATATATATTATATTTGGTTTAGGTCTTGGTATGTTGAAATGTAGATGGAAATAACTTTCCTAATAACTAGTATTTACTAGTCATTAACTAGTATTTTCTACTGTGTTTTAATTCATTTATAACTGTTTTATAGAAGACAAAGTTGATAATTTCCCCGAGATTACACAATGAATGGAACTCAATTCATATCCAGTTAGTCTAATAATTCCAGAGATCAAGCTCAACTTTATGCTTATCTTAATTATGTGTGACAGTATAAAAGGTAGACAAAATTGCTTTTATGACAATGTTTAAAATTATTATATGCTGTGCTTAAAATAATTTTCTTATAATTTCAGTATTTTCTTCTCTGTAAATGATATTAGATGACATGACTGTAACTACTCATGCAACAATTACAGTTATAGTTTTTGTTCTCAATAAATGAAAAGAGAAATTTCTCTCTTCTATAGAATCATTATTTATGTTAACACAGATGTTTGAAATGGAAGGAGATATTTTGATATATCATTTAAAAATGTTTATTTGTATTTCTCTTAAACCTTTTTATTCCTTAGCATAGAGAATACATTCACATGATTCCAAAAGCACAATTAGATTAATAGGTATATGTTGAGAAGACTTGTATCCACTTTGTTTAAGTATACTTCCAATATTTCTTTATGAAAATGTATTTGTATTTCCTCTCTTTTCTGTCATATGGTAGTTTTTTTTCACTTAAAACAAAAAAATATAACCCAAAGATCTTGAGTTATTCCAAAGCAATTTTTATGGCTTTGGTAAAGAATACCATTTGGCAAATCTGTAGAATGATTACATTTTTATATGTCTTATTTCCCTGTTTTATTTTGGTATCAGTGTACCATTATACTTTAATTTTTTAAAAAACAAGAAGTGTAATGTTCTCAAATTTCATTAATATTTTTTGCCTGAAAAATGAGAGTGATCCAGTTTCTGGTAGCCAAGGTGAAAATAAATTCATCCCATTTGTTAGTTATCTACCATATAACAGATTTTATAGATGGTAAAATTAAAGCCATTTCCTGATCTGTGAAAATAACATCTCCAAACCCCAAATTAATAATGTTATTTTTAGATATTAAGACTATGTTAATATCTTGAATACTTGTGCTATCTGGAATAATGAATACAGTTTAATAAGTCTGTTTTTACTTTGGCATTTGTGTTAGTCAGATTTTCATTACACTAATAAAATATCTTATATTACTAACTTATAAAGAGGAAAGATTTATTTTGACTTACAGTTTTGGAGGTTTCAGTCCATGGCCAGGTGGCCCTCCTGCTTTGGGGCCTGTGGTGAGGCAGCATATCATGGCAGGCAGCAGATAGGGGAGCAGAGTTCCTCCCTCATGGTTAAGATCAAAGTGTGGAGGAAGGGGTGGAAGTCTCATTATCTCCTTCAAGGGAATGCTCACAACGACTGGAGGACTTGCCACCAGGACCCATCTCTGAAAGTTTCCACCACCTCTCAACAGTGCCAAACTGGGGATCAGGCCTTTAACACATGGACCCTTGGGGAACATTCCAAATCCAAGCTATAGCTATGTTCTTGCACTGTTTGATACATACTGAGTACTCAGTATTTGTTGAACTGATTTGAGACAAAATGCATTTCAAATTTCACAAAAACCTTTAGAGTGTTCATTTTGTACAAGGTGGTTTTCAGGATTACAAATTCACAGTGAATAGGATAAACAAATCATTTTATTATCCTCTATTCATCTCTGGACCATTGGAAAGAAGTAAACAACAGCATGTTAAATTTCTCAGAAGTAGTTTCACAAAATAGGAAGAGATGGTATTAACCAGTAAATATTCATTGGTAACTTGTTGCTTATTTTAAAATAAAATGGCTTTATTAACTGTAGGACACTATACAGGTGTGAAACAGTCTCATTACTTTGGTGACAATTAACTAGGATCGCCACCATTACTGTATAACTGTGCTAGACCTATAAAAGTATAAAAAAAAGTATTATGTAGATTAAAATCTAGTTTAACAGAATGGTGATAAAGCATATCCCATGAAGTTCTCAGGGCACAAAATTGTAACAATGTTTATGCACTTGCTGTAACAACATGAGAAACCTGGGTTCTCTACTAGGAGGACGTAAGGAGGAATTATTAAAGGGTTTGGAATGATTCTAAAGATGAACTATGATTGTGAGGATCAATTTTGAATTTATTATTAGTCATCTTTGCTCAGAAGGTGGGAATAAAGTGAGATTGGGGTAGACACTGGTAAGAAAGTAGCAGCAACAAGCCGGGCGCGGTGGCGCACGCCTGTAACCCCAGCACTTGGGAGGCTGAGGCAGGAGGATCGCGAATTCAAAGCCAGCCTCAGCAACTTAGTGAGGCCTTAAGCAATTCAGTGAGACTCTGTCTCTAAATAAAATACAAAATAGGGCTGGGGTTGTGGCTCTGTGGTGGAGTGCCCCTGGGTTCAAGCCCCAGCACCAAAAAGAGAAAAAAAAGAAAGCAGTAACAACAAAAAATAAAATTAAAAGCCATGTAAATATTCACAGTAGCCACAATGGTGGAAGCACCCTGAATGTCCATAGATGGATGAATAGATAAAATATAGTACATATGTATAATGCAACATTAGTCTGCTTTAAAAGGGTAGAAAATTCTGACGCATCTAGTAAGTAATAAATGAAACTTGAAGACAGCATGCAAAGTGAAATAAACCACAAAAAGACGAATACTGTATGGGTTTTCTTATGAGGTCTCTACAGTTATTAACTTAAGAGACAGAAAGTAGAAAGGCGGTTGCCACGGGCTGGCATGCTGGATGGGTAGAGATGGGGAGTTGAGTGATGGCTACCAAGTTGCAGTTTGGGAAGATGAGAGTTCTGTAAATGAATGGCAGTGATGGTTGCAGAATATGAAGGTATTTCACACCACCATGCTGTATGCTGGAAATGGTTAAAGTGGTGAATTCTATCACAATTAAAAAGATTAAAATAAAAAGTAGAGATCTCACAAAAATGGGAGGGTTTGTGTGGCTTGGTCTATGCCATCATCTTAGATTCTGTTAGGAATATTAGTCTCATTCTGAGTCTCAGTGCTGAGAAGCAGACTCCAGGGGCCTGTTTCCTTGGAAACCACAAATTAAGATAAATGTGGAATGTTGTATCTGAAATTCCTTTATCTGAATTTCTGCACCTGGGTTGGAAATAGAGGCTGCTTCCCTGACACAGTGATCCACAAGGCTTACATTCTTTAAGCAAGAGGAAATGTTCTGTTCTCACTGAAATGACTTCAAAGTTTTCCATATTCTGATTTTAGAATACAAGACTTCTTGGCACCATGTCCTTGATGTTTATAGCATAACTGAAAAAGTAGTCTCTATATGGATTGTGGCTTTGGGATAAATCCAGTCAGGACAGGGAAAGGGAAATAAAAGACTGATTTCAAGATACTAGGGCCCTTGATTCTTGTGGTTGGCCTCTCTCTTACATACATGATTTAGGTTAGTGAATTTGATATATGCATCATTCTACTTTGGGACATTAATCTTTCTTACCAATCTAATGATATTACACATTAAACAATAAACTAGTAATCTTACATTGTAATGCTATTGACCTAAATTTGTGTTTATTTTTACAATGTGAATACATTACTATCTCTGAATAAAAATGGAAATTTCCAAAAAGTCTCCACTTCATTTTAACTACTTATTCTTTAAAAATTATGAACACAAATATTCATGATATCATGTCTTAAATGTAACTACCACCGCCGAAGATGTAATTTGAACTAGTCAAAGCTACCATAGTAACAGGGAAAACAAAGGTGTTCTTTGAAAATTTAAATAAATACTTTAGGATCATAATAAGAAGTCCAGTTTCTGTACTTCAATTGCTTCTACTTTCTATGAATCAAGTTTAAAACTAAATGGGGAAGGGGGAACCTAAAGAAGTAGAGACTGTTTCTTACAAAGTAGGCTACAAGAGAATATAAGTTACAGCAGAACAATGTGATTCATTGGTCAGTGCAGTTACAATGTATATACATGTTGTCTACAATAAAAGTCTTCATACATTGTAATCTGTGCACACGGTTTGATGATTCTTCAAAGAGAGTTTCTCTGGGTCCTGGTAGGTGGTGGGTTGAGTACACCAAAAGAATAGAAGGTGAAACCCAGTACACTCCAAAGCTCTGATGAGGCAACAAAGTTTCTCTCTCACAAAACCAGCTCTTCAGGTAGGAATTACTGAGTGACGGACCACAAGCTCTGTAATTACTGGCATTAAGGCTTTCAGAAAAATATACAGAGGATATAATTCAAGACTGAGACCAACATTTGTGCCAAAGTGTCCTTTGCACACAAATTTGCTGCTGAATAGTTCAAACATAAGAGACTCACAGAATTTGACACTCCAGCGGAATGATCCTGTGGTGGTCACCTCTACTGGAAAAGACGCAAATGACAGCTGTCATGGGAGATTAAAGATACTTTGATCAAAACCAAAGAGTTGACATAGCAGGCAGAACTGTTTCAGTTCATTTTAATTTAGTCGACTGCACATGAGATATATATATAT
>JAJEJO010002649.1:155299-187870 GCA_020662805.1 Glaucomys volans
TTTTTTTTTTTTTGAGAATTTTTAGGGGTGGAGTAAAAAGTCATTACCACTGACACTTAGCAGCTGAACTGAAGCAAGGCTCAGATCCCTCCATAAGGAATCCTTAGCCAACGAAGGAAAAGGAACTTTGATAGAACACCCGATACATGCGAAGTGATCTCTCTGACAATAGCTCTTTTAAGGATTTCTAAATGACGATAGTGGAATTGTCCTTGTGGCCTAAAGTAGCACGCACTTTGGTTCCAAGTAAAAGAGAAAAATACTGGTAGGTGGAAGGGAGGGGCAAATAAGTAGAAAAGAAGGATGGGGGAGCAAAAAAGGAAGGATGCTTTTTAAAAATCAGAAATAATCAGGTCTTTTTCATCCAGTCCAAATAAAAAGAATTCTTTTTTCCATTCCGCGGAGAACTAATCAAAACTCAGGAAATAACTCTGGGAAGCAAACTTAGCCGGGAAAAACATGCGCGTCCAGTACATCCGAAAAACACGTGGCGGGGGTGGGGACTGGCGGCTCCGCTCTGGGACTCCGAGTCCCATCGGCCCCTTCGGCGATCCAGCCCGGCAGCGGAGGGCGGGCGGGCGCGCGGGGCTGCCGGGACCTGTGGTCCTCGCTCAGCGCCTCCCCGCGGGTTTGCGACGTTTAGCGACCATCGCGCCTGCGCGCGCGCCGGCGGCTAGGCTGGGGCCGTGGCGACTCGTGCCGGGTGATGCTAGGCGGCTCCCTAGGCACCAGGCTGTTGCGGGGTGTGGGTGGGAGTCGCCGGCAGTTCGGGTCGCGAGGTGTCCGCGAAGGTGGCGCAGCCATGGCGGCAGGGGAGAGCATGGCTCAGCGAATGGTCTGGGTGGACCTGGAGGTGAGCGAGGTCGGCGCGGGGTGAGGGGCGGCGAGTGAGGTTTCGCGCGTGGGACCCAGTGGCCGAGCCTGTCCCGGGAGAGTGGAGGTGTGTGTGGGTCTCAGGTGTGGCAGGTGAGCGGGTCCCGACTGTGCGCAGCGCTGGCCAGGGCTCCTGCGGGAGTTGGGGACTGTGCTGGACTGTGGGGTTTCTTTTCAGAAGGGAGGAGGCTTCCATATGTCTCTTTCTGCTTATCACCTCTGCCAGCTTGGAGTTCCCTAACGCTCCGGTGCCTCCTGGCTCATGTCACGGGTGGGGGTGGGGACAGCAGCTCTGGTCCCACTTCCCCACAAAGCCTTAAAACACTCTCTGCTGTTCAAGCTGTATGGGACTCTGGAGATGACTCAGCCTTACCCCCCATTCCATAAATGAGAAAATTGAGACTGAAAAAGAGGATTCAACACATTCAAGGTCGCGCCATTAGTGAGAGTCTGAGTTTGGGACTAGAGCTCATTTCTGATTCCTTCAGTTTTAACATACTTATAACAAGGCTTCCCCCCTCCCTTGAGCTCCAGTTTTCGCCTCTGTGTGATGAGGACAATCATTACTTCGTACTTAGGCTGTAATAGAGATCAACTTGTGTAATTAATAGAAGACTTTTGTAAACTTCAGAGACCCAGTGATGTTGGTTATCTAACTCTTCCATAATGGACGGGGCTCTCAATTTTACTTACTTTGCATCTGTCCCTGAGTAGAATCACAGTGCCTGACACATAGCAATGGTAAATGTTGAATAAATTTTGATGTGTGTTTAGTACTTACTTGCCCAAGGTGCATTATTCTATCTTCCATTCTGGTTGTGGAATATTAAGTGAATATGCTTGAGGGAATTCCTGTTGAATAAACTTGGGTAAAAGAGACTGGAAAGATGTTTTTTTCTGCGTTACATATTTATTTTTTATTGCAGATGACAGGATTGGACATTGAGAAGGACCAGATTATTGAGATGGCCTGTCTGATAACAGACTCTGATCTTAACATTTTGGCTGAAGTAGGTGATGCCATATAATACAGTCATACTCTGTAGAGGGCATGGAAATCTAAAGATCACTTTCTTATCATTATTTAAAAAATAAAGAAATTGAGCACCATATAGATTAAGATCCAAAGTAGTACACTAGGTCATAGTGGAATGATATTAGAACCAAAATAATCTATCTCCCAGCCTAGTTTTCAGTTATAAAAATGCCAAAAATGTGCAGAAACATTAAGTTTGCCATTTACTGAGAGTTTAGAGTATGCCAGGGCCAATTCTAAGTCCTTTACACATTTTCATACTTAGTCCTCAAAAACACTCTTAAGGTAGGTACTGTTAATAATACTCATTTTATATATGAGGACATTTAGGCGTAGAAATGTTGGGTATTTCACCCAAGGCCACCTGGCTAGTTATTGTGGAAGCCAGTAGTTTAATCCAGGCAGTTTTAGAAAAATGTTCATCACCAGTAGGACAGCCAACTATTGTCCCATCAGGTTTGGTAACTTATGCCAAAGGTTATATCTTTATGTCCTGTCCTCAGTCTTGATACCATGTGTAGTCATCCCTTGGTATCCCTAGGGTATTGGTTATAGGACTCCCCCTCAGAGACCAAAATCTGAATATGCTCAAGTCTTATATAAAATGACATAGTATTTGCTTATAACCTTTGCACAGCCTCTCATATACTTTAGATCATCTCTAGTTCATGTATAATACCTAACACAATGTAAATACTATACAAATAGTTGCTATGCTGCATTTAGAGAATAAAGAAAAAAGAGGTCTGTACATGTTTAATCCAGATGCATTTTTTTTTCCCCAAATATTTTCAATCTGGAGTTGGTTGAATCTGTGGATATAGAACCTGTTATTACAGAGGGTCATCTGCCTTTTCAACTGGGACATGTGTTTCCTTTAGATCTATATTAATATTTTAGAATTTCTGTTAATGCACATCCAAAAAAGTGCTCTCTTGCGGTGTATGATAGCTTTTTTTAATATTTTTCTATTTTAATACTGAAACATTGAGCAAAACAAAATACACCTGCTGCATTTCAGCCTCTTATGAAACATTTAATAAGTATGTGGTACCATCTGATCGGTAGCGGTTGAAATCCCCTCTTTTTATACTGTCAGCAATATTTGGATCATTTGAAAAAACTGTAGCAACAAAGTAGGGGTGTTTGTAGAGAAGGGAGTCATGTTAAAATAAGACAGTGACCCAGAAGGTAGGGTTGATGGTTTATTGGTGCTGGATAAGTTTTGTAAATCTAGGAGTAACAGGTGAGAGGCATTTATGGATGAATTGCTGCATTTGTGGTGTGCCAGACTTACCTTTCTGACATATCAGCTGGAGGAGAGTTATGAGACTGTATTTTTTATGATAACGTTTTTTTCCCCTCAACTGTATAGTTTTCCTCAATTGTATAGATAAAGTCCTCAATTTTAGGGTTTTTTTTTTTTTTCCCCCTGTAACTTGAAATTTACTGAAGATGTTAGTGAAGTGTCTTTATTTTATCAGCTGTCCTTACCCTTAGCCAAGGAAGCTTTAGGTGGTTGATATAATGTGAAACAGTGACAGTTCAGTGGACTGGTAGGTTGATATGTACTCTGGAGAAAATTTGGGTGTGTGTTCACACAGCTGCAAATATGCTAAGTTTAGATGAGGATAAGGACTTAAAACAACAAAACAAAACAAAAAACATGTAGGAGCCGTGAGTTGTGTGTAAAATGTTTTATTCTTATATATGAGTGAGGAAAATATTTTATGCTAATAGAAACACAATCAGTCTACTCTGCAACTTTTTCAGTGGGTGCCTTGATTTATTAAACTGGAATCTAGACTAGGTTAGTAGATTTGTAATATGTACTTTGCTCTTTCCCATCATTGTTTGAATTGTTTTTAATATTAGAACAAATTTTTTGTTTCTCCATGGAGATTGCCAGCACAGGCTTTTTGTTTAGCTAAAACTCCCTTTTTGTTGTGGGATGTCAGGCATGTTTTAGTCCATTTCTATCCATTTCTTCCAGTGATTGCAAACTATTTTTTACCATTTTATTAATAAAAATTTGGATTTGTAGATTACTTTTTTTCAGAAAATTCAAAGAACTTTTGTATCTATAATTTCTTTGATCCTGTTAACATTCTGATGAGGGAAAGGGGGCCAATTTATTGATATCACCATTTTCCAGAAGGAGAAACTAAGGTCACTTGCCTTAATGCCGTTGACCAGGCTACTGTTCAGTAATACTGTTACTATTGGGCCTCTGTCCCAGAGAATCACAGTTGAACATTTTATTAAATGAGAATTTGAGGGCCACTTGTTTTAATTTTGTTTTTTAGATATCTCTTGTTATCTTTTTTTTTAAAATTTGCTTTTTAAATGTAAAATCACTGTTGAAATTAAACAGTATGTTTGTCCAAAATACATTTAATCTATTGAATTTTTTTGTCTTCTTCTCCACATCTTTCCCACCTCCCAAAGTTTATGTATTTTCTTGACATTTTGCATGTGTATATAAATGTGTGCATTTTTGAAAACACATAAATAAAATCATATGCATGTGTACACTGTTGTGCAATTTACTTTTTTCATTGGTAATATGGATACTTTTCAAAATGAACTCATAACCAGGGCTTGGCAGACTTTCTGAAAAGGGCCAGATATTAGAATATTTTAGCTTTCGAGTGCCATATACCTCTCTGTCATATGTTCTCTTTCTATTTAAATCTCCGTTAAAAATGTAAAACTCATTCTTAACTTTTTGGCCATAAAAAATGTAACCAAAGCCTTGGACTATAGTTTGCTGAATCTTGGTAGCTATCTGTGTCCTCTGTTAACAGGCATTTTGGTTTTCAGTTGTATGTGTGTGTGTGTGTGTGTGTGTGTGTGTGTTTTACCATCGTAAATGGTGCTGGAATGAATGAAGACCAATTTTAGAGTTCAGTAAGTGTCCTTATCTCTTCTTTCTCTGACACATATATTTAGTCCTTAATGCAGCTTGAACTTTACCTCTGAAAACAGGGTTATTTCTGTTGATTATAATGACTAATGACTTTTCCCATCCACAGGGTCCTAACCTGATTATAAAACAGCCAGATGAATTGCTGGACAGCATGTCAGATTGGTGTAAGGAGCATCATGGGAAGGTAACATTACCAAATAACAAGATTGCTGCTTTGGGGAACAGTAACAAGCTTATTGCACTCACATCTGAATCCTATACCATTGTTGGATGGTATTTAAAAAGAGGGTTAGAGGAAGATTGCTTGGCAAGCCTGGGAAACTGCTTGCTTTTTACTTGTCATCTTTGGGACCTCTCGAGATCATCTTCTCCTGAATGTCCTCTTTTTTCTCTCCTACATTCAGTCTGTCGCGAACGCATTGTGGATTGTCAAGTATTACTCAAGTCAGTCTTTTGGATAAGGTTAGACATCAACTCTCAGAGAAGGGGGAATGCTGCTCTCCTCTTAATAGTTGTTTCTTCCCAGAGGTTATATCCTTGGACTTTGAGCACCATCTTTTTTGACTGTGTGGAAATGCTATTAACAATCAGGAACATAATTTATTGGCTTGAATTAAGAAAATTTTGGTGAAAAGATGGCAGTTTCAATTTGAACTTGAGCTCTAAAAATGATCTATCTGTGGTGAAATTTGCCCATTTTAGAAGTAAAAGTTTCATTTCTGGATACCTTTGAAAACTGACTTCATGTGTTTCTGGTGGGGGCTGGGATTCTCTCTTGCAGTCTGGTCTTACCAAGGCAGTGAAGGAGAGTACAATTACATTGCAGCAGGCAGAGTATGAATTTCTGTCCTTTGTACGACAGCAGACTCCTCCGGGGCTCTGTCCACTTGCAGGTAAAATCCAATCCTATGTATATCTTGTAGATAGTCTTCCATTGTAGTGGTTCAAGAGACTGCAGTTCCAGAAATACCAGCCAAGCCTATCTGTGTCTTTCATTTGCCCTGATTTGGATTATATATCTTACTTTTGTGTTCAGGTTTCCTTGTATAGTTTACAACATGAATATTAGGAAAATGCCCTGAAATAAGACATGAGATGTTAGAAATAAACTCAGTAAAAATTTTTTCATATTTTTATGATGGAAGAATTTTTGATACACAGAAAAGTTGGACTGGGTAATTGTTAAACTTGTGCCTGTTGGTTGTACCTATTTTTTTTGGACATTTGAAAATAAAGTGTAGGCATTATGATACTTCATTTCTAAAAACTTCATAGAGCATCTCCTAAGAATAAGGATATTTTCTTATGTAACACAATATCATTATTACATTGAAAGGAATTAAAATCTTTTAATAGTATCAAGTGATGTCTAGTCCACATTCAAAGTTCCCCAGAATGTCTAATTGTTTTGAACCAGGATTTAGTTAAGGCTCATGCATTTCATTTGGTTATTATGTATCTTTAGTCTGTTAACCCAGAACTGTCCACCTATCTCTATTTTTTTCCCTTGTGATACTGACTTTTAAAGAGACCAGATCAGTTCGACCAGGAATTTTAAAGGGGTAACATTGTAAGAGGGGAGGCAATGTTCTGTGGCGGTGTATTTGCATTTGTATATGTACATTGGTGTGGTAACTAACACTTTTCTCAAATATTTACAGGGAAAAATTTTGACATTAAGTTCAAGAGCATGCATTGTGTAAAAGTTCTTCAATCAATGTAGTTGATACCTATTTTAAGTTCTTATTTAAAATTTAGTGTTTTAAATATAAATGACTGTGAAAACATGAATATGGATGTGATTTGTTATAAAAATTGGAATGTAAATAAAGGTTTATTTACTTGTTTGATTCAGTTAAGCTTTTAGCGTTAGTGGTGTGGATTTTGTGACACTGGGAGAAAGTTTGCTCGTCTTGTATGAACTTGAAAAGTAACAGATTTATGTGTTACATGTGTGGAATGCTGAATTTGTCCTTTTGTCTGTGAGGCCTTTTACAAATTTATTATGAGCCAGACTGACAAAATACTTGGAAATCTGCACTTGTAAGCTAGTAGAAGTACTCAGACTTGATTTGGGAATTTAGAGATGTTTATAGGAATTGTTTAAATTGTATTAAAAGTTTATTTCCATTTCAAATACAATTTATTAATTTTTATATCCTGATGTATACTACTAGAAATACATAGATCCAGTATGCTTCATGTCTTTCTAGGAAATTCAGTTCATGCAGATAAGAAGTTTCTTGACAAATACATGCCCCAGTTCATGAAACACCTTCATTATAGGATAATTGATGTGAGCACTGTTAAAGAACTGTGCAGGTAAGGGCTATATTTAGGATCCATTAAATTGCCTCATTTAGCATGTTTTGATTGAGAATTTGTGGAAAATAATTTAATAGAGTTATAGAACTGAGGGTACTAAGTGGGTGTGTATCTATGTCATCCCATTCTCACTTGTATAGGACCTTAATTTATCCTGACTGGTGAGACTTAAGGGAAATGTCAAATATTTTCCATATAAATTACATTTATGCAGAAAATTTATTGAGCACTCATTCTGTGCCAGGGATTGGCCTATCTGCTGGAATGTGTAGATGAAAAGGTCTTAAATAGCATAGAATCTAGTGGGTAGATAGACATATAAAAAACACCCCAAAATATACTGTATGGTGACTTCTGGATTGGGTGTGCATGAATAGAATGAGGGCACTAGGGAAAGAGCACCTCACCATGCTGGAGTGAGAGGAATGGGAATTCAGAAAGCTGTACCTCATGAGAAATAGCTTTTAAATTGAGATTTAAAGAAGAAGCAGAGCTTTCTAGGCATTTAAGTAAGGAGACTGCATTCCTGAGAGGGTAGAGTTATGAGGACATGATGGTAAGGCAAAAAGTGTGCAGGGAATTACTGACTGTTCATTAATGCTGCAGTGCACAGCATGAGTTTGGCAAGGGTGGAAAGTGGGGTTAAATAATGGAGGGCTTGTGTGCCATACCAAGGAGGTTAGAGTTTATCTACTGAGGGAAGGGGTTCCTTTGAGAAAGCTTAAGTAAAAGAATGAGTGATGATCAGATCATTCTTATTAGAAGGTGGCAAGGAAAGTGATAGGCAAGAAAGGAGACTTTTGCATCTTTTTGGAGAACCAAAATGGCAGTTGGGTGTTGTGAGAGGAATGGAAGTAAAATTTGAGAGAGTCACTTGGTGTGACACTGACTTACTTAGATGAGGGAGTGCAGACAAGGGGGAGGTACAAAGGGATTCTGGTGCTTCTAGTTGCAACAGTGTAGGTGAACAGAAGTGTCCAATGAAAGAGGGGAAGTAAGAGGAAGAGTAGATTTGGTGAATGAGAGAGAAGAGCAGTTGAGAGGGGTGAGTGTGGTTTTACATATGTTGAAGTACAAGTGTGAATTTCTAGGTGGAGATGCAGAGCAGGAACTCTGGAGAGGCTGGCTTGGAGTTACAGACTTAGAAATCCTATACATTGATGGGTTTGCTCAAAGAGAATGTGTAGAAGGAAGAGAGGAAAGGGTATAAGATAGAATCACAGGCAAAGAGGCGACTTGATACTTATGACTCAAATGCCTTTTGCATTGTTAATAATTACTGGAAGGAGGTAATTCATTCAGTATATTTGAGACAGTTTCCTTTGAGAGTTCCATTTCTACTGTGTATAGACGCTGGTATCCAGAAGAATATGAATTTGCACCAAAGAAGGCTGCTTCTCACAGGTAAGATTGGGTCCTATCCAGTGCTTGCCAGTCTATAACCCACGTAACCCCCAAATTCAAATAACTTCCAATTTGCACTCATCTTTGGGGGAAACATGAAGGTTGACTAGTGGAAAAATAACTTTTACTGTCAGAAATTCAGGTCAGGATTCTAGTATTCCATTCTGAGGTGGGTGATATAATCTCTTTTTTTTGGTCAGATAGTCTTTATTATAGTTTTAGAATGTTTAAACACTTGGTTTATAGGTATGTTGAAACAATCCAATCTTCCTGGAAATGAGCAGCTTTTTCTTCTCACAGAGAATATGAACTCATAACCATTTGAAATTAGACCACTTCATGTACAGATGTAAAATGTAGTTGTCCTACTTCAGCACTTTGATTTTTCAGATTGTTTTGTGTTTGCAGCCTTAGGCACAGGTACACAAGGAATTTAAAGATTTTGTGCATCAAGTGTTCTGTACTTTTTCTTTTATAATTCTTTTTTATTTTAGAGTCATGTAGGAAAATAAAACTTGACAGGAGATTTAGCATTTGGTATTTAAGCATAGTCTTCTAAGGGTAGCATTTGGTTCACTTATTTACTGAGCCTGGACTATCTGCCTTTCAATTGGAGGCAAGCATAGAAAGACCAGCCCCACCACCTGTCTGTTATTCTCATGTATTTTCATTGGGCATACCTGGACTAGAGCTCAGTGATTTTGATTTAAAAAATCTTATCTGAAATAATTGGGGTTTGGTATGATGTGGATTTCAGAATTTTTCAGACTTTAGAAAGGTCATAATACCTGTATTGTGTATCATGTAGTGCCCCTAAACAAGTTTGAGGAAGCTGACCATAATACAACATGCTGGTATTTCTTCACTAAAACATGGAATTTACCAGAGGGCATAACTAGTAGTATGAATAGCCTCATATCAAGATTGGTTAGGCTTCCCCACATAGTGGGTTATAAAAGTACTTTGGGTTTTCCAGTCTGTTTTAGATTTCAATATTGTGATTAGAAGTTGTATACCATTTACTTGGCTGGAGGCTGTGTTTTTCACAGTTTAATACTATTTATCCAGGATCTGGGAAGGAAGCACATTTTTGCCTTAGCCACAAAAATAACTCATGAAACTTGCATTAAATTTTGTGCAGTTGATTCTCTAGAACAGGCCATTGGCCCATCATTCAGAGCTTATTGATTTACTTGCACATTGTTCTAATAATCTTGGTTGCCTGATTTCTCAGACTGCAACAGATGAGAAACAGCATGTTGGAGGAGAAGAAAGGCTGTTAGATGGAGGCAGGCTGCCACTGATTATAGCACAAATCACCACGAGAGAGGAGGTAGATCCTCTTTTATGGTTAGGTACTGTCTGATCTGATAACTGATGTTTATTATGATGACTGAGTCATAAGTTATATTCGAGTATGTCAGTATATTTTGTTCAGGGGCATCATTATGTGTTGCCCAAACTATGTTTCATGATTTGTTGATAAGTATTCCACAAATGTGGTTAAGTTTTAGAAATACTGTGTGTGTGTGTAGCATAGCTTCCTTTTAGGAATCACAATATACCTTAGTTTATTAAATGCAGAAACTTCAGGAAAAAAATATTCAGTTTCTCTTAAACTTATTTGATCCTGTATTCCCCCTCCCCTGCTTGTTGGAGCATATCACTATCTTATGAAACAATTTGGGAAATTTTCATGTGTATTTTACAAAATTTTTTTAATCCAAGTTTTTTAAAGAACGTAGCACTTCATACTGCTTTAATGAGATGTTCTACTTGGTGATGTCAGAGAGTGGCATTTTCAGTAACTTGTTCTTATTTATAAAAAGTTATGCTTACAAAATTATTTCCATCTCCTCTGTTTTTGGACATTTTATTCAGTGTGATATGTTTGCTTGTAGGGCACTTGATGACATTAGTGAAAGCATCAAAGAACTTCAGTTTTACCGAAATAACATCTTCAAGAAAAAAACAGATGAAAAGAAGAGGAAAATTATAGAAAATGGGGAAAATGAGAAGACTGTGAGTTGATGCCAGTTCTCATGCTGCCACAACATAGTTCTCTGGAAGCAACTTGTAGTGGTTTTTATTTTGTGTTTTTCTTTTCCATGCTGATTGCTTGGCAGAGCATCTTCTTTTAGTTAACTTGCACCTCCAGATTACTCAAGCAGACAGCACTATATGCTGTTTCCATTATGGCACAGCAGCAGCTTTGTAAGTACCAGGTCATGCCCATTCCTCGGTACAGATCTTCATTTGCTTTTAGACCATTTCTTTTGTTTAAAAATAAAATTAAATAAATAAATAAATAAATAAATAAATAAAGCTAGTTCTATTGAAATGCAAACCTTTTTGTACCATCTATTCTTTAATAGTTTAATCATTGGAAAGAAATATCATTTTTTTAAGTGGTATGGCTGATATTTAAATTCTCGTAATGCACTTGTATAAGTTTCTTATGTCAAACAGGAAGTGAACTTACTCTCTTTTGCTTTACAAGTCAAGAATAGAATAACAAGATAGGTTCAGAGAAGCAGATTTGAGCTCATTGTTATCGAACTAACAGCTCTGGAATAGGCTACTCTTCACTGCTTTCAAGAAATTCAAGTAAGCCATCAGACTGGGATTCTGTAAGTAGTAATGAAGGTTTATTGAGCAGATAATATGTATAAGGTAGTAACTGTTCTGGGTTTATAAAACATAAAGAGCTTGCTTCCCTGGGTCTAAGTAATTAGGTGAGAAAGGGTTTCAGTTTGAATACATTAACTCATAAGTTTATGTAGTCTAGATGGCAGTACTAAGGTGACTCCTCTGCTAGTGTGGGCCATAGAATTGTCTGTAGAACAGGTCTCATTTCTTTGTGCACTTTATTCTGACAAATGCCCCTTTAAGACAAGTAATCAGAATTGGGAAAGACCCACAGGTCACCTGCCTGTCTTTGAGAACCACTGGAAAAGAAAACTTCTGTGATGAGCTCAAGTCAGATCCCTATTTGATTGTAGTCCTTATATGAACATAGTGTGATCCAAATGTGTGATGATTACAGAGATCACTAAACTGTGGTTGAGAACAGTCTTATATTTTCATTTGAGTAATACTTTAACATGTACTAAGTTGTGTTACTATATAACAACTGTAAGAGTGGAGAGAGAGATTTTAATGTATTTTTTCTAAATGAGCAAATTAAGGTTTAGATCCATAAGCCTAATAAGTATAAGTAGATGAAAACGTAATTAAATCTTCTGAGTTTTTCTGACTGGTGTTACTTTCGTTTTCTGAAATGACATGTATCAACATCAGTGGTTTGGTAGGCCAGATGGGTAGTAGTTAAGAACAGGGAGTTTTGAGTCAAACTCTGGATTCAAATCCAGACACCTGATGTACTGAGGGACTTCGGCAAGTTTACTTCTCTGAAGTTGATAATGGTACCTAACTCAAAGAATTGTTAGAAATAAATTGAATGCTGCTGTTAGAGTGCTGAAGGTCTGTGCTTGGTACATAGTGAGCACTTTGAGTGATAGCTAACTAATGTTAATTGAGGATTTTACTCAGTGCATAATCTCTGATAAAGGTACTGTGATTGAGTAGTTGTGATGTCTGGGGGGATGATCTTCAACCCAAATTTACATTGCCTGTGACTGACTACATCTTGCTGGGGACTGTTATAAACTTCACTAAGAGTGTGACCTTGACTTAGCTTAGTGTTTCCAACTAAAATTTGGCATGATGGTCTTAGACCTTACTTTAGTCCTCAGGAATGTTATAAATTCCAGTGCAAGAATAGATATGAAAACTCTGGGCTGAGGAAATAGGTTCTTAGAAACCAGATGCTGTTGTTACTGTCACAGGATTTCTCTATATACAACTGTCTGGTTGATTTCATCTGTTTAACTGTTTGAGCCATGCCATTAAATTAGAAAAAATTTAATTACTGTCATTAATTTTAAATCTCTGTTGTATGCTTGGCCACCTTTCTGATTTAATCCTCTGTTCTGTATCTTCATTATGTAGCAGAAAACTTGTCCTGAAATGAAGCTGATGTTAGATTTTAGTAAAATGATTGGCAGCCTGAGATGAGCAAATCTGATCTGATTCAGGTCTGTATCAAGATAAGATGGTTCAGTGATTAGTTCATCATTTGGTAGCATGCTTAAAAATAAACTTAAATTTGTAGTGCTGGTATTTAGGGTTTCACAGGGTATTCCTGAAGCCTGTGAAATGAACTGCAGTACACATTGACTTAACTATATCTATAGTTTTAAAATTGATCATTGTGTTTGCTTGGACAAGCTTGCCATTCCAATGCTTTTGGGGCTTCTCATTTGGTGGTGGTTCTGTCTGTGTAGTAATTAATTATCCTATAAGTTGTATTCTTAGGATCATCCAGGTTTATTTCCCCACATTTAACCCATGAGTTGAACAAGCCAGTCCTGTCATGACGCTGATCTCCAGTCATTGTCCTTCAGTGCACTAGTCATTGTACTGAGTGTGGGCAGGAAAGACACCCCATTTCTAAGTTTAGCCCTAGGAGAGAAGAATGAAACCTGAGATGCCTGTGTTTTCTCATTTACAAAACAATATATCTCTTTTGTTAGAAAAAAAGTTAAAAAATTCATAGGGAAATTGATGTTTGGCAGAATTGGCTTTGTGCAAGCCTTAAAAAAAATAATAGCTAGTCATAACGTTCAAGTGCAGTTTTGTCACATTGATTGCCTTATGTTCCAGGTTCACTCTCAAGTGCCCTAACATTCTGAAAAATTAACAATCAGTCGAGACAGTGGAGAATTGGTTGTTGCTCAGATAAACCACATGTAGCAGACTGATGAGGGCAAAAGCTGTTCTATTCCATTATCTATTGATGAGGGCAGGAGCTGTTCTATTTTCTGTTGATGAGGGCAAAAGCAATTATGCTGTGTATCAGTTGATATATACTATATATCCTTTGTGAAAATTGAGTTTTAGTTATTTGAACAAAGCCTTTTATTTTTTGTGGGTCATTATAAAGCCATAGATAGCTATGGGAGTAATGTAAATAAGGAGAATTCCACTAGATGAACATTTTCTATTGAGTAAAGGAATTTTGAAGCTTCAGAATCCTTGTGAAAAGTAGGAATGTATGTATTTATTCCACTAGAAATCAGGTAGATACAACAGTAGTTTTCACAATTGACATGTCAAGTTGAATGCACAGGTCCTGAGACTTGACTTGTCTTCAGGATAATTTAATCAGTTTAGTTTTGCTCCTGGGTTGTAATAACATTGGTAATCTTAAGCACAGAAAATAAAGTTACCTCAAAAGGAATAAACTCTAGAAAATGGGGAGGTTGAGGAGTGTTGAGTAAACATTTATGTTCTTGTGCAAATGAGAACATACACCATCAAGAGCCTGCAGAGTTTTTGGGGATCCAGGAGAAGATTCATGATTTGGATAGGACAGGTACTTTTGTGAAGGGACTTAATACCACTAATCTGCATAATTAAAAATAATGAATTTCATGTTATATATATTTTACCACACATACATAAAGCATGCACAATTTGTTTTTTATTTATTTATTTATTTTTAATTTACTTATTGATTCATTGAAGACAAATGGAGTACAGCTATTGTTTCACTGATTGTACACAAAGTAGAGTCACACCATCTGTGCGTTCATGCATGTACACAGGGCAATGGTATCTGTCACACATTCTGTTATTATTTTTACCCCCCAACCTGCCCCCACCCCTCCCTTCCCTCTATGCTATCTATCCTTCCTCCATTCTTGCCACCTTTCCCCCCCACATTATGCATCATCATTCATTTATCAGAGAGACCATTCGGCCTTTGGATTTTTGGGATTGACTGATCTCACTTAGCATAACAGTCTCCAACATCATCCATTTACCTACAAATGCCATAATTTTATTCTTCTTTATGGCATGCACAATTTGATACAACCCATTTTTCAGAATGATCCTGTTTTATGACCAATCTGTTGAAAACAACTTAGAGGAGCTGAACTCTGGTACTCTTGCTTGTATCATTAGGAAGAGTTAACTTACTTTTGTTTCCCAATTTGGGGGGTAGTAGGAAATGGGCAATTGAGGGAGATGCTTTCTTTTATGTCAACATCAAAGTAGTATAAGGAATTGCTGGTTTTGTTTACAGAAAAAAGAAATTTAATAAAATACTGTCCTTTAGGAGCATCCAGCCTCCTCACCTCCAGATTGAACTACCTGAGATGGAGAAAGGATGTTTCTGAATTCTTAGTTGGTTATACTCCCTGGATAGCCTAGATTGATAGGCCCATATAACCCAGCCCTAATTTTGTTCTTGTGGAAAAATTATTCTGTTTTGAATTCCACTTAACTATCTTACAATTTATTTTGAGCAATAGTGTTAATTGTTAAATTAGAGACTGTATCCCAGTTTATATGTTCACTCATTTTGACAGTGTTTTTTGTTCAATAATTCATTTTTCCTGCACATTCTCTTTATTATCCTAGAGGTTCTAAGGTAACCTGTTTTCATCATTCTGCCGTAGACTCTTGAAATTTGTGTGGAGGAGTTGACATGATAACCTAATCACTTTATGTTCATAATTAACAAATAGCAGAAATAATTTCAGAATTGAAAAGTAGCATAGCTAGGGAGGCTGAAGAAAAATCGTAGCCCTCCCTAAAGTGATTAGAAGCCAAGGTTGCTACTGTCCCACTCGGATTTTGAAATAAAAACTTCTAGAAATGTGGGGGGTTGGCATTCTATGCCCTGGGGCTAACTCTTCCTAGAAAACTTTGTCCCCTCTTCAGGCTTCAGTGTTTGGGTTTTATCAGTAGTAAAATTTCTGCATCATTTGCTTTTGCTTTAAATGTTTCCTACTATTATTTGCTAAAGAAGGATGTTGAAAACATTGTCTGCCATCACCACCATTTCATAAAAGAAGACATGTGAAACAGTAAAGGACAGGTGCTTTAAGTCAGATACATATAGCTTTTAAAAAATCCAATTGTGCCATACTGGGCATATATCAGTCCTCCAGTTGGAGTTTGGGAATAGCTGGTGTATTTATGCCTGGGACTTCTACCCCAAACCTTCCGAAGCAGCAGAAAAGAGAGAAAGAAGCAATGTGCTGTATTACCCAAATGATATTTTTTTGCCTATTATTAATGAAAGTATGTGAAAAATATCCTCATATTAGTGCACTTTAGATAAAATTAGATGTTAATCAGTGCATCAAATGAAAATGGTTATCTTTTATGCTACTGCTGATCTTTTACATCTTTCCAAGTGATTCTAGGGTTGTTGCAAATTCTTTGATTATTTAACCTTTGTTTTCTAGTTTTAACATTCTGAAATTAGTTGTGACTTTTAGTCATCTTCAAACTTTGATTTTCTGTTGATGGGTGGAGAGAGAGGATGGATTGGAATTTTAAAATTATTTTAGAATTTCAGACGTTACCTGAAAAATTTTAAAGTAATTTCATTTGATTAAATCCTAAATCTAGTGTAGATTCAAAGAATATAGCTAAATCTACATGCAGTAGATGTAGCACACATCCCTATTTACATGGAGTGTGTTTTAACAGGTTGGACAATACTTAAAGAAAGTTGTGCTATTTAATGAAGAGGTGTAGTAGTGAAGATTAATGGTGTCTGGGCTGGAGGAGGAAAGACTGCTTCAAACTAGATAGTGCATGTTGCTTTGATGAGTTGACATTTTAATCTAATCTAGAAATTTGGGAAGGAGTTCTGCAGGAGTTGCAGAAAACAGTGATCTTTAGATAGCAAAGAACTTGGTCTATTCTGGGAACTGTCAGAAAGTCCACTTGGATGAAGTGTAATGAATTAAGGGAGAAGGGAGCCCTCTAGGCTTTATTTAATCGAGTCCTAGTAAGTATTTGCTTAATGAATAAATGAATGAGCGAGTATTGGATTTTTACTGGTTTAATTCTGACACATCCTTATGGCATATCCCAAAAAAGAAGGTGATGGTGAATAAGGAGTGGATATTACTGGAGATGATGGACCAACTGATCAGCTCAGTCACTGTAGAGCAGCACCTCATTTAGGTGCCAAGTTACAGGTCCAGAAGTTTGGTTTTATTAATGCATCAACAATAGAGTAATCCCTGGGGAGGAACTTATTCCGACCAAACACTGGGACTTATATGTAATTTAGAATGTTGATCAGTTTACATTGGGATTTCCAGAGAGTTATGTTGATGTTAGATATTTTTTTTTTCCTGTTAGTCTCCTTGAAGCTGGTAAAGAGTGAATAATGGAAGAAAGGACTCAAATCTGAAAACGTTAAGAAAAAAGATGGCCAAAGGGAGCCCCCTTTGGCTAATGACCTGTAGGACATGTGATGACTAATTAGTTTTTTAGGTTTTCTTTTTATGCCTATCATTCATGACTTTAATAAAATTTATTAAATGCCTGTTGTCTGGCATCAGTAGTAGTTAGCAAAGCATAATTGAGAGAAGAGGAATGTGGAAAGTTGTAGTAATAAACTGGCCAATGATGCTCAGCAACCGTAGAACAGCAGTCATCACTGCTGACAAGCAAGACATAAGCTCCTCAAAGGAATCCTTAAATCCTCAAGAGGGACTCAAATTTCCAGCAGGGTGGAAGAGGCTTGATTTATTTTAATTTGGTATTAAAGTAAAAGGTGACTCCAAGAAGTCTGGAGTTCTGGGACTATTCATGGTACAAATGGTTTTCTTAAAGCAACAGAGTATAGCAAGATGAACCAATTAGGAAATCCAGAGTAAAATGGTTACAGGATTTTCTAAAGTTGAGTATATTTGGAACATAACCTGGAGTTCAACAGAAAAGTAGCTGTAAGGAGTAAAAACATAACTATTTGAATGGCTGGTTACCTTTTATTGTTGTTGCTCTTTCGATACTTGTAGTAGTGAACTCCTATAAGCAAAATTGCTAGGTCAAGGCCAACAGTAAGAAGTTCATAAGTATATAAAAGCTTATGAGGTTTCTTTTTCCTTTCCTTTTTTGTTCCTTATATTTACTGAATTGAATTAATTATACTCTTTAGTTCACTCATGGTGCATTGGTCAATGCAAAACCTCTTTTGCTTTATTTGTTTATATTATTATACTTCCCCTTCACACTTCCATTTCCAACCCCTCAATCCCTGTCATATTTAATCCATTCTTCATTTTACCTGATTCTTAATATACGTGATATTACGTACTTTTTTTTGTAGGAAGCCTTTATTTACAAAAACTTTAAAAACAATACCCTCTGCTTTGCAAATGTTTTGTTTAAAATGGAACACTTAGTTATAGTATTATAATATCATGAATAAAGAATGTACAAGAGAAAAAACTAATGTTTCTGACATCTGAACATTTTCTAATATTACTGATTGAATTGTAGATAACACACATTATAGCTTGTGGTCCATCATTTCAGAATAGAGTTAATGATTATCAAAAAAATCTTCATACATATACTCTGGTCTGATCACATATTTTGCATGTGTACTTTTTAACTTGATATAAATGGTATTGATATAAATATTTCAATTTTTTATGCCATACTCAGTGTTTATGAGACTATATATTATTTCTAGACATTTAACTTACTAAATTTCACTATTTAGAATATTTCTTTATATTCTCTATTTTAGTGATTGGTACCACATTCAACACTGCTATGAACGTCTTTGTACTTGGACCCTTATAGTCCTCTGTAAGAGTTTCTCTGTAGTATATAGCTGGGAATAGTATTTGTAGGTCATTGAACAGTCCTACACTCAATGTCTGCAAATACTAACATTTTCTTCTCAGTGGCTGTTAACTCTTTAATTGTAACCAGAAATATTATCATATCCTAGCTCTTTGGCAATACTTGGAATTAACATGAATATATATTTTTTGTTATTGTATGTGTATTTCTTTAATTTGCTTTTCACTGATTACTAATGAGCTTGAGTGTGTCTTCGTACGTATTGCAATTTGGATTTCTTTTTTTTTTTTTGTAAATTGTTTGTTCATACCTTTGTCCATTTTCCTGTGAACTTTCTGATTTTTTTTTAATGGTTTTCATCTAAGTTATTTACTCCAGATCTTTTGTCTGTCTCTTGGCTTTGGATGCAGTGACCTTTCAACACGGACTTTTAATATTGCTCTGGTAAAGTCTGTCATTTTCCTTTTTAAGGTTTGTTCCTTTAAAATACCACAAAGAACTAGTTCTTTTCTTCAAGATCATGATGATATTTTCCTATTTTTATTGATTTTTTATATTTTAATCTTTTCATGTTTTGATTTTTAATACTTCTGAAGTCCATGTTTGGAGATTATGTGAGGTAAGATCAGACTTAATTTTTTTCTGTAGAATGCTCCCATTTTTCCATTATCACTTGCTAAATAATCCATCCTTAGCTCACTGATTTGTTACACCCACTCTGTCATGCATCAGGTTTTAATATAAACATAGGTCTCTTATGGGCTTTTTATTCTGTTCTGTTGGCTTTGGTCTTATGCTGCTGTTTTTCTTACTGCTGTTTTACACTATTAACTTTTTTTATAACTTCTTTTAGTTATATCATGATTATCCTGGGTTGCCTATGTTGATTTTCAGGTTCCCTTCAAATAATGAGACTTTTTCTTTTGTTTTCTAATTGTTTTTGCCTATGATTTCATTTTCTTTTTTCATTAGCCAGAATGTCATTTACTATGTTCAACAGTACCTATGGGTGATGGTATTTTAATCTTCTTGTAGGACTTAAATACATCAAAATTTTCACCATTAATTATGATGTTTTCTAAAGGGCATTAATAAATACAGACTTTAACAAGTTAATGAAGTTCTGTTCTATACATAGGTTTTTTTTTTCTTTTTTTTAACCATAATTTAATGTTGATCTTAAGTGCCTTTTTGATGTCTCTTGACATAATCATGTGCTTTCTTCAGTCCATTCCTGTGATAGAGCATATTAATTTTCTGGTATGGTTATGTTTGCATTTCTAAAATAAACATATCATAGGATTATTTTTTTCAAACACTTGATTGGATTTGGTTAGCTGATTATTTAGGGGGGTAGCTGTCCAAGTTTGTAATGAAATCAGTTTATATAATTTTCTATAATGTCCTCATCTGGTTGTTTTTAGGATATGACAAACCTGAAAATGGTTGGGTAGTTTTCACATTTTTTATAATTTTGAAACAATTTATATTATGTAGAAATGATCTGATCTAGTTTGATAGAACTTTCCTGTAAAACCACTGAAGCAAATTAAAAAAAAATTCATTTTGGTTTATATATTGCTTATTAGCCTAAGTTTTCTATTTTATAATGTGATAATTTTGTGGTTGATGTATTTTTCCCCATCTGTTTATTGTATGTTTTCAAAAGTATTTGGACATAGGTTTTTTTTAAATAGTAAAAATTTTAGGATCATTATAACTATAATTGGTCCCTTTATTTACATATATTTTGCTTATTCATTATTTATTATTGTTGAACTATTTCTTGAGGTTATCTGTTAAAGTCTTTTTTTGGGAGGTGGGTGGGTGGGTACTGGGGATTGAACTCAGGGGTTCTTGACCACTGAGACACCCCCAGCCCTATTTTGTATTTTATTTAGAGACAGAGTTTCACTGAGTTGCTTAGCACCTCGCTTTAGCTGAGGCTGGCTTTGAACTTGTGATCCTCCCTCCTGAGCTGCTGGGATTACAGGTGTCTGCCACTGTGCCCAGCTGTAAAAGTCATTTTTAAAGGAGCTTTGGTTATATTAATCTTTTTTCTATGCCTTTTTTTTCTTTTTATTATCTTATACCCTTTATTATTTTCTTCTTTTTTGTGTTTTTTTTTTGGGGGGGGGAGAGGGGTACAGTAGTTACCACCTGTTAATAATTTGGCTCTGAGTTGTCCCCCAAAAGCTCCTGTGAGTACAGGAATAGTCAGAGGTGAAATGATTGCATTATGAAAACTATAACCTAACCAGTCCATTCTAGTTTGAAGGGACTGCCTGGGTGCTAAGTGTCGGCAGGAGGGGTTGTGCCCTGGAAACATTATTCTTCCTAGGGGTCCTTCTCTTTTCCCCTCCTCCTTTTTCTCTGCTTCTTGGCCACCATGATCTGAGAAACTACCTTCTGTTCTGTTCTGACCCCATAATGTGCTGCCTCACCTTGGGACCACAGCAATGGCATTGGCTATCTGTGTACTTGAGACATCTGAAACTGTGAGCCCCAAATAAACTTTTCCTCCTCTAAGTTGTTCTTGGCAGGTATTATGATTACAGCAATGAAAAGCTAAAGACATTGTTAGAAGTGTGGTCATTGCCATGTCTGACCTGACCATGTGGTTCAGAAACCTTTGGAGCTGGTTTGCAGAAAGAATTTTAAAAAGTTTAGAGATGCACACTGGAAAGGCTTTAGGGTGTTGTAAATGGAGCTGAATGGATGATTCTGGTGGTAGCTTGAATATGAACCGTGTAAAAATTTCAGAGGGCTCTAATGGAAATTGGACTAGAAGCCACTTGTGTTATATTATGGCAAGAGCTTGGCTACAGGTTATCCATGTTCTCAGACTTCGAAATTGAATTTAAAAGTGATGGACTAAGTAATCTGGTAGAGGAAATTTCAAGGAGCACAGCATTCAGTCAGTGGCATGGATATTGCTGGAAGGGTTTAGCTAGGTTCACTTTGAGAATTGGGAGCAGAAAGCAGAGCTAAAGGATATTAAAAACTTGGAGTTTGGCCATAAAAGTACATGTAAATCTGGGAGCAAGGAAGGTATGTGTGTTGAAGAGATTACAACCCCTAAAGAGACCCTCTGTAGTTCATACAGAGACAATAGGAAAGATGCCTCCAGGGCACCTCAGGAATTTGCAAGACCACACCCACTACAGGCTGCAGGGTATAGAAAGTTCCTTTGAAAAGAGATCTTGAGGGACCACTGCTCACACAGGGATGCCTCGGAAGTTGTTTCACTATGGTGAGCAGTGTAGGTACTCAGAAGTCTCTACAGTCATGAGTCTAGGAGTCACAGGTAATGTGCAAGCTGACACCAGTTCTTAACATACATATAGTGCTGATTCTGCAGGAATGTAGGATGCTGGCATTAAGAGAGTCATGGAGGCTTCCGCTGAGGTTTCAGAGGAAAACCTGTGAGACCAGACAAAGTGTAGCAGAGAGTTTCTTCAGATAGCCCCTGAGAGGGTGATGCATGAAATTGTGAAGGTGAAGCTAATGCTGGAATGAAGACCCCAGAAATTAAGAGATACTGGTAATATGAACTGCCTGCCGAGAAAAGCTGTTGACTTTGGAGAGAGCCAGACTAATGACAACCCATGGTCACTGCAACCAGCAAGACTGAAGGGTGGGGCTGCCCACTCTCTTTGGAAGTAACATCTCAGCTATGTGTCCTACATGTTATTCATAGAGTTACTGGATCTATTTGCCTGGCTGGGTTTTGGTCTTGCCTTGGCCCCATCCCTTCTTCCTATGCCTCTGTTCCTTTTGGAATGAGAATGTTAATTCTATGGCACTGTATATTGAATATATGTAACTTGTTTTTGATTTTTACAGGCAATCACAGCCAAGCATTTTGCCTTGAGTCTCAGAGGAGACTTTGGACTTGGACTGAACTTTTGGGTAATGCTAAAACTGTTAAGATGGGAATCATAGAGATGAAGTAAATAAATTTTACACTTTGAGTGTTACTTGAGCTTTTGGGGCTGGGGGTGGAATGTCATGGATTAGATATGAAGTTTCCCCCAAATGGTCCTGGTAAAGCAGGAATATTCAGAGGTAAAATGATTGGATTATGAGAGTGGTTACCTTATCAGTTTATCCTAGTTTGAATGAACTGACTGGTTGGTAACTGTGGGCAAGTGGGTTATGGCTGGAGGAGATAGGTCACTGGGGGCATGTCCTGGAAGGGTGCATCTTCCTTATGGCCCCCATTCCCTCTCTGCTTCTCAGTCCTTCCGTGAGCTGAGCTGCTGACCTTTGCAGGGCTGGCCATGATGAGCTACCACCTTGGGCCCAGAGCAATAGAGTTTGCTCTCTATGGACTGAGACTTCTGAAACCATGAGTTCCAAATAAACTTTTCCCCTTCTAAGTTGCTCTTGTTGGGTATTTTGGTCACAGTGATGCAAAAGCTAGCTAATCACCCACCCCCATCTGTGATTTTGCTTTCCATGGTTTCGGTTTCAGTCAACAAGAAGGAAGGGTAAGTACAGTATAAGATACATTGAGAAAGAAGAGGAGAGACCACATAACATCCACATAGCTATTTTTTATGGCACATTGTTATAATTGCTCTATTGTTATTGTTAATCTGTTAATACATCTAATTTATAAATTAAATTGTATTAAGTGTGAACATAAGGAAAAAAAATATATAGGGTTCAGTACTATAGTACTCCATAGGCATTCATTGGAGGGTGTTAGAATGTATCCCCTGCAGGAACCAGGGGACTACTGTACTCTTGAATATGCTTCAATTGTGCTTGTTTTCAACTTTTCTTATTTTCTGGTAAATATATTAAGAACCACAGAATGAGCATGCATGTAGGACACCGTCCCCAACAACTTCAGGATGAACCCTTTCCATCACATAATAAGGAGTTAAACATCAAGAGTTTGGAATCATTTGGAGAATGTTATCTGAGAATAATGCAATCAAGCTATAAATCAGAATTAAAGAGAAACTGGAACCATATTGTGTAGTTTCAAATAACTCAAGTCACAGAAAAATATAGATAGAAAATATTTGAAACTGAAGATCATGGAAACACCACAGAGAACTTTTAGGGTATAGCTAAGTAGTACATAAGGTGACAACTACAGCTATAAAACAATGGGAAAAAATTAATAAAATAGTAAGGTGAAAGGAATAATAGAACTGACCAACTTTTGGCAAGAAGGCTGAAGAAAAAAGAAGATAAAAGACCAGTATTGGGAATGAAAAGATTCAAGATGCTGCAAACAGGGAAAAGATAAGAAAATAATGTGAACAACATATAACATCAGGCTACATGTAGTATGATAACCATTTTATATCTATTAAATAGCAAAGAAATCAGAGGTCTGACATTGCCAAGTATCAGAGAGGATGTGGATCAGTAGCAACACTTAGGATTGGCTGACAGGAATGTACATTGGTGTAGCCATTTATGAATCATTTTGGCATTAATAGTAAAACATTTATATACTTGTCTGCCAAGCACTTCCATTTCAAGTTTAGGAGAAACTGGCAAGTATATCCTAGGAGACATGCACATTATTTGTTAGAATGAACACTTGGGAGTAATCCTGATGCTTATGGGTAAGAATGGATGATATTGATTCTCAAATGAATATTATATAGCTATCAAAATGATTGAACTATATATACTAAAATTCTATATAATGTTGAGTAAAATAAGTTCCAAGAGGTTAAATGCACTTAATTCTCAAAGTTAGAGCAACTTAAACTAAGCCATGTGCTCCTCCGTTGTGTGTGTGTATGTGTGTGTGTGTTTGTGTGTGTGTATAGAGAGATGCATCAGGAATCATATTATAAGATTCAAAATATTCTGGGTGAAGGAAGTGGGGGATAGGATGGGAATCACAGGTGTACAAAAATGTCAAGTTTTCTGGTTTCTATGTTGGTTTCAGTGTTTATTATTTTTAAAGATGGTTTGTATGAAGCAATGATTAGAGTGCTGTGAAACAAGGATTAAGAGATTGATAATATGTTAAATTATTTGATGATTTCACATATTAACTAGAGGAAAATTGTATGATCATCTAAATAGGTGTAGAAAATTGTTTGGTTGAATTCAAAATTAATTCTTGATTAAAGAAAAAAAATCAGGAGTTCAAGGCAATTTACTTAGCTCAGTAAAGGGTATCTACAGCCCACACTATTACAACCATTAGACATCATTTTTTAAAACTTACATCTTTATGGTTATATATAATAGTTGGGTTCATCCTGACAAACTCAGACATGAATGGAATAGACATCTTTCATAATGATGAGAGTTCAAAGGATCATTAATAAGACTTATGAAGGGTGCCCACTACCAATGCTATCATCATTCTGGAAGCAGTCACAGTAGTTAACAAAGAGAAGAAAAAGATGTTAGGATTGGGAGGGAAGTATTAATAGTGTCATAATTCATAGATGATTTGATTTTCTATATAGAAAACCCCAAAGAATATACAAAATATTTTTTGGAAATAAGAATTTAGCAAGTTGATACAAAATCCATTATATAAAAATCAGTTGCATTTTAATGTGCCAGAAAACATTGCTTAGAAATTGAAAACTTAAAAACATACCATTTACAATAGCATAGAATAACATGAAATACATAGGTATACATTAAACAAAGCCACACAATACACTGATGGAGAAAATGATAGAACGGTGATGGTTTCTATGACATTGTAGTCAGGAGCTATCTGTAGCAACATGGATAAATTCTATAGACAGTATTGAGCAAAATAGGTTAAACAAGAACTTGCATAATATGATGAAACTTAAAGCTAAGAGAGGAGACAAAACTAAGCAGTGTATTTTTAGGAATACTTCCATAAGTGAAGAGACTAAAGGGATCAAACTGAGGAGAGTGGGTTGTCCCTGTAGGGGAGGGAGAAGATGTAATTGGAAGAGGGCTGCACAGGAGTTTCCCAAGACTTGGGCAGCATTTTCTTTACACTAAGTGTGTTCACTAGGGTGGTTTATTCTTTATAGCTTTGTTTTATTTCCATAAGTATATAGTTTATTTTATAATAAAAGTACAGTAAGATGTTAAAATGACACTGTATGAAGACCTTAACAAATGCATGAAACTGAGAAAATACTCAGTTTATTCATTATTGCAATAATATCAAAATGTTTCCCTCTACAGTTGTAACTACATCCCACAAATATTTCAAGTAGTGCTTTATTTAGCTTGAAGTATTAAAAATTCCCCTCATGCTTTTCTCATTAAAGCAGGTGTAATTAGTAGATATAGGCATATAGGATTGTCCAATCTATTTTTTCATTTTTTAAAAATAATAGTGCTGGACTGGGGTTGTGGCTCAGTGGAAGAGCATATATATATATATGAATAATAGCGCTGCATTTGACTTCCAAAACATAGGTCTTTAGGAAGGTGATTTTTATGATAGTTATTGAATAAATTTGTTATCTGTCACTTGAAATAACAAAATGTACTTAGATGAATAAAAAATGAGCTTTATTGAAATTCCTGCTATTCTCTTTTCCCTTTCCCTATTATAACTTTGATGTTAGTATCTCTATTTTTGATAGCATGTTTCTCAGTACTATAACCATAATGATATCACTGAGTAGACTGATTTTTGGCTATCACTGGCAGTATACAGAGTGCCCATTCTCTTGTCCTTTAATGAGCAGTATTGGAAAATATTCAAAGATAATTTTTGACAGTTTGAAAGAATGCACATACACATATTCAGCTGTGTTTATTTCTTTACTTATAAAGTTTCACTTTTTTATTTGTAAATTAAATGTCCACTTGTCACTCTATGTAAATTTTTATGTCCTTTACTGATTTCTATTGTAGAAGCAGTGTTTTCTTTTCAATTTGTAGAATTTGTAAAACCTGTTCATATATTTAGGCCAGTGTCATTTTAAACCCCCAGTTTAGTATTTGTTTTTTAGTTTTAACTTTCTCTTACTTTCCTTCTTTTCTTACTCTTCCTCAGGAGCAAATACCCCTTGCCACCTTCTTATTTCATCTAGAGCAGTTTAGTCTTCTTCTATTACAGGGAGAAGATGATCATTTGGCAGTGATGATGTAGCCCAGATTGCAGAATTGAGCTGGAGGTTTGAGTATATGAACTCTGATCCTCACCATTTTCGTAAGTCAATGAATGTTACATTCTATTCAAGCTACTTTGGAGTAATAGATAACTGAAATATAATCTGTATGATGCAATAGTGACTCCAAATTTAAGCATATCAAGAAAAAATAACCTTCTGGTTCCTTGTGAAAATTTTATCTCAAGTGACTTCAAAATATTGCATATACTTTATTAAAAAAAAGTCTATCAATAGTAAAATCATTATCCCTAAAAAGCAATATCATCTTCCAAGCTAATTTAGTTATTTCCATCATATGAAAAATTGTTTTAACTTCTATTACACAAGTTATAAAGTCAGTATAAACTTTAGTGCTAAGTACTTGTAAATTTTGTGTTACTTTGAAGTTTGTTTTGTGAATAGAAAAATGTTTCTCTTCATGTTTTCAAGCATCTAAAAATTAATTTTTTTTGAGTTTGTAAGGGAAAATAAGACTAAGAATTTAATCATTTAAGTGACTTTTCTCCAACTCTCTGAAACTACTACCTGTTATATGTCTCTTAGCCATATAAGTACTTTGCCAATTAGGTGTGTTTCCTTCCCATTATTTAAACTTTTTTTATCCTGTGCTCAAAAGAACTGTTTTCCTAGAATCATTGGAAAAAAAAAAAACTATGCATTTATTTAGAAATGTATTTATTGAGCTTCAGGGGCTAAATACACAACATTGAAGAAAAGGTCAGCCTCTTAGCACTCTCAAAATGTATTGTGTGGCCAGTTCTATATTAGAAGTCCTAATGTAGACGAAAACAAGAAATCCAAAGGCACTGATAACATTTCTTCCTAATGTTTTAGACTTGTCAGTGAATAATGTTTGGATTCCCTTTCTGTCCCTTCTCACCCTCCTTTATTCTTCCCACGTTTTCTCTTTTATTCAGCTCTGTTACTCCAGACACACACAGCTTACCAGATGGTGCTATCTTAATTATATATGTTCACATCATTTAACATTTTTACTTATACTATATACATATTTAATTTTGTCAGGTGCAAGATGTTCAAGAAAAGATAATTTTGTATTAGTGAAGGAATATTATTAGACAAGTGTTTAGCTGAATGAATTATGCTTAAAATATTTAAAATTTTAAACATTGCAGATTAACCCTCTAGCTACTAAAGCATAAAACTGATTGATAGATAATACTGCAAATACCTTTATTATATTTTTGATGACTTTAGCCTGCAGAAGAGCATTTTAGCATATCGAAATGCTTATTGCTTAAGATTTGTCCAGTTCAAATTTCAAAGCTTGCTGGGTCATTTTTATGCACTAGAAACATCCTGCCTAGTTTTGTGTTGCTTATTTGCTGTTCTTTGTTTATTCTGAATTCTGGACCCTTTTTGGACTAGGAATTAATTAGACTTATGAATGAACTAAATAGAGAAATGAGTCAGGACATTGGGGTTGCAATATGTGGGAAACAGAAAAGTCCTTTGGTGTTTGTAGACGAAAAAACGATCATGTAGATTTCATCAAAGCATTAGTGAAGAAAGTATGCTTAGTTGAATAACAAAACGGGTCTTTTAACCAACCCTTTAGTTTAGCTTAATTGACAGTTGTTTTGTAAATTATATAACTACATCTTTCTTTTTTTTTAATCCAAAAGGAAAAGCAGTTATCCTCTCAGTGTCTAAAGTGTTTTATAGTACTGATTTGAATAAAAATTGAATTTTGGAATAGATTTTTTTGCGTTTTTTATTATGGTAAAAAAATAACAAAATTTGCTGTCTTAACTGTTTCTAGGTGTGCAGTTCAGTAATTGTTAAATATATTCACATTGTTGTGAAACATCTCTAGAATTTTACTTTGCAAAACTGAAATGTGCCCATTAAACAACTCCCGTTTTCTCTCACTCCTGTGTGGAATGAAATTTTAACCATGTAGAAATCCAACACCTGAATTACTTAGTAGTTAGTGTTTGCACACTGAAAGTCATAGTAAACATTAAGTCTCGAAAATTTGGGGCAATAACATTTCTCTCCCTCTGCCCCAATTGCTATTAATAATACTAATTGGGTAAGTTTAAAATGCTTGTTAATTGAAGGAGTTTGTTATTTCATTCTGAGTCAAAGGGGAGAAACATACTTTAAGTGTCACAATTAGGTTAACTGAGTTTGTAGCAAATTGGGAAGGTAATAGACTTTCACAAATTATGTGTGCCTTGTTGGGAATGTCCATTGTCTTTAAATTTACTTGTCAGAGTTTCAGAATATGTTTTTCTCTCAAAATAGTAACCTAATTTCACTTGCTTGAATATTATGGTAGGAATGCTTACTGATATTACTTGATAATCATATATATCCTTGGGTCTTTAACACACATCTTTATTAATGATAGTATTAATAATTCCACTTGTACTTTAAAACATTAAATTTGAGGAAACTTTAATGTCTTGTGTATAGGGCTTTACTACAATGAGGGAGAGTATTCTTTAGACTGAGCTTTAGTGTACTGATAAACGGTTACTAGTGAGTGAAACTACAGTATCAATATGAACTAGATGGTGAAGCTAATGCATTAAAATTGTAAGTTGCATTTTCTACTTCCTTTTCTGTTAGAGTATTCCTTTTTCCATCATATATTCTTCTTATGTGTGAGTAAAGAGGAAATAAGAACCTGTGATTAAAATTGAGATTTTTATTTTGTTGAGAACTTAAGTGGTTGGTACAGAAGTGACTTGTCACATTAATTTGGTGCCTGAATCTGTAGCTATAAGATAATTGATGTGTACAAAATGTCTATGATAATATTGCTGAAGTTTTAATTTTCCTGTATAGTCTCTTGATTTTGTTTCATAAACATGAATTCTTTCCTCCAAAAGAAAATGATCTTATAATTTTTATAAAATAAATAAGTGTGCCATTTTGTTTGAGATATAATTTCAGGAAGCTGTTGAAAGTCTGACTCAGGGCTCTTTAACAGTTGGTAAGCAATTGTTTAAAAGTTGGTAAGCAATTGTTACTTATCTTTTGGAAACTCCATCCACATCATTCTTCTGTGCCTTGAAAGAATTATTAACTTGGCAACACTGTTAAACTTTATAGAAGGTGGTCTTTAGTACATGTGTGTCCTCACATACACATTTATAAGTCATACTGCTTAACTTGTGTAATAGTGATACTGCATGTGTTCTGGGTTTGCATAATTCTTTAAAGGAAGTTTTCTAGATTTGCACTTGATATTTATTTAAAAAAATACTGATAATTTATGGCCATGACACTGTTACTAGAAAAATGTTTTTATGTTGTCATTATGCAACATAATCTATAAGTAATTTCTGGGAAAAGGAGAGAGAGAGAGGGCTTACACAGTTTACTATTTAGTAGTCAAGGAGGATCAGTTTGGGAAAAACAGATTGTCTTCCCCTCAAATGAAGCAAAACAAAATAAAACCTTTGTTCAAGTGATTCCATTTAAAAATATTTTTTTAAAGAAATTATGAATGGCGGAGATCCAAGATGGCGGATTAGAGGAAGGCTGCATTCCTACTTGCTCCGTGGATTCCTACTTGCTCGGGATTCAAACAGCAGGAATATGACTCTCAATGAGACTTTATATTCAAAGCACATATAAGGGGTCCCCAGGTGCCGCTCCAGAACCAACTCAGCCGGGCTGGGCTCGGGCCGCCGTGGGCAGCTACCATCCGGAAGCGCCAGACCCTGCAGCTGCTTCGGAGCCACCGACCTGGGTCTGCGCCAGCCAACAAGTGAGTGCGGGTCCCCAGTAGCGCTTTGGAGTCACTGGCCGTGGCTCCAGCACCAGCCGGCGGCCTCCCAGGCAGAGACCGAGCATCTCAGGCTACCTGGGGCATTCAGAGGCGTCTGGGAAACTCTGGGAACGCGGACTCTGGCAGGGAGATGGAACTACCCCACGCCATTTTGGCGGCTTAACTGGCGGAGAAGGCCCATTACCAGCTTCCTGGGGCCTCCAGCTGTGTCAGGGGAGCTCCAGCCAGGAAACTCTGGGAACGCAGTCTCTGGCTGGGAGTGGGAACTATTCGGCCCCACTTCCGCAGCTTCCCTGGCAGAGAGTGCCCATCTCGGGCTTCCCAGACCCTCCAGCCGCACCTGGAGAGGTTGGCCCGAAGCCCCTGGGATCGCTGACTCCGGCAGGGAGGCGGAACTGCTCTGAGTTTGGCTGCTTCCCTGACAGAGGGGGTCCATTTCCAGCTTCCTGGGGACGCCAGCAGTGTCAGCAGTGTCTGGAGTGATCCAGCAGGGAGCTTTGGGCCTTTGGCAATAGCTTACAGTGTCCCCAGGAAAGAGCAACCACCTGCCACTGCCTGAACCCCCAGCGAGGAGTTCAGGTCAGCCTGGGCTCACAAGCCCAGTGTCTCCATCACTGAGCACAGTTCTGTGACACCACCCCAACTTGAACTAGTGCCCAGGCCCACACCCAGGCCCGAAGTCTACCACCTTGCTGTATCTAATTGTCTATCAACACTAGGCTGCCTCTGCCCAGAAGCATTGATCATTCCCAACCTGGAGGTAGTGGGACAGCACCTTTCTTGGGTCACCGCTTGATCAAACACTGCTCAAGCAACAGAGGGGAAGATACACGAGCACCATGAGAAAACACGGGAAGAAAGTGTCCCAATTAAACCTAGATGATATATCAAGAGAATCCAAAGACAGCATGGTAGAAGGAATGACAGAAATGGAGTTCAGAATGTTCATAATTAAAGTGATCCGAGAAGAGAATGATGTGACGAGAGAGCAGATTCAGGCTATGAATAATCAGTTAATAGAGCAATTGCAGGAAGCAAAAAATTACTTCAATAAAGAGATAGAAATTCTGAGAAAAAAACAAACAGAAATTCTTGAAGGAAACAAGGAAATGAAGGAAACAATAAACCAAGTTAAAAACTCAATAGAAAGCATAACTAACAGAATAGATCACTTGGAGGATAGAACCTCAGACAATGAAGACAAAATATTTAATCTTGAAAACAAAGTCGAACAAACAGAGAAGATGGTTAGGAATCATGAACGAACCCTCCAAGAAATATGGGACATCATGAAAAGACCAAATTTAGGAGTAATCGGGATTGAGGAAGGCACAGAGATACAAACCAAGGGTATGAATAATCTATTCAAGGAAATATTATCAGAAAATTTCCCTAATATGATGAATGAGATGGAAAATCAATTACAAGAAGCTTACAGGACACCAAATGCACAGAATTACAACAGATCCACACCAAGGCACATTATAATGAAAATGCCTAACATACAAAACAAAGATAGAATTTTAAAGGTGGCGAGAGAAAAGAATCAGATTATCTACAGGGGGAAACCGATACGTATATCAGCAGATTTATCAGCCCAGACCCTAAAAGCAAGAAGGGCCTGGAACAACATATTTCAAGCTCTGAAAGAAAACGGATGCCAACCAAGAATCTTGTACCCAGCAAAACTTACCTTCAGATTTGATGATGAAATAAAATCCTTCCATGATAAACAAAAGCTTAAAGAATTCACAAAGAGAAAGCCTGCCCTACAGAACATTCTCAACAAGGTATTCGAAGAGGAAGAGACGAAAAATAACAATCTCAGTCATCATGGGGAGGAACTACCCTAAAGAAAGAGTCCATCAAAGGAGAAACAAAGTTAAGCTAAAAACCCTAAAAAAGCTAAAATGACAGGAAATACAAGTCATATCTCAATAATAACCCTGAATGTAAATGGCCTAAACTCATCAATCAAAAGACATAGACTGGCAGACTGGATTAAAAAGAAAGACCCAACAATATGCTGCCTTCAAGAGACTCATCTCATAGAAAAACATGCCCACAGACTAAAGGTGAAAGGTTGGGAAAAAGCATACCATGCACACGGACTGAGTAAAAAAGCTGGGGTTTCCATCCTCATTTCAGACAAAGCAGACTTCAAACCAAAGATAGTCAGAAGGGATAAAGAAGGACATTTCATATTGCTTAAAGGTAGCATAAATCAACAGGACATAACAATCATAAATATTTATGCACCAAACAATGGCGCATCCATGTATGTCAATCAGATCCTTCTCAATTTCAGGAATCAAATAGACCAAAACACAATAATACTCGGAGACTTTAACACTCCTCTCTCACTGTTGGACAGATCTTCCAAACAAAAATTGAATAAAGAAACTATAGGACTCAATGACACAATCGCTAACCTGGACTTAAC
>JAJEJO010002649.1:192870-241447 GCA_020662805.1 Glaucomys volans
TCTGTATTCATTATTTAGCTTTCAATTTTAAGTAAATCTTATTTGTAGATGTAATTATGTATGGCAAATGATTCTTGCTTACTATCCCTTGTTAAATGCTTAGTAAGAGCTAAGCTTTTAAAAACAAATGCAGACATTTACCATTAATAAAAATCTATGGTGTAATATCAAAAAATAGCAAAAGCATAACATTGACATTTGTCAAAGATCAGAGATTTAAAACTTTAATTTACTAATCTATAAATTGCTATTATTTTGATGTTATTGTGGTAAAATTGTGGGATTTTTGTTTTTCACATGTTTCCATTTCTACTATGAGTTTCTAAGCACAATGTTTTTCTTCTAAATCTAATCTGTGTCACTTTGTTTTTTTGGAGGGGTACCAGGGTAGAACCTAAGGGTGCTTAGCTACTGAATCACATCCTCAGCCTGTTTTAATTTTTTTTCAAATTTTTTATTTAGGCACAGGGCCTTGCTAAGTTACTCATTAAGTTGCTGAGGCTGGCTTTGAACTGACTTTGAACTTTTGATCCTCCTGCTTCAGCCTCCTGACCTACTGGGATTACAGGAGTGTGCCACCGTACCTGGCTTTGTTTCATATTTTTAACTGAGAAAATCTAAATCATTTCTTTGGGAGAGGAAAGCTCTATTCTTAAGATCTATTTTAATCCTAAAAATATGTAGGTAGAGGTCTGGGAAATATGTCAGCCTGCACAAGCTTCTCCAAGGTCTCAGACCTACTGAAGATGATCCCAAAGTAGGTCAAGTACTAGATAGGCCCTGGAAATAGAGAAGAGGGCCATCTATGTACTACAATAAAAAAGACTGTCTACTAACTATGATATATGAAGAGCCTTTCCAAGACATTAGAATTGACCTGCAACATCACTTTTTAAATTATCAGAATCCCAGAAACTATGTAGAGGAAATTATGGGAGAACACTGATAATATCTTCATTTACAGAGATGAAAGCTGGAGGTGAGGATGGGCTATAGGACAGAAAGTGAGCACACTGCTCTCTATCAAGAGCACTTGAGCAGTTGACCTGGGAGGCCTAAGGATAAGTGTGGCCATGTCAAGTGGTAGTCTTGAGAGGCAATGGGACTTCTTACTGATTTTGCTTGACTTTTGCCTGGTGTAGGGGCAGTGACTCTAGAAAGGAGAAGGAGCCGTATAATCATAGCCGCAGAATAATTATTTAATAGATGATTATGTAAACATTATTTTCTAGTTACTGTTTTACATTGGTTTTATCCCTTAAGGAATATTTGGATATTTACATTGGTTTTATCCCCCAAGGGATATTTGGATATGTCTGTAGACATTTTTAGTTTGCTAAAACTAAAACTGGTAAGGAGGCTGTTACTAGCATCTAATTGTGTTAAACCAAGGATTCCATTAAACATTCTAAAATGCACAGGATAGCCCCCACAACAGAAAATTATCAGGCCCAAAATGTAAGTAGTGCCAAGATTATGAAACCTTGCTTTAAATATTTAACAAATATTAACTCCTTTAACCTTCATAGCAGCCCTGTGAAAGCTCATGTTTCAAGTGAGGAATGTGATGCTTAAAGTCATGTATCTAAGAGAGAGGACAGGTCAAAGGGCAACAGTATGCTATTACATAAATGCAGGCATTAAATACAGGAGTTATTACATTAAAACTAGCCTAAGTAAAATAGAAGATGAAATGATTTATAGAGAGATTGATTCTTTTTAATGGAAATATATAATCCATAATGGAAATATTTTAGTTAATGAAATTTTAAACAATAATATAAATAATATATAAAAACAAATATGTAAGGAACAGTTGAAATGTAGTAGTAGTTTTTTAAGAAGTCTTAATGAAGTATAACCAACATACAATAAGTTGCACTAACTTCAAGTGTAGGAATGATACATTTTGATATGTCTGTGCCTATGAAACCATTGCCACAGTCAAGATAATCAATATGTCCATGCCTCCAGAAGAGTCCTCATATCTGTTTATAATTCCTCCTTCTACCAAGCCTCCTGTCCTTCCTGGTCAACCACACTGATCTGCTTTCTTTCACTGTCTTTCTTTCACTTTCTTTCTTTCTGCTTTCTTTCACTTCTGCTTTCAAAGTCACTATAGATGACTTTGCATTTTCTGAAGTTTTATATGATGAAATTATATGATATGTACTCTGTTTTGCCTGTCTTCCTTTGTCCCATATTTTGTAAGTCATCCATGTTGCAAGTTTCAATAATTTATTCCTTTTTATTGCCAAGTAGTGTTCCATTGTATAGATATACCACAATTTGTTTATCTGTTTCCCTTTTGATGGATATTTGGGTTGTCTCCAGTTTTGGACTATTTACAAATAAAGATGCTACATACATTCATGAACAAATCTTTGTATGGACATATACTTTTGTTTCTTCTGGTAAAATACCTAGGAATTGAATGGTTGGGTCATATGGTAAGTGTATGTTTAACATTTCAAGAAACTGCTATACTGTTTTCTAACATTACTGTTCCATTTTACATTTCTACCACCTACATAAGAGAGTTTTATTTACTCTATAACTTCACCAGTCATTTCGTATGGTTAATCTTTAGAATTTTAGACATTTTAATAGGTGTGTGGTGGTAATTCACAGTGGTTTTAATATGCAATTCACTAATGCAAATGACACATGATGTTGAATGTTATTTCATTTACTTATTTTATACCCATATATCTTCTTTGGTAAGATATCTGTTCAGGTGTTTTGCCTATTTAAGAAAATGGTTATAAAGATTAGAGTTCTCCAGGAAAAAAACAAAACAAAACAAACCAATGGTATGTGTTTGTGTGTGTGTGTGTGTGTGTGTGTGTGTATGTATGTGTGTGTGTGTGTGGTGTGTATACTTATTTTAAGGAATTGGCTTATGTGATCGTTGGGCTGGCAAATTCAAAATCTGCAGGGCAGGCAGGTAGACTGGAGACCCTGGGAGGAGTTGATGCAGTCTCAAATCCAAAGACTGATGTCTTCCATGGGGGAACCTTACTTTTTTACGGCTTTCCACTGAATAGATGAGGCCCGTCTATATTACATACAGTAATCTGCTTTACTCAAAGTCTGCTGACCTAAATGTTAATCACATTTGAATACCATTTTCACAGTAATACCTTGATTGGTATTTGAACAAAACCTGAGGACTGTGGTCTAGCCAAGTTGATATATTGTAATTGGTAAGTATTTTCTCCCAATCAGACTGGTATTTTCTTTCTGTTAATAGAGTTTTTCTAAGAGAATTTCTTAATTTTGATGAATTTCAATTTATCAGTATTTTCTTTTGTGAATCCTATTTTTAGTGTTATAGCCAGGACATCTTTGCTTAGCCAAACATGTAATTTATCCTTTGTTTTCCTCTAGAAGTTTTATAGTTTTAGATTGTACTGATAGGTTTATGATCCATTTTGAGTTGATTTTTGTTACGGTGTAAGGTATGAATTGAAGTATACAATTTGTGTATGGATATTTGCTTGTTTCAACATCATTTGTTGAAAAACAGTAGTAATTTTTTTACAGAACAAGTGTGTAAAACATAAAGATATAAATAGATTAATAGTGTACCTTAATTTAGAAACTACTGATGTGAGCTAGCTGTGTGATCTCTTTGATGGAGCATTTGCAAAAGTTAACCTTTTTTTAAAAAAAAATTATTTTTAGTTGTCAGTTGACCTTTATTTTACTTATTTATATGTGGTGCTGAGAATTGAACCCAGTGCCTCATATATGCTAGGAATGTGCTCTATCACTGAGCTACAACTCCAGCCTGCAAAAGTTGATCTTATTAGCCATTTATAAACTCATGACTTGAATCATCACCCAATAAAAATGAAAATTAATAATAATTATAAGCAGCAATTACAGTGAGCACAGAAAGGCCCCATGTCCTCATCTTGTTCTACTGTGATCAAAAGAGATCTTTCAAGGAGGGCAGCAGACCACCTGCTGCTGCTACTAAGTCCATGTTGCTTGCTTCCCTCCTAAACATCTTGTTAGGTGATAATGCTGACCTTGGTCAACGCTTTCTATGATAATCTAGAAAATCTTGGTTGAATCACTGGGGCATATGACCTTGAACAAAGTGTACTCCTTTCCTACATATAGTGTCCTAGAGACTGAATAGGACAAAAGCAAAAACCAAACACATAAATAAACCTCCCCAAACACTAGACGTAGTATGCATTCTCTTACCGATTTGTCAAAATTAGGGTTAACTCCCACTTTTTGGTCTTACTATTACTTTTGTTCCTTTAATCCTCCCTAGTTTGGACATTTTGGTACACCAAGAAAGAGTGATTAATCAAAGGGCTTAATAACTTTTGAGTCCCAATAATAGTTAATGTTTGGCAACATTCTGCTTCTAACCTATTGCTATTTCTAGCGCATGCAGATTCTGTGCAGATTCCAAAAAGACACTTCCAACCTGAGCAGCTTCCACACCCATGAACCTGTGGAAGACAACAAAAACTGGATTTCAGCCTATTATCCTTCAAACAAGATTATATAAAATGCTGTGTTAGGTGTGGTGGTTTTACCTAATCCTTTCCTAGAGATGGGGCTTTTTACTCTTAGTTGTCATGGACCTTCTAAAAAGTGGGGGGCGGGGGTGGATATGTTTTAGTCCATTAAGGTGATGTAACAAAATGCTGTGGACCAAGTGGCTTTTGGACAACAGAAATGTATTACTCAGTTCTGGAGGCTGGAAAGTCTAAGATCAATGTCGTGGCTGATTAAGTGTCTCATTGCTGACTTTCTGGTTCATAGGTAATTTCTTCTTGCTGTGTCTTCATTTGGTGGAAGGATGAAAAGCTCTGGTCACTTTTGGAAAGTCATTATTCCCAGTCAGGAGAACTCTACCTTGTGGCAAACAACTGAAATACAAATAAAGACTTCCTGTCTTCTCATGTATGTCCATGATGTCATCCTATCATAAACTATCTTTTCTTGTTTGGGAAATGAGAGGGAAGTTTTTTTGTTTGTTTGTTTAAATATTTTTTTAGTTGTCAATGGATCTTTATTTATTTATATGCAGTGCTGAGATTTGAATCCAGTGCCTCACACATGCTAAGCTAGTACTCTACCGATGAGCTGCAACCCCAGCCCGGAGAGGGAGGTTTTTTTCTTAAAAAAAAAAAAAAAAAAAAAGTCCATTTTCAAATAAAGACACCAGTAGAATCTTCAAAGAAGTTTTTAAAAAATAATTTATTTTAATCAATATGTAATAATTGTACATATTTATGGGGTACAGTGGTATTTTGAAGCATGTATACAATATGTGATAATTAAATCAGGATAATCAAACTTATGATAATCAAATTAGTGTAGATGTCACTTCAAATATTGATCATTCCTATGTGCTGGGAACATTCCAAATCCTCTCACCTAGCTAACTATTTAAAAATATGTAGTAAGTTATTTTTAACTGTAGTCATCCTTCTGTGTTATAGGACTTTAAAACCCATTCCTCCTAACTGCAACTTTATGTCCATTAACCAACTTCTCCCTATCTCTCCTTTCCCCAAGGAGGCTTTTTGGGCAAATGATTTTGGAGCACCATTTTCCTCATTTAGACATTGTGCTGAGTAATGGGCACCAATCATAATCTGCTAATTTCCTTTCTTTTTCTGAGGAAAAAAATATTAGATGATGAAGGGGGTCACGTTTGTACTGAGGGTCTCCCCATATTCCACTTTCCCCAGATCAGTCTTGGGATAGGAATCACATTAAATAGAGCAAATTCGTTTTCTTTCCTCCTTCCTGAGCTTTTTTGGCTTCTCATTTTCTTATTTCCTTTTTCACAAAAGGATATTTGTCTTATCTTTGTTGTTCTTAACAAAGAATGATACATAGTAAAACAGTTTATACGTCTGAAGTGCTTTAAGGAAACTTCTAAAGCATGTAAATATCTCTGGAACCAAATTCCTGCCACCTCTGCTGGCCAGTTTTTTGCTGACCCCTGCCCTAGGTAAGAGGACACATGGAAGCACTATTTGGAACCTTTCGTTAATCCTAGATTTACCTGGTAATTAGATCGGACATTTGTGTTTGATCATTGTTTTTATTAAAAGGAATAATAGAACTCGTCTGACAGGTATGTAATTAATGATTGTTAGCCTAAAATACCTAAGTTAAATTATCTTGGAGACTGGGAGAGAGGGCACTATCTTCCTTGATGTTTACATTTCAAAAAGGTGGTTCCCAGATCCTTGAGAGAGACATTCATTGGTTATAAAGCTGGCAAGAGGTTTATATAATTTTTAAAAGATTTATATATATCTCAAAGGAACAAAAAAGGAATTTACAATGACAGGTTTTCTAAAAGAAATGACTAAGAAAAAGGAGAGGAACCTCCTTTTCACACTCTGGGATTTTTTTCTTTTTTTAAGGTTTGGATTTTTACTTAACAGTACTTACGATCAGGAACTCCTGCAATGTAGTCCAAAGCATCTTTTTATTCATTTGCTCTCACTGGAGACTGGAGATGAGTTTACAAATATAAGTACTTTGATTTTTGAAGTTAAACTTTGTCCTTCAGGCCACTAATTAATTAAATAACTCCTCGTTATCTGAGCGCTTTCTTGGTCTGTGTACTCTATCAACAAACAAAGGCATTTTAAGCTATGTTTAACCAACCCTGCTTTGGAGAATGCCCTTAAAATTGCATTTTCTTTTATTCTGAGTGGCAATGAATATTAAACACCAGATGTTATGTGCACCGTCCAGGGCATTAGGGGTAAATGTAAACATGACAGGCATGCTGCTGTTCCTTCTGGAGCTTATGTTCAGTCTTATGGTTTGGATGTTAAATGTCCCCCCACAGCTCATGTGTTGAAGGCTTGGCCTCAGCTGATGACACTCTTGAGGTCCTGGGAACTTCAGGTGGGGCCCAGTTGGAAGAAGTAAGTCACCCGTGAAGAGTATATTGGGACCTGGGTCCCTTCTCTCTCTCTGCTTCTCAATTGCCACGAGGTGAAGGTGAGCAGCTTTGTTCTGCCATGTTTTTCTGTGATTACTTTCTCCCTTTCCAAGGAAACAGAGCCAAGCGACTATGAACTAAAGTCTGAAACGGAGTCAAAATAAATTTTGCCTCCTTACGAGTCAGTTTATCTCAGGTATACTGCCACAGTAACAGAGAGCTAACTAGCACACTTGGGCAGGGAATGAGTATTTAACCAGTGCTATTACTAGTGGTAACTGGTGTTGTGCGTGTGACTCATTGAGAAGCACAAAGTGCCCTCTGTGGGACGACATAATGAAGTGTGCTGTCCGGGGACTGCAAGAGGTCACTTGTGGAGGCCAGTAAACCTGATTATAAATTCAGTGTCTTGGACCAACTTCCTGAACTTTTGATTCTTTGGGTTTGGTGCAACTCCAGAGCCAACATTTTAACAATGTAGCATCCTCTGTGTAATTCTGACTTAATCCCAACACATACCTTTGAGACATACTGAGTTAAAAGCCTTTGAATGTTTTATAGCTACAGGTTGATGTAATTGGATTTGAATGGGTTGGTGAATGGAAGAATGGTTATTGAACAGTTGGGGGGCTGCTGGATTAGTGGACATATATAGAAGTGACAGCTATGTCACCACTTGTTTGACAGATATTTAGGAGGTGGAATAGGATCTTGTGATTGTTTAAATAAGAAAAGAGGTGCTGAGGGAGAGGGAGGTGTCAGGATGAGTCCAGGTCAGACTTGAGTATTGAGCCGGTAGTGGGATCATTTGCTGAGATAAAGAACACTAGAGGAAGAGCAATTAGGATTGAGGGGTAGAAAGGAGATATTAATATTTTGGATCTAGAGACAGACATGTGGGAATGTTTGGTAGGTAGTGAGATACAGCATTTTGAAGCTCAGAGAGATTTGGACTTGAGAAATAAGTGGGCAGCTGAGAAATGATAATTAAATGCAAATAGATGAGATCACCCAAAGAACACTATCCATGAGTAAAGTAAGAAAAACTAGAACTAAGCTGGAGCAATGTCAACATATTTTGTTAGGCAGAAGGAGAGGAGAAAATGGGGAGAGTGTGGTATCTGTGTAGATATCTTTGGAGAGTATACCCTACTGGTTTTCTCTCCTTGTAATTTAGCAAATACATTTCAGTCTCATTTTAAATCATATGTTCTAGAGGGTGGATATTCTTAGTGACACATATGATATAATGATTATATCCCAGGTTTCAATCACACTTATATTGAGTTATCTTTTCAAAATTTTTTTTAGTGCATTATAGTTATACATAACAATGAGGTTCATTTGGACATATTCATAAATCCATATAACATAGTTTGCTCCATTTCAATCCCTGGTACTTCCTTTTTCTCTCCCCTTCTGCCTCCCATGATACATTGAGATCATGAAGAAAATCCTTTAGATTAAGTTAGTATATCAAGAAAAGTCACTAAGTCTTTTTCCTTTTGAATGTACATCTCTAACGTTTGTCATCTTACCTTGGTGTCTGGAGTTTTCAGGAGCAGATACTCAGTGAGTGTCCCCTTGTGTCCTTTTGATCCTATGGACGAAAACATTCATAGGAAAGGGTGATGACAATGACTGGTTTGTTTTTGCACCAGGTCAGTTTCCTGGGCTATATGGCCATCTTTTACTGAGAATGGCTTCAGAGTGATAAATGGGAATCCTCATCCTTTCTACTGAATTTGAATTTTTTTTTTTTGCATTTTGTGGTTTTAAAGTAATCCAGTTTCATGATAATTACAAAAAATTGATGAAAAATAACGGATTTTTTTTTTTTTTAAATAAAAGCATCTGTTACTTTAAAAAGTGGGACTGTACTGGCCATACTATACTGGCCATATGGCTGCCAGGTCTCCAGGAATCTGTCTTTCCTCATTCTACTTGGTCAGACTGTCACCCTGTCAATACTGGTCACCTGCCTCACAATTGGTGTTATGGATACATGGTTCTCTGTCTCCGTGGCCAAGTGACTGGTTCAGGGATGGGCACAGGCCCTATATAAATTCCTTCTTGAGGTAAGTGGATGTTAGAAGAGAAAAATCATCATCTTCTGTTCTGATTTCTAAGTAGAAAAAATATTTGTTTGGGTTTGTGGGCAACCCTATTTTCTACTGCGTGGTGAGGGCTTTTCTAAAGAAAAAATCTGACCCACAACCAGGGGCAAAGTTGAAAAATGGAGAGATGAGTTCTGATGACACAGTGTGAGAGTGAGTCCAGATGTCATTTTTGATTCAGGTGAGGTTATGGATAATACCCCTTCTTTCTTAAGCTAACTGGGCCCCATAAGCTTTTGTTATTAACAGCTGAAGTGGTTGAAGTACTCACTTTATTGTTGTGGGAAGACCTTTTTTTAAGTATCCTTTATAGGCCCAAAGCATACTCCCTGCTCCTCTGTACTCACTAAGAAAAGGAAAAGATAACCAGTTGTGACTTTTTAAGTCACTTAAAAATAGTACGCCCCTTTTCAGGAAAATAAATTACTACAGCAAAGGAAGAGAATATACAAGATCTGCCAGATTCCTTTGAGAAATCTCTTTAGGAATGATGCCTGCATGCTGTTTTAATGTTTCTATTAGAAGACCTCCCTCAAATAAGATTAGTTACTAGAGTTATGATTGGATTTACCAAGACCAATTTCTTTCTATCTTAGGGGATGAATAATAGAATCCTTGCACTGTTGTGTGTACAGACCTTGGGTGTCTAACCGTCAGTACCAAGTGAGTTTCTGGCTTGGTGTGGGTGGGGATGGGTAAAGGCACCACATTTGGAACAGAAGGCTGAAAACTGATGTAATATTTGAGGATGTTGAGTGTTGCCTGGAAAGGGAGAGAACAGAGACCTTTGGTTGGTCTCTCTTTCTTGGTGTCCTGAAATGTCTATCTTGTTGCTTAACAGGGTTCAAAGTAGGCCTGGCACAGAGAATAAATTCATCCCAGATTTTGGTAAGAATTTAAAACATGATAATTACAGTTAGAACATTGTTGCCTAAAAAGGACAGAACACTAGCCCAGGAATTAAAACTGCAAGGATAGAACTTCCATTAGATCTTGTTAAAAGGAGGAATATTTTAAATATCTTTTTGGTGACAGGAGAAGTGAATTTAAAAAAAGTTGATCTAGAAAATGAATAAAAACAACAACACAGTAGACTACATATAGGGAAAACCATAAAACTGAACTTGAATTTAAAAATTAAGGTCATGGAACATTTAAAAATAGTTCAGGAATAGTAAATCTGTGCAGGATAGAAATCTTCCATGAAGATTGAGGGGATACACAGAGGAAAAAAAAATCTGTTCTTATGTAGCCCACAGCCTAGTGTGAATCTTAAAGTCAAACACTAGTGTGCATGTAGTCTCCCACCATTGAGGCAGAGCTGAGGACTGCCCCTTTTACATCCACAGTGCAATTCCCAACCTGTTTAGGTGTTCTCACATGGTCAAGCAGAGGCTTTCAGAAAATGTTTCCTAGGAAATCTCTATAAATGAAGCAATCTGCAACATGCCTATTTGGGATTTAGAGCACATTTATCATTAGTTTTGGCTACATTTTGAACAACTTGTAACCTCCGCCCTCCCTCCCTGCATAATAGGAATTAGGTTCCTTTAGTTCTCCATCCCTGTTTTGAAGGTAGGTCCGAGGCACCTTAATTAATACATAATAGCTACAACTGCTAAGGACTTGCACACCTACCTTATCCTCATAATGCACACCTCTACAGTCACCTTGTCCAGTCTGTCCTCCTTATGCCTTCCACCACTGCATTTTGAATCTGAGTGTGCTATGATTTTTGTTGTTCATCACTTCTTCAAAGTATTCCCTTCAGGAATACTGAAGAGACTTATTAGATATTCTTGTGGGAGACTTATTAGATATTCTTTATGGGCCTTAAGCATATTCCCTGCCCCTATACACTCATGATGATAAAAAAAGGATAAGCAGTTGTGACTTTCATAAGAAGCTTAATTTCCAGTAGGAGATGTGGTTGTCTTGATAGATACACACAATTCAGAAAGGTTTTTTTCCCCAGGATGCTTGCTTGGACTCTATTCCAATTCAGTAGGCTAATTATTAGTAGAAATTGCTCATCACTGGATTATCACAATTAGATTCCTCTCACCATGTCCTATATCCATCTACTGCTACTAATTCTACTCTTTTCTCAGCTTTTCTTTTACAGTTTGTACTCATAAAACTTTGCCAAACTTGCCTTATATTTATTCTGTTGGCTTTTAATTCTTTAATTTATCATTACCCTAATCTACTTTGTGTAGTCCTTCCAGTTTCCAGTTATAAAAGCAACAGTAATATTCTAAAATTTTGATAAAATAGATTTTCTAAAATCTTTAAATTAAGACTACAGGTATATCTTAGTGGTAGGGAGCTCCCTAGCAAGTGTGAGGCCCACAGTTCAATCCCTAGCACTGAAGAACAAACAAACCCCCCCCCCCCCCAAATTATTTAGGAAATAGTAATTGGCATATCTGGAGCCAGACTGTCTTGGTTCACTCCCCAGCTCTGCCACCTGCTGGTTGGATTAGTTATTTAAATGCTTTAAACATCTGAAAGTGATGACAATAATAATAGTACATAGATAGCATTATATAGTGGTGCTGGAGTTAGGTCTTAGCTCTTGTCACTTATTTGCTGTCTAATCTTGGTCAAATTTAGCTTTCTGAATCATAGTTCTTCAGTTGTCCAAAATAATGACAGAACCTGCCTCATGATACTATTGCATGGAATGGATATGAAGGTAAGGCATATAGCACAGACCCTAACACCTCTCGACTGTTAAACGCAACAGGGTTAAAACTGCTATACTAAAACTCAGATATGTAAAACAAGGTAGCATTCTAACTTTTCTGTTACTGGTTTAATATTGTTCCTGCTGTTGATGGGGACAAAGTAAAATTTCCTATCACAGTTCAGTGCCTCTTCCTGTTTAAAGGGTATCTTTCAGGTGATTTCCCAATTTCTTTCATTGGTGAATGGACAATCTTGAAGCATTCCTTGAAGAATTCCTCTCCCAGTAGGTATCTTTCTCTGATGGTTCCACTAGGCTCTGGTTGATGTATAGCTCATGTCGCCTCATCTTTGAACATCTGCTGCTATTCTCTCTGCACCTACTGTTGATGCTTTTGTGGCTGGTGTAGCTTATTGCTTGTTTTTCAGTCAAGGGAAGTGTAGGATGTTGCCCTTGGAAAAGTTCTCCATCAAGTCTGTCTAATGATAGAGCTTTCTCTTGGCTCTTACTGATGGAGATGACCTGATGGGACCCAGCAGCATTCCTCTTCCCTCCCCCATTCCTTTATATTGGTCATACACGCCATCAATTTCCACTTAGTAATGTAACAGTGTCCCTTGAAAGCCATTCTTTTTATCAAAGTTCCAAATGGAAACTGAAATTCAAGTCCATTTTTGGCATCACCTTGGCCCATTTAGGTATTTTTCCTGAAGGTTGGGGTGTGGGTGCAAAATTGAGGTGTTTCCTTGGTAGATCTATCCCTCCCTCTTCCTTTCCCTCTTCTCTGTTCTGCTTTCACCAGTGCATGAGAGACTTTCTACTCTCCCTTTCTGAGTAGTGTGACTATTCTGCTTTTCTTTTTCTTTTTTTTTTCCCTGAAAAAAAAAAAAAGAAAAAAGAAATATACACAAAATTATGTGTAATATTCTCTGTTTTTCTTACTACTGATACATAGCAAGTTAACCAGACTTGACTATTTTGATCTGGCTTTCAACCAACTTGGCTTTCAAGTCTTTTCTATTTCTGTGGGCTGGAGATGAACATTTTAGATTTTATTGTTATAATTATCATAAATATTAATTGTCCTCACTGTGGCATTTCCAAACATGCATATGTCATGCTTTGTTTATGTTACACATTTATTCATGCAGGACAAAAATTCATATACTGGTTAAGACTAAAATTAAACAATTTTCTGATGAAAGCATGCAATTAAGAGTGACTATTTAAATATGAAAGAAAAATAAGTCATTTTACCCAAGTGACATTATTGCTTTGGCCTTTTATTTCCTGCTAGCATTTTACATTTGAACATGAATAGAAAATGTTTTCATCCTTAATCCTTCAACTTAAGCCTGTAGTGATGAAATCTGTTCAGCCTGTTCTTTTGAAATATTTGTCAACTTCTGTTGTTGCATCATTTTTTATATCATTCTTTGACAGTCTTTTTGCAAGTCAGCCTAGACCCTAGTCCAAAAGTGAAGGAGAAGGGAATTAGTTGGATTATTATCAACACTTTGGAATGCAGAACTGGTATCCAGAATCAATTATATGGAAGAAATTGTGGTAGCTTTATAGGTATTGTAAGATTGCAGGAAGGCTAATTACTTCTAAATAAACTTATGATTTGATTAAAGGAGAAAAACTTACCCATTGCATTGCAGAAGTGTTTTGAGATAGCTGGTGACTCTTCTCATAGATTATAGCTAAGAGTATAATTTGCTGCATATTTTTCATTTCTGAATTTTCCCAATTTTTTGAGAGGCTTTTAAAAAATTTTTGATATTCTTTTTGTGGATCTGAAATATTTTTATTGGTACATAATAATTGTACAGACTAGTGGATTTCAAATTATAGTTTGATTGATTCACTCCTCACTATCCCTGCCCCGACAACACACTCTCCTTTTCTTTCCCCCTGATCAACTTCCTCTACCCTAATGGTCTACCTAATGCTTTCATGATGTCATTTTTTCTTTTTCTGTTTTTCCTTCTAGCTTTTACACATGAGAGAAAATATTTGACATTTGTCTTTCTGAGTCTGACTTATGCTTTCCAGATCCATTCATTTTCCTATAAATGATACAATGTCATTTTTCCTTATGGATGAATAAAACTCCATTGTGTATGTGTGCCCATTTTCTTTACCCAGTCGTTTATTGTCCATCTTCCCTTCTACCCACCCTCTCTTACCTACCTCTTCCTTCCTTTCCCCCTGACTCCCTTCCCAGCTCCTATTAATAGTTTCTTTTCTATTTTTAAGTCATTTTTTAAAAAGTTTCCACATGTGAGGAAAAAAAGGGTGATACTTGCCTTTTTGTGTTTGGCTTATTTTGTTCAACATGATGTCTTCTAGTTTCATCCCTTTTCCTGCAAATGATAGGATTTCATTTTTCTTTATGGCTGACTAATATTCCATTGTGTGTACTATTATATTTTCTTTCTTTATTCATCTGTTGGTGGTCCCCTAGACTGAATTCATATCTTGGCTATTTTGAATAGTGCCATGATAAATATGAATATGCAAGTATCTCTTTTTATACTGACTTCATTGCCTTTTAATATATATCACTCATTGGCATAACTGGTATAGGATAGTTCTATTTTTAGTTCTGGGGCTGTACTATTTATGTTCCTACCAGTACTGTATGAGTGTTCCTTTTTCTCCTCAACCTTACTGCAGATTATTATTTTTTGTTTTTTACTAATAGCTGTTCTAATGGGAGTGAAATAGAATCTCAGTGTACTTTTTATTTGCATTTTCCTTATGGCTAAGTATATTGAGCATTTGTTTTATTTATTGGCTGTCTGTGCTTATTTTGAGAAATACTCAGATCATTTGTCCATTTATTGATTGGATTATCTGTTTTTGTTCCTAAGTTTTTTGAGTTCTTTATATGTTCTTTTTACTAATCCTCTGTCAGATGAAGAGCTGGCAGAGATTTCTCTCCTTTTCTGTAGATTATTTCTTCACTTTGTTGATTACTGCAGAAAATTTTGAATTTTATGCAATCCCATTTTATTCTTTTATTTCCTGAACTATTTGAGTCCTATGTGAGAAATCATTGCCTATACTAATATCTTTATTTTATACAATTAATTTATTATTATTATTATTATTATTATTATTGTACTGGGGATCAAACCTAGGGGTGCTTTACCATTGAACTACATCCCCAAACCTATTCTTTTTTTGAGACAAGGTCTTGCTGAGTTTTTTGGGACCTTGCTAAGCTACTGAGACTGACCTTGAACTTGTGGTCCTCCTACCTCAGCCTCCTGAGTTGCTGGGATTTCAGACATGCACCACCACACTGGTATTTCCCCACGTTCTAGTAGTTTCAGATTCCACATTAAGGTTTGATACATTTTTAGTTGATTTTTTTTTGTATAGGTTGAGAAATAGGGATCTAGTTTCAATATTTTATGTGTAGATATCCAGTTTTCCCAGCACCATTTGCTGAAGAGACTGTCTTTTCCAATGTATGCATTTGGCCCCTTCATTGAGAATTAGTTGGTAGAAGATGCATGGATTTCTGGGGCCTTTATTCTGTGTCAGTGGTCCATTTGTCCATTTTTATGACAGTTCCATGCTGTTTGTTTTATTGTGACTCTGAGTGTTTTTTAAAATCAGGTTTTGGGATGCTCAAGTATTGTTTGTTTTGCTCTGGATTGGTTTGGCTATCTGGGTTTTTTTGTGCTTCCATTTAAATTTTAGGATATTTTTCCTAGTTTTGTGTGAAGAATGTTATTGGTATTTTGATGGAGATTGCGTTGAATATGCATATTGCCTTTAGTGCTATGGCCATTTTATCAATATTAATTTTTCCAATCTGTTGACATGGGAATTCTTTCCATCTTCCAGTGTTATCTTCAATTGCTTTATTCAGTGTTCTCTAATTTTCAGTGTGGAGGTCTTTTACCTTTACAAACATTGGTTATGTTTGTTCCAGGTATTTTAGTTTGTTTGTTTGAGGCTGTTCTGAGTAGAATTGCTTCCTGATTTCTTTCTTAGTGAGTACATAGTTGGTATATAGAAAGCTGCTGAGTTTTGTGTGTTGATTTTTTTTTATTTACTTATTGATTCATTGAACACAAATAGAATACAGCTATTGTTTCTCTGGTTGTACAGCCAATCCCCAAAATCCAAGGCCAAATGGTCTCTCTGATAAGTGATTGTGTGTTGATTTTTGTGTCCTGCTACTTTGCTGAATTTATCAGTTATAAGGTCTTCCGGTGGCATCTTTTAAGATTTTCTGTGTATAGAATCACATCATCAGCAAATGAAGATTATTTGACTTTTTCCTTTCCAATGTTTATGCTTTTTATTTTTTTCTCTTGCCTAATTGCTCTGACTAGAACATCTAGTACAACATTGAATAAGAGTGGTGAGAGTGGCTGCTGGTCTTGTCCCTGATCTTAAAAGTGTTTTCAGTTTTTGCTCATTCAGTAAGAGTGGACTATGAATTTGTTACATGTAGACTTTATTATGTTGTAGTTTGATCTTTCTACCCTAAATTATTCAGGACTTTATGGTGAACTTTGAATTTTATCAGAGACTTTTTCTGTATCTGTTGAGCTGAGGATGTGATTTTTATCCTTGCCTCTATTTATATGCTGTATAATACTTACTGGTTTGCTTAAGTTGAACCATACTTGTATTCCTGGGATGAAATTAGCTTGATCATGGTGTACCATCTTTTTATTTTTTTAATTTTGATTTTGGGGAATAAATATTTTTATTAGAGCTTTATAGTTATGCATAGTAGTTGGGTTCATCACAACAAAATCATGACTATATGGAATTTGATTTCAGTTAATGATCCCCCCTTTTCTCTCCTTTCCTTCCTCTCCTCCCCTGTTCTCCTTTTTCTACTTTGCTGGACTTCCTTTAGCTTGTCTGTTTATTTACAGTTGATTGATTCTTTTTCCTTATACATAAGGTGAAATTCCCTGTGGATTTGTGCACATATCATGATTTTTTTAAGAATTCATTCTGCATTGCCTCCCCTTCATCCCTCCACTCTGCCACTTCATCTTCCTCTTCTATAATACTGATCTATTCTATTTCTTTATGAGATCCTATCCTTCTCACCTTATTTCCTTTATTTAACTCTAGCTTCCACCTATGAGAAAAAACATTTGACCTTTGAGTTTCTGAGTCTTATTTTCACAGAACCCGATGTGCTACATTTCCATCCATTTGCCAGAAAATACCATGATTTCACTCCTCTTTATGGCTATGTAGAACTCCATTTTGCATATATATCACAATTTCTTAATCCATTCATCTATTGATTGGCATCTGGGTTGATTACCATTATTTAGCCATGTGAATTGTGCTGTGATAAACACTGAAGTGGCTGTATTGCCATAGTATGCTGATTTTAGTTCTTTCGGGAAAATACCCAGAAGTGGGAGAGCTGGGTCATATGGTTGTTCCTTCCATACTTTTTTGAGAAATCTCCAAACTGCTTTCCACAGTGATTGTATTATCTGAAGTCCCATCAACAGTGTACAAATATACTTTTCCTCCTACATCCTCTCCAGCATTTATTATTATTTGTGTTCTCGATCATTGCCATTTTGACTGGTGTAAGAAGAAATTTGAGTGTAGTTTTGATTGCATTTCCCTGATTTCTAAAGATGTTCAACATTTTTTCATATATTTGTTGGTCATTTGTGTTTCTTCTTTTGAGAAGTTTCTGTTCTTTTGCCCATTTGTTGATTGGGTTATTTGCGTGTGTGGTTTTTTTTTTAGTTCTTTATATCTTCTGGATATTAATCCCCTATTGGTAGAGTAGCTGATCAAGATTTCCCCCCATATTGTAGGCTCTCTCTTCATGCTTTTAATTGTTTCCTAGGCTGTGCAGAAGTTTTTAAATTCAATGGCTTTCCATTTATTCATTCTTGATTTTATGTTTTGAGTTTTAGATACCTTGTTGAGGAAGTTGTTGCTAGCACTGATATGATGGAGTGTTGATCCTAAGTTTTCTTCTAATAGTTGCAAAGTTTCTGGTCTAATTCATAGTCAATCCATTTTAATTTGACTTCTGTGCAGGGTGAGAGACAAGAATCCAGTTTCATTCTTCTACATACAGCTATCCTGCTTTCCCAGCATCGTTCATTAAAAAGACTGTCTTTTCTTCAAGATATATTCTTGGCAACATTGTCAAGAATCAGATGGCTTTAAGTGTGTGGGTTTGTCTCTGTGTCTTCTATTCTGTTCCCTTGGTCTTCGTGTCTGTTTTGATGCCAGTACTATGCTATTTTTGTGGCTACAGCTCTATAGTATAATTTCAGATGAGGTATTGTGATGCCTTCTGCGTTGCTTTTCTTGCTCAGTGCTGGTTTGGCTATTCTTTATCTCTTATTCTTCAGAATGAATTTAAGAATTGTTTTTTGTCTAATTCTGTGAAGAATATTATTGGTATTTTGATGGGGATCACATTGAGTCTATATATTGATTTTGGTAATATGTCCATTTTCACATTTTGATTCTGCCTATCCAAGAACATAGGATATCTTTTCATCTTCTAAGGTCTTTAATTTCTTTTTCCAGTGTTCTATAATTCCCACTGTAGAGCTCTTTCTTCCTTGGTTAAATTAATTCTCAAGTATTTTATTGTTTTTTGAGGTTTTTGTTAATAGGATGCTTTTCTTGATTTCTTCCTCAGCTGTTGGAGTTTAGGAAAGCTATTGATTTGTGGGTGTTGATCTTGTACCCGGCTACTTTGCTGAACTCTCAAGTTCTAGAAGTCTTCTGGTGGAGTTTTTTTGGGTTGTCAATATAAGATCATGTCATCAGCAAACAGTGATTTTATTCTCTTGCCTGATTGCTCTAGATACTGTTTTGAGGACTATATTGAATTTGAGTGTGAGAGTAGACATCCTTGTCTTGGTCCTAATTTTAGAGGAAATGCTTTTAGTTTTTCTCCATGCAGCATGATGTTGGTTTTAGGATTGTCATAAATAGCCTTTATGGTATTGAGATAAGTTCCTTCCATCCCTAGCTTCTTCAGCACTTTGAACATGAATGGGTACTAGATTTTATCAAAGACCTTTTCTGCATCTTTTGAGATGATCATGTGATTCTTGTCCTTGATTCTGTTTAAGTGGTGAATTACATTTATTGATTTGCATGTTTTGAACCAAGCTTACATCCCCAGAATGAAACCCACTTGATCATGTGTATATCTTCTTGATGTATTTTTGAATGTGGTTTGATAATATTTTATTAAGGATTATTGTGTCTGTGTTCTTCAGGGATATTGGTCTATAGTTTTCTTCCTTGTTGTATCTTTGTCTGGTTGTGATCCAGGTCACGATGGCTTTATATGGTGTATTTGGGAGTGTTCACTCCCTTTCAGTTTCATGGAATAATTTGAGGAAGACTGGTGTTAGTTTTTCTGTAACAGCCTAGTAGAACTCTGCTAGAATCCATTTTGTCCTGGACTTCTCTTTTTTGGAAGACTTTTGATTGCTGTTCCAATTTCATTGCTTGATATTTGTCTCTTTAGGTGTATCTTCCTGGTTCAATTTGGGCAGGTCATATGTGTCTAGAAATTTGTCAGGGTCTTCTAGATTTTTCAGTTTATTGGAGTATGAATTTTCAAAATAGGTTCCATTGATCCTATGGATTTCAGAAGGGTCTGAGTTGATACCTCCTATTTCATCTTTAGTTTTGTTGATTTGGGCTTTTTCTCTTCTTATTTGGGTTAGTTTGACTAATGGCTTCTCAATCTTATTTATATTTTTGAAGAACCAACTCTTAGTTGCATCAATCCTGTATATTTTTATTCTCATTTTCATTAATTTTGACTTTGAACTTAATTATTTCCTGTCTTCTACTGATTTTGGAATTCGTTTGCTGTTCTTTTTCTAAGGCCTTGAGGTGGAGCATAAGGTTATTTATTTGGGATATATCTAATTTTTAATCTAGGTAATCAGTGTTATTAATTTTCCTCTTATAACTGCTTTTATAATGTCCCAGAGATTTTGAAGTGTTACATCACTGTTCTCAGTTGTTTCTAAGAATTTCTTGGTTTCTAATCTAATTTTTTTCTTTTATCTATTCATTTATTAAGGTATTGTTCATTCTCTATGTGTTTATGTGGTTTCTATTATTTTTCTCGATGGTGATTTCTGCTTTCATTCTGATATGATCTGATAGGATGCATGAGATTAGATAGATTTTTTTTTTGTATTTGCTAAGATTTACATTGTGAGCTAGAACATAGTCTATTCTGGGGAAAAAGTTTCATGAGCTGCTGAGAAGGTGGTAAATTTAGTTGTTTTGGGGTGAAATATTATGGAGATGTCTGTTAGGCCCGTTTCATTTAGAGTATTATTTAGGTTGGAGATATCTTTATATTTTGATGTCCTTTTTGATAAGGGTGTGTGGCAATCACCCAGTATTATTATGTTGGGATCTATCTGGATTAATGTCATGGAGTATTTTTTTTTTTAATGTAATTGAGTGCACTTGGATTTGGGGCATAAATATCTACTATTGTTCTGTCTTCTTGTTGGATTGTTCCCTTTACCAGGATGTAGTGACCTTCTTTGTCTCTTCCGATTAGTTTTTTGCTTGAAATCTGCTTTGTCAGAGAATAGCTGCTCCTGCTTGTTTTTGGACTCTGTTTGTGGGGATTATTTTTTTCCATCCTTTTACCTTCAGCCTGTGTGTTTCTTTTCATCTAAGATGAGTCTCTTGTAAGCAGTATATAGTTGGTTCTTGTTTTCTTTGATCCATTCTGCTAATCTGTCTGTTGATAGAGACCATTCAGCTTTAGTGTAGATATGTGTTTGTGCCTTCTTGCCATTTTGATTGTTTTTGCTATATTTAATACTGTCTAAGTTCTCATGTAGGTTATCCTTCTATTGATCTTCTATTTGGTAGCTTTGGGATTTGTTTTTTGGGTTTTTTTTAGTTCATCTGTGTGAAGTTTATCTTTGCATATTTTTTGCAGTGTTGACTTGATGGTCATGAATTCTTTCAGTCTGTTCTTGTCATGGAAAGTTTTTATTTCTCCCTTAAATTTGAAACGGACCTTTGCTGGGTATAGTAACCTTGGCTGGCAATTGTTTTGTTTTAGAGCTTGGAATATGTATTCCCAGCCCCTCCTTGATTTTAGGGTCTGGAGTGAGAAATCAGAATTGAGCCTTATTGGTTTGCCTCTAAATGTGACCTGCTATTTCTCTTACAACTTTTAATATTCTTTTCTTATTTTCTATGTTAGACATCTTGATTATAATGTCTTTTGGAGAACTTCTTTTCTGATTAGGTCTTTAGAGGGTCCTGTTTGCCTCCTGTATGGGGATGTGTGTCTCATTTCTGATATGGGAAAACTTTTCTAGAACTATCTCATTGAAAATGTTCTTACTGCCTTTAACTTGTATCTCCATGTTCTCTTCTGTCCCAGTGATTTTCAGGTTTGGTCTCTTAATGTTGTTCCAATATAAATATAAATAAAATAAATATGAATATAAATATATAAAAATATATATAAATAAATATTTCATTTATATTTATATATAAATTTATATAAATTTATATTTATTTATATATACAAATATATATAAATACATATATTTTATATTTTATATATTATATATTTTATATATATGTTCTATATATTTATTTTATTTTATATTAAATATATGTAAAATATTAATTATATATATGTAAAATATTAATTTTATATATAAAATTAACATTATATATATTTTGTATAAAATTAATATTTTATACATAATATATATAATATATATATGGGCTGGGATGTGGTTCAATGGTTAAGGACCCCTAGGTTCAATTCCTAGTACCTACCAAAACTAAAGAAAAAAACTGAAAAATGGGAGTATGTAAAAACAGTGAGAAAAAAAATGAAAATCAAATAAAAAATTGGAATAAAATTTTTCTAAGAAATAAGGAGCTTCTTTCTTTCTGCTGAGGTGGTCAAAACTGTTGGCAAGGTCATAATTTCAATCTTCATAGCTTTTGCCTTTGTAACCTTTGGGTGGAACATTAATACGTACTTCTGTGGTTAGGAGGCCCTGCTGGTTGTAAAAGATCTTAGCTTCCAGGCACATGGTATATAGTGGATTGTTACAATTTGGGTGCTGATAGATTGTGTGTTTCTGTAATGGGAGTGGTGAAGTGTTTTAAATTGGAGATTATAATAATTGGGGTTTAGTCTCAACTGAATTGTGGAGCTTTGGTGGTGGGAGTTTGAGAGTCGTTTCACACCTCTATTAATGGGAAGATGCCAGTTGCTGCAGGATATATTTCCAGGGTCTCTGGTGAGATCCATTTTTAGGGCATAGGAATAAAACCTCAAGTTTCAGCTTCACCCTATACACATGAAATATCAGGTATGAGTTTTGGAGTACAACAAATGCTCCACTGTGTCCGCTATAGCTCTCGCTCTTGTTCAGATGTGTTCAGGGAGTTTTTTTTTTTTTAAGTTGGTTGCAGGTGTTCCCAATCTCCTGTCATTCCTAGCCCTGGGTGCAGAGGTGGCGGTGGTGCCAGAAGCATTTTTTTTTCCCTGTTTGGCATTGACCAGGACTGCTGAGGTGGTGGTTGCAGTGGGAAGAGCAGTGGTAGTGGCTTTACCCACCAGGCATGAGAGCATGTTGTGGGCAGACCAGGGCAGTGGTGCTGGTGCCTATGGAGGATTTCCCCCTGGAGGGAGCCCCCACAGAATGCGGTTACTGTGGCAGGTTCTTTCCTTACCTGATGTGCTAGTGGAACCCAGCTATAGCCACTGGTTGCTTTTTCTGCATTCAGAACATTTCCTGATCTGGGGGAGCTAAGTCAATTTTTCTTTCTTTATCTGTGGGTCTGGGCATCTTTTTTGTCTGCACAGCCTTCCCCTTTGCTGGCAACCCTGGCTGCTGCCCATGCAAGATGTCACTTCTCTAACTTACTTCTTCTATTCCAATTTCCGACTTTGTGCATCTCTATAATTTTAATTTTTAAAAATCATTTAGTATTAAGTTTCAGTGAGTTTCTTTTTGTTGCCCCGTGCACTGAGAAGTTGTTTTCTTCTTTTGTGGGTCCGATGTTATGTTGTGCTTCTTTTCTGTAGTTCGCCATCTTTCATAGTCCCGTCTGATCTTTTAAATGTGCTTTTGAATTCAATTTTCAAGTATTTTGTTGAGGATTTTTGCATTAATCTTCATCAGGAGATTGGTTTATAGTTTTTTGTTGTTATCACATCTTTGTGTTTTTTTGTATCAAGGTGATTCTGACTTCTCACTTAATGGGGAGGGGTAGGAAGCCTGGGCATCTTCTTTGTCTGCCTTTCTTCTTCATGAATGGTTCTCCCCCTTCTTCGTGGATGGTTTGAGAAACATTGATGTTAGTTCTTCTTTAAAGGTTTAGCAAAATTCAACAGTGAATGACAAGCTATTTGTTGCATAGTGTGCTAGTCAACTTCCATGTGTTATGTATAACTTCTGCTGTTTTCTTTGTTGATTTCTAGTTTGATTTCATTGTAATCAGAAAAGACCCAAGAAATTATTTGAGTTTTAAAAAATGTGTTTAGACTTACTTTGTGGCCCAATATATGTTTCAGAGAAAGTTACATGTGCTGATGAAAAGTATGTATTCTGAAGTTGTTGGGTAGAATCTTCTCTAGATATCTGTTAAGTCCATTTAATCTATAATGTAATTTAACTCTGATGTTTCTTCACTGATTTTTTTTTTGTCAGGATGATCAAATGGTGAGAGTGGGATATTGAAGTAGCCACTATTATTGTATTGGGGCATATTGTTCTCTTTATGTCTAGTAATTATTGTTTTATAAAATTGGGTCTTGCTAAGTTGCTGAGACTGGCCTTGAATTTGCAATCTTTCTACCTTAGTCTTCTGAATTGCTGGGATTACAAGTGCTCACCACCACAACCAGATGAAAGATAGGTACTTCTTTATGCCAGATTTTCTTCTGGTTGTTTTGAATATTCTGGGTTTGTTCATTTCTCCCTTATTTCTTTTACCTGTTTGATGTTTTACTGTATTGGTACTGCTTGATTCTTCCCTATTTCTCCTTTGCATGTTTACTTTCCTAGTGAGATTTATTGCTCTAATGATGTGTTTATTTTTCTTCCTTTTCTGGGTATAAGATTTCCTTAAACATCTTCTGTAATACTGCTCTAGTGTTCATAAAGTCTCTTCATTTACGATTACCTTGGGTGGTCTTCATTTCTTCTTCAATCCTGAAGGATAACGTGACTGGTTATAGTAACCTTGGTTGGTCAGTATTTTCTTTCAGGACTTGAAATATATCATTTCTTGCCCTTCTGGCTTTTAGATATTCTGCTCAGAAATATGCTGTTAGTTTGTTGACTTTGCCTTTAAATGTGGTTTGGTGCTTCTTTTTTCTCTTTTAATATTCTTTTTCTGGCCTTTATTTTTGAAAATTTAATATGTTTTGAAGAGGTCATTTTCTGGTCATGACTATTTAGGACTCTAAATGCCTCAGGTACATGAATGCCTGTGTCTTTCCCAGGATTGGGGAAGTTTTATGCTGTTATTTCACTGAAGGGATTTTTGTGCCCTCAGTGTGTAGCTATTCTCCCTCAAGTATGCTCATATGTGTACATTTTCTGTTTGAATGCTATCCTACAGATCTTGTATGTTCTCTTCATTGTTTTCTTTATTGCTATCTGAATGTAATATTTCGACAGGCATTATCTTCAAGCTCTCATACTGTATGTTCTGTTTTATCTGGTCTATTGTTGAAGCTTTCAGTTGAATTTTTTTATCTGACTTATTGAACTTTTCATTTCTAAGATTTCTACTTGATGATGTTTAAACATCTCTGTTGTCTGCTTTATTGAAATACTCGTTCACATCCTGAATTGCCTTCCTTGATTCACTCAACTGTTTAAAAATCATCCCTTTGATTTCTTTGTCTAGCATTTCATCCACTTCAGTATTTTTGGAACTTCTTACTATAGAGTTATAAAGAGTCAGAAAATATACCTCATCTACGTGGCCAAGGAGGTGGTGACATATTACTTGTTTCTTTCACATTTCTTGTGTTGAGAGTTGCACATCTTTGGGGTTGGATAGCTTTTCTACTTTATGTGATGAGTGCCTTGGTATGTGGCTTTCTTCTGTCAATGTATTGGCAATGTATTGGTTTATTGTGTGGTGTTGAGTTTATTTGCAGCTGGATGACATAGTATAATCTCTTTGTAGCTTCTTTGGTTGTGATTCATGAGTTTGGATGTAGAGTGTACCACATCAGGGTTGGAGAAGCCCACTGTTTCAGTGGGAACACTCTGGTACTTCAGGCAGATGTGGTGAGGGTAGCCAAGTGTGGAGGATACACCTTCTAAAGTTACTCCTACAGTGGGAATGGAAACCCCTATCAGGAGTTGGGGTTTCCGCAGGTTCTGTTGATAGTAGCTCTGTTACTCTGGTTTCTCTAGTTGTGCTGAGGGGCCTGAAGCTTTTGTCTACTAATTGGAGACTGGTACAAATCTATAGACCTCATGGGGATGGGCAGTAGAATCACAATTCTCCCTTTGAGGGACTCACTTTCAATCTTATGAGCACTACACAATCTGACCAGATGCAACTGTGACCAATGTAGAGGACCTGTGTAGATGCAATACATTTTATTTATATGTGGGCTGAGAATCAAACCCAGGGCCTCACACATGCCAGACAAGTGCTCTACCACTGAGCCACAACTCCAGCCTCAGCAATGTATTTTCTCTATGCAGGTAATAAAAGGGTATCTGCCCAGGAGGAGGACTTCAGCCTCCTCATAACTGTGCTTCCCTGGGCATGGTTGATATCTGGGAGCTTTCATTTAAGTGAAAGTATTTACCAGGGTTTGAGCAGGACTGAATTGTGACCGGAGCTGGGTTTAGCTCAGACACAAAGCACCTGTCTAATGTGCATGAGGCCTTAGGCTCAATCTCCAGTACTGGAAAAAAAAAAAAAGAGCAAAAACAGTGGGAAAAGACAATGAAAGTAGAAATAAAGAGGGGAAACTGAGAAGATAAAGTTGAAATTAAAAATAAAATAAAAGAGTAAACAGAAAAAACAAAACAAGTCAAAATTCCTCTTAGCTTCTTGGAAATGCTGGTGAGGGTGGAACATCTTGGACTATGCCAATCTAATCTCTCTGTCTTCTAAGGTTGGAATTTAACAGGTATGGGGGGTATAGTGGGTTGTGGCTGCAGCTTGTTGAAGTTCCTCTCAGATCTCACCAAATGAATTGAGGTGGAATGCTGGACATACCTGGGTTTTAGTCTGGTATATTTTATGTGGAGGTTTTTATTGTTTGTGTCTAGGGGCAGTGTGACAAAATGGTAAAACCACTGTGGATTCCTGGAATTCCTCCAAGGATAGGGGAGTAATTGAACCTGAGTTCTGTGCTGTTGGGCATGTTGCAAGAACCAAGGAGAGCAATCAGCTATCCTTGATCCTGAGGCTTTCAGATCTGGCCCCTTCATGAAACCACACTCAACTGATATTGCTTCAAGCCACAGAGGGCACATTTGCTGAACTGCTGATTCCAGAGGCCGGTGCCCTCTACTCCCTTTCCCACTGGAGCCATGCTCCCTGCAACCACAAAACTTTATGTGGGGTTGTCACGTTTTTCTAATCTAGTACTGTCTCTGTAGCTACTGCCTCCTGTAGCAACTGTACTGTCAGTACAGTTGTGTGTCCATGAGGATCCCAAGATGTGATTATGCTAGGTTTTCTAACCTGCAGAGCAGTGTAGTCTCAGATCATTCGACCCTTCTTGAGATGGCTCCTGGTCATAGCATTGGTAAGAGTTTGCTAAAAGATGTAGTGAATTTCCTCTCTAAAGCTAGTTTGTTGTGCAGACACCAGGTCATGCATTTATTTAAGCTGTTTGGTAGCAGGGTGCAACTTTCTGCACCAGGCTGTGACTCTTTCTCCTTGACCTTTACCCCTTCTGAGGGGAAAGTGCCTTCCTCCCAGCCAGCTATTGGGTGCCAAGTGCTGAGGTAGTCCACTTTCCTTGTTTTGTTATTCTGCTCAATCTCTGGATTTCACCAGTTTTCACTTTCTCTGCTATTGGTTTCTAGTGCTTACCCACAAGTACTCACCTCTCATGAGTACAGTTACTTGCTGCTTTTGTCCTATCCTGTGGAGGTGCAGAATAGTGCTGGGTTCCTCTGTTCTGCCATTTTACCTCTCCTCCTTCTTTTTCTTTTTATACTGCCTTTGAAAAACAGAAGATTTTAATTTTAATGAAGTCCATTTCTACCATTTTTTCTTTTATGGTTATTACTTTTAATATTTAAGAAATTTTTACCTGAAAAAAAAGAAATTTTTACCTGTATAAATATTGCAGATAAATTCTGTTTTTTTTCTAGTAGCTTTAGTTTTTTAGCCTTTTGTTTAATCCTATCATTCATCTAAATTTGATTTTTTTTGTGTGTGTGGTGCTGGTGATCAAACCCAAGGCCTCATGCATACTCAGCAAGTGCTCTACCACTGAGCTGTATCCTCAGCCCCCAGATTAATTTTTGTGTTTGGTATGAAGTAGAAGCCAGGGTTATCTTTCCTATTTATATATCCAGTTGTTTCAATACCATTCATAGAAAAGACAGTACATTTCCTATTGAATTATGTTGGTGCCTTTGTTGAAAATCAGTTGAATGTATTTCATGTGTCTATTTCTGGATTTTTCTGTTGTTACTCTATTTGCAGCTTTGATCTTCACTTTGACTTACGTTTATTTAGTTATACTGACTTCATTCAAAACAACTCTGACTTGTGACTTAGAAACCATTATTTTAGGGCTATATCAGTACTGAGACTTAATAGTTATTTACCTAAATAGAAGTATCTTTCTACAGTGCACAGTGTGTATTACGGTGTACATACCTTTGTCAAGGATCAGATGACTACATCTCTGTGGGTTTTTCTCTGTGTCTTCTCTTCCTTTAGTCTGTTTTTATGCCAGTACCATGTAGTTTTTGTTACTCTGTGGTATAGTTTGAAATCAGGTATTATGGTGCCTTCAGCATTGATTTCTTGGTTTAGAGCTACTGTGACTCTTCTGCATCTTTTTTTTTCCCCCAAATGAATTTTAGGACTTTATTCTAGTTCTGTGAAGACTATCATTGGTAGTTTGGTGGGGACTGCATTTAATCTATAGATTTTGGTAATACAGCATTTTAACAACATTAATTCTGCCTATCTGTGAATATGGGAAGTCTCCATCTTCTTGTGTCTTCTTCAGTTTATTCTTCAGGGTTCCATAGTTTCCATTCCAGAGGTCTTTGACTTCCTGGGCTAGGTTTTTTCCCAAGGTAGTTTTTGTTTTTAGGCTATTGTGAATGGTATTGTTTTTCTGATTTCTTTCTCAGGATATTATCAGTATATAGGAAAGCTATACTGATTGATTTTCATATGTTGATTTTTGTAACCTGCTACTTTTGTTGAATTTGTTTATTAGTTCTTGCATTCTTTAGGTACTTTCCTCCTCAGGTATTTGATTCTGTTTTGTAATTTTAAAAGATAGAATCATTAACAATAATTCTAATCTGCATTTCTTTTCAGTATAATTCTGTTCTTTCTATTCTTGTTTATGGTAGGTGATTTTCTTGTGTAGTCCTCAGTTGTGATCTTATGATTGATGAAGCACTACATATGGGCATTCTATGTTGTTTGATTTTAGTGTATCTATTGAGAAATAATTTCTTTTATTTTTCATGAGGGGAGTTATTATCCCCTGCTTCCTTGCTTAATTGTTTACCTTTTTAGTTATTAGGTTGGTTTTTCCCAAATTGGACAGGCAGTATAAATTAGAATTTCTGATCTTTACCAAGGCTTATGAACTCTTAGAGGAAGATTCCTCCCCTCTTCTCTTTCAGTCTTGATCAAACAGAGAAGCATTTTGTCATCTTTATTTATTAGTGGGTGTATATTTTTTCCAGTTTATACTTTCTTTGAGTGTAGCCCTTTGAATGTTCAAACTTCTGTATTTCAGGCTCTATTTCTTGTCTCCTCTTTCAGTTAAAACAATAAATTCATACAGCTAGAAGTTAATAAATAAAGGGGAACAGTGATGGGATATGAAGTCAGAGACATAGTGAGAGACAAGAGCATGTAGGGCCTTGGATATCATAATAAGGCTTATTTCTCTTACTCTGAGTAGCCATGGGAATGTTTTGAATGAAGCTGGAATAACGTGGTCTGACTTATATTTTAAATGGAGAAATTTTATTTTTATCCATTAGTCTGTCAATGGACATCTGAATTGCTTCATTTGAATTGCTACTTTTGGTCGTGAACAATGCTGCTGTGCATGTGGGCATTCAGATACCTCTTTGAGACCTTGCCTTCAATCTCTTTGGGTATACATTTACAAGTGGCATTGCAAGATCATTTGGTAGTTCTAATTGTAATGTTTTTGAGGAACTATAAAACTGATTTCCATAATGGCTACATTTTATCTTCCCACCATCAGTGCATAAAGGTGTCAATTTATCCATATTTATATCAACACTTGTTATTTTCTGTTTTCATTTGCTTGATAGTAGACATCATAATGAGTATGAGGTGATATCTCCTTGTGGTTTTGATTCACATGTTCCTAGTAATTAATGATGTTGAACATCTTTTCAAATACTTTTGCGTATCTTTTTGAAAAGTCTTGTGTTTTAGTCCTTTGCCAAGGTTTTAATTGAGTTTATATATTTATTTTTGCTTTTGAGGTATAGGAGTTTCATATGTTTTTTGGATATTAATTCTATCAGATATGTGATTCACAGATATTTTCTCCCATTCTGTATGTTAAATTTTCATCCTGTTGATTGTTGTTCCTTGGTACACAGAAGTTCTTAATTTTGATGTAGTCCAATTTATCTGTTTTTGCTTTCATTGCCTGTATTTTGTACATTATATCCAAGAAGTTACTATGTCATATTCCAATAAGTTCCAATATCATAAATCTTTCCCTCTTTCCTTTTCTTTTTTTTGAGATAAGAGTCTTCTTTTACTCAGCGTGGCCTTGAACTAATAGTCTCACATATTTAGGTCTTTGGTTCATTTTTAGTTAATTTTTTTTTTTTACTTTTACTGCATGATGTAAAGGTATCATTCTTTTGCATCTTGATATTCAATTTTCTTAATATCATTTGTCGAAAAGACAGTCCTTTTCCTACTTTTGTCAAAAATTATTTGCCCATTTGTGAAGGGTAGAAGTATATTCTTGACCACCCATCTTACTGACTCTCCATTAATCAATTTTATTCCATTTTGCCTACTAAATGTATTTTTTATCTATTTACTTCTTTCTATTGTGGGCACTGCCACACTCATTATTATCCTGTCATCTAGGTTATATGAATAGCCTGAAAACCTGCCTCTTACGTTTTGCTTTGGTAAGAAAAACCCTGCCTTATATAATGGTAAAATTTACATATCATGGAATTGACCTACTTAGAGTGCACAACTCAGTAATTTTTGGTATGTTTTCAGAGTTGCACAACCTTCCCTACATCTAATTTTAGAATTTTATCATGTCCCAAACTGTATTCTCTTGGCTAACTCCAATTTGTTATACAAATTGCGATTAGATTAATCTTTTGAAAATAGTCTAATATACCTTTTGATTCCCTCCCTGTTGTTCCTTCCGCACCGAACAACAAAGGTTGGGTGCCCACCCTAAGACCAGCCAGGGGGGCACGGGGTCAAGCAGGAGAGTGAGTGTCGACGGCTGAAAAAACGCACACCAGCCGGGAGTCTGTCCAGTAAGAATCTCGGTTTAATGGAGGAGGAGAGCAGATATATAAGGGGGCGAGTGAGCGGGAAAGAAACAAAGAAAGAAGAGGGGATACCTGCAGGGCCAATCACCTTAAAGGTAAACAGCCCATGCAGCACACATCAAAGCCTGCAGGACAAAGGTCTCCTAAGATTTGATGGTGGCCAGAGCTGCTCACGTTCACAGGGGTCGAATGGGCCAATCCTAGACCACCACCTTGGTGGTACCACTGGTGAGGGGGGCTTATGCCCTGAGGGTGGTGTTGTTGTTGTGGTCGCCATCTTAAGGTGTGTCCCTACACCTCCCCACCTCTCTACTCAACTTTTCCATGGTATACTGTCTTCTCATGATAGACCCAGAGTCTTTGACATAGCCTTTGTCTGTTCCCTGCCTGCCAGTTCTGTTTCACATCACTCTTCACCATAGTATGGCACTATTATGTAGCTATACTGTGCTCCCTCCTTCCATATGGATTTTCTCTGCCCCTGCTCCCATCTCTACCATATGCTCAACTTTTTTTATTTTTTATTTTGGAAATGCTTTTTTAACTTTATTCTTTAAGATATTTAGCAACAAATTTTATTAATGTTTTGCAAATCCTTTTTTTTCACTGTTTATATTGGTTTCATTTCATTTTATTTTATTTTTTTACTTTATTTTTTTATTTACTTATTGATTCATTGAACACAAATGGAGTACAGTTATTGTTTCACTGGTTGTACACAAAGTAGAGTCACACCATCTGTGCGTTCATGCATGTACACAGAGCAATGGTATCTGTCACACATTCTGTTATTATTCTTACCCCTCCACCCTGACCCCACCCCTCCCTTCCCTCTATGCTATCTATCCTTCCTCCATTCTTACCACCCTTCCCCCCCCCGCATTATGCATCATCATTCATTTATCAGAGAGACCATTCGGCCTTTGGATTTTTGGGATTGGCTGATCTCACTTAGCATAACAGTCTCCAACATCATCCATTTACCTACAAATGCCTTAAAATGAATAAAATTTCATTGACAATACACAAGGGATGTGAAAATTGGTTCCTCATGACTTTGCATATTTTTTCTTTAGCAAATGTAGTTTAAGAACATGTTAATCTGTTTTTCAATCACGTTATTAGGTGGGTGGACATTATTGGTGCCATATGCAATGGTCATGTCCCAGGCATCAATGATACCCACATTGAGGTCTTTGAAAATGTCATTCAGGATAAGATACTGAATGTAACCATGGAAGTCTCCAAACCTCTCTGTATCTGAATGTATCTCCCTGATATTTTCTGTCTTAATGATCACTTTAGTGTCTGGGCTTCTTAGGAACAGTTGCTCAATAGCTTTTCGAACACTGATGGCCCTGCGAATGAAAATGTCAATAGGGAAAGCTCTGAAGTGTTGGCCAAAGGTTATGGCAATGGCTGTGTTTTTGTCACCTGAAATCTGGTCAATTTCCTGAGGGATGTAACCTGTATCTCTCACAGAGTAGAACTGAGTAGTGACAAAAGGATAGCTATGTTTTTTCCATTGAATCTGAATATGTCTTTCAGCATCCAGAAGCAAATGTTTCTTAAGAAGTCCAATTCCATGAAGATCAAAAAATTTCAGTGCTGATAAAAAAATAAGCAGATATTTAATTAGAAGGAAGTGATTAGTACTTTTAAAAAGAACATCTATAATATCATTTACAATCACCAGCTACAGTATTTTTGTTGGGAGCATTCTACCCCTGTAGTTAGATGACCAGTTCATATGTGTGAAATGTCAATCAAAATGTAAAATTTTCATTGGATTGTATAAGAAGCAACATTTTTTATGAAAGAGAAAATAAAATAGATTTTAAATTAAGACTCAACTCTAGAAAGCTAAATGAAATTACAAGAAAAGAAAAAAGAAACAAACAAAAACAACAAAAAACCATCTAGAGTGCGAATAGATGGAGACATCACAAGTACTTTACAATCAGCCTGAATTTCCAAGAGAATATAAAGTAACTACATACTTTTTACAACTCTGGGTAAGTAGTAGATCCACTGACGCAGGGTGGAGTCTCCAAGGAGGTAAATGAGTTTTCCTTTCAAGCAGCCATTGATCTTACTTGTATCCAGCTGAATCTGGTCGCAAAATGTTGTTATCCACCTTTCTTGTAAAGTGTATCCACCAGGGACAGGAGTCCTCATTCCAATTTGGCATTTCTCTGTGCTCGTTTCTCTCTCTGGTAGCAGAGGTCCTGTGGTGAGTGGTGTTAATGGCATGTGTTAAACACCCAGCCTCTGTTCTTGGTCCTTCCCTTTCCTGATCTCTCTCTCCCTCCTTCTGTCTCTTACTGGAGCTATTTTTGATCACCATCTTTGTTTTAGGCACTGCCACTCATTCTTTTGAGAGATTTTGAGTCATGCTGACTCGTCCCTATTAATTTTCTCCCACCTGTGGTCATTACCTAAGTCTCAATGTCCTTTCCTTTCTTTGCTATTCCTCTGATTCTGCAGTAACTTATTTGGTTCTCTAATCTGAATGATGTCAGTGAATTACCAGTTGGTGTCTTTGTTATTGAATCATTTACATTTGTTCCATCAATGAAGGAATAGTATGATTTTTTCTGTGTTTAAAAAGTGGCTTTAATATAGTATGTACGTTTTGAAACCTCATATACTAAAATACCTAGATTGACAATCTTATTTTCTAATAGGACCTTAATAAAAGTGTCATGCAGCATCCAACAGAAAACTGTGATTCTGAGATATTGCAGCCTGTTCCTCTGTAGCTGCAGGCTCTGCCGTTGTCTGCCTTCAAAGGTGTCCCATGTGGCAGAGCACCAGCTCTTTGCCACGGCATAACAAAGATCATCCGATGTCTCACAGCATGTTTCCTTGCCATTCTCTATGCTGTTGCCCCACTGCTGAGCAATTGTCTAATATTTAGGTTTTTGTTTTTATTTTTTTTGCTGTGCTTGCAGTTGGACCCAGAGCCTCATGCATTCAAGGCAAGCACTCTGCCACTGACCTGTATGTCCAGTACCCATATTTTTGATTTTGTTATATCAGCATTTCTGTATTACATCCACTTCCTGTATTAGATAGGAAACAAGTTGAATGCTGTAAGAAAGGCCAAAATAATGTCTTAAAATTGGAAATGTATTTGTCCCTCACATAACAGTTTCAGAGTTATCAGGCCAAGGTTAATGTGGTATTGCATATTATGATGGACTCCTCTTTCTTTTATCTTGTTGTTCTACTGGTCTTTCCCCTCCATCCCATTGGGACCAGGGATTGAACTTAACCACTGAGTCATATCCCCAGCCCTTTTTTGTATTTTATTTAGAGACAGGGTCTCACTGAGTTGCTTACCATTACCAGTCCCCTATCCACTGGGATCACAGGCATGGGCCACTGTGCCCAGCTCTGTTCTGCCATTCTTAACATATGGTTTCAGTCTTTTAGTCTGACAGGGCTGTTTCCTTTCTCACATTTTATCTACAGTTTAGCTAGCAGCAAGGAGACAAATGGAAGAGGAAGGCAAGTTGTTTTGACTTTAAAGGCATTACTTATAAGTTCCCCATATGATTTCTGTTCATATTCTTAGAAGAAATTTAATGTGGCCATAAGTAGCCACAAGGAAAAGTGGCCATGGTTCTAGTTCAAATAATGTTTTTTCTTACTAAAGAAGGAGGAGGGGGTGGATATTGGGAAATTACCAGTAGTCTGCTTAATCTTCCTTGCTTAGTCTCTCAAGGACCTGCAGTCTCTGGTTGCTTGGTGTCCACAGAACAGTATACTATTACTTTATGGTGATACTGTATAGTCAGTCTTCCATATCCATGGGTTCAGTGTCTATGGATTCCACTCAATAATGGATGGTATACATTCAGGAAAACCTTTTATCTTTATCAAACATACACAGACCTTTTTATTATTTTCTAAACTGGTATGACAACTATTTACAAAGAATTTACATTGTTAGGTATTTTAAGTAATCTGGAAATGATTTAAAGTATATGGGAGGACATGCCTAGGTTATATGCAAATACCATGCCATTTTATTTAAGGACCTAAGCATCTGCATATTTTGGTGTACACAGTGGTTATCCAAACCAAACCTCGTGAATTTCAAGGGACACCCCTGTAATTGGTAGACAGAGTGGTAAAATTGTGCTGTTTTCAGAACTGGAAATTGTGGGCTGGGGGTATAGCTCAGTGGTAAATTGCTCGCCTAGCATGTGTGAGGTCCTGGGTTCAACGTGCAATACCACACACACACGCACACATACACACACAAATGTACTTAAAATGCTTCTTAATTCCTGGTGGTTTTGCTCACCAAAGGGAATTTTCCTAATCCTATGATTTTATTGGAATTTAAGTGTGACCTGGTTTGGCCCCCTGGATGCTTGATAGCACTGTATTCTGGATGATTGCATACTACAACCCTAGAAACTTGAGACCCACAATTACTAAATATTTTCCATCCCCATCATTTTATTAGTTTAGAGATTGTGGTGGACACACTATACCCCCCAAAGATATTTGGGTCCTAATTCTCCAAACCTATGAATATGTTGCCTTCAAGGAAAAAGATGGATGGCAAAAGGGTTTTTCCAGGTGTGACTAAATGCATGGGTTTTGAGATGGGGATAATCCTAGATTACCTAAGAAAGGGTGTCCAGTCTAATCTCATTGGTCTGCCATAGTGGAAAAGGGAAGCAGAAGGTGGACTAGAAAGATGTAACTTGAGGACTTGACCTACCATTGTGGCTTTGGAGATGGTAGATGGGGCTTTAAGGAAGTAAGGCAACCTTTATGAGCTGAAAGGTACAACAGATCCTTCTCTAGAGCCTCTGAAAGGAACCTGGGCCTGTTCTACCTTGATTGTAGTTCAGTGAGACTGATGTGCTTTGGAAGAATAACACTAAGATAATATGTTCTTTTTACTTTAAGCCACTTGTAATAGCAGCAAGAAGAAACTAATACAGAGGAAACTGACATCTTCTCAATATGAAATCATCCCAACCAGAAAAAGTTTATTTTATTCTATGTATAAATTTTGTTTTATGTCCCTTAGTAACATTTTTAATTGTTTTCATGTGGGTCATGCTTATTTTTTGATTTTGCTTTTTAAAACAAGGAGGATCATACACTGTCCTTTACGAATGTTCTCTGTGGCTTTCTTTAACTTTCTCAATAAACACTGCAATCCTCAGCACTGTTTATTTAGTTAGCTTCTTCCTCTCTTTCTCACCCTATCTTTTGCTACATTCTACCATATGCTCACTCTATTGGCTTATGAACACAAGGTCTCACATGATTTTGCTTATGAGTAGAGTTATCAAGTAAAAAAGTTCTCACATAAAAAATACAGGATAACATTAAGTTATTCTAGTAAGGGACACTTTTTTAGTGTATGAGTCATGCAATTTTTCATTTATCTCAATATATATATACAAGCAATTAGAATTACTTAAATATAATTAATTCCCTGCATTATTATTTACTTTAATCTGGCAACTCTACCCAGGGCTCAGTCAATAAGTGAATAAATATTGACAATATATCATTATGAGTTGCCTAGGATACTTATGTTATTGGTAAACTCAGTCTTTATAAAAAGTTATTTAAAGCTAAGATATAAATTAATATAAACATTATACTTTCATATATAACATTGCTTTGTATTTTCCATTAAAATATTTAATAAGATGGAAGCTCCATATAAAATTAAGTGTACCAACTACAAGTTGGAGGTTATACCAACAGATATCAGGAAACTAAAACCACAGTTTTCCTGCTCCTAAGCCATGGGCATCCATCGAAGACCTTTGCACAGCACCTCAGACTCTGGGAGATGAATGTAGGATATTTTATATATATGTATATATATAATATATGTATTTGAGTAGAGTCATATATATATAAATGTATATATGTATATATATATGCATATATATATATATGGGATAAATCAAGATGAAATCTGGTATAAACAGTTTGAAACAATTTTCTTGAGTTGGTTTCTCCCTGTAAAGTCCAGCATGATTGAGATCTCCAACACCTGCTAGGAATTGTGCTCCTGGAAAACTACAATTAAAAGTATTAACACTGATAAACTTTTCCTTGTGTAAGACACACGCCAGATGTCACCTATATAGGAAAAAGTGGACTTACTTTTACATTGGGAGACAGCGATATGTTTAAGGTCTTTCATGGTTTCAACTCCCACTTTGGACCTTCAAAAAATAAGACAGTAGATTAGCCTGTTTTGTGTCCACGTAGCACAATCAACAGGCATCACTTGCTTGTGAGTGAAAGATATTTTTAACTTTCTTTAACTGAAAACTCTTATATCTGTTGCATATTTTGGATATATTGGGTATTGTGAATAAATTGGAATTTTGAAAGACTGTCTGTCTTGTTGAGAGTACCCAAAGTCCAGGGCAATTCTACTCATCTGTCACATGACATGCAATAGTGTGTCCTAGAATTTTAGATTCATAATATTGTTAAGTCTGCCTATTCTTTATATGCCTTCACATCACCTATTCAAGTTCATTACTGTGAACCTCTAATTGGTCAACCTAAGTTTTATCCTACCTAATTTCTTCAGCAAACTACCAGAGTACAACTTCTAATTGCAAATGCAACTACATTATTATTTAAAAACCTTGATTGTCTCCCAATCACTTAATGAAGGAGCCCTGGCTCCTTATCATGGCACATAGACCCCTATCACAGAGCCTCTGCTTCCGTCTAGCCATATTTCCTGATATGTTCACTTCATTTTTCCTATATACTTGCTTTCTGAGAATCATGTGAAGAAAGGTAATATATTTGTTTGTGTTCACTGCTGTATCTTTAATATCCATCAATGTGGCTAGCAGAAAGTCGTGTTCAAACTGATGTGTGAATACATGTACTGTATTTCTTTCCTCCACTTGTTGAAGTCTGACTCTTCTTACTTCAAACATTCTTTCTTACCTCTCCCCTCTCTTTGATTCACTTTTTTTTTCAAACCTACATACATTGTGTGTAAATAGAGGCAGGGGAGAAGAGGTTATGGGGAGGAGGGCTCAGGTACCCAGTACAACTGATGTAAGTGGTACCCTGTTCTCTGCTATGGGTGTTTCTTTAGGCCCAATCCATGAAAGGAATGGGTAAAACATAGTCTCATCCTTGCTGTGATTTAGACATGAGGATGATTAGTGCATAGAAGGAGATTAAAACAGTGAGTACAGAGGGACTCCTCATGTAATTGTTTCTTGTGTGGTCTTTCCCAGGACTCTCATTATGTCCTCAAATATCATCCTTCAGAGAGCACTGCTGATGTTGATGTCTCTTTTAGCCATTACCTGGACAATTTCTATAATTGTTCAAAACTCCACAAAGGTAGGAACAGTTTTCTCCTATCACTTCCATCTGTGACCTCCATCAATGAAAAACTACAAATCACTCCTTTCTCTTTCCCACTCATTCTCTGCCTCATTTCAGAAGGATTGTGAATAGTTTGAGATTTGGTGAGTTGAACGGATCAGGAGTCAAACTTTGGATAATTGGGTAAGATTCTGGAATGCATGTTATTTTTCCAAGTTTGGGCTTTACTCTTATTTCTCTTAAGTGTATTTTTGAGAGTTTAAGGGGAAAAAAAATGACTCTGAACTTGACTTTGAATTTTCTAAGAAAGGGATTGCTCAGAATAAAACATTCTATTGTCATCAAATGTAGGGAAAACATGTCATCATGGGGTAGCTGAATAGGTTTTGGCAGACTGGAAAGTGAAAAGGAAGTAGACTAAGGCTTATGGAAAGTTAGCAAATGAATATAAGATTTTAGAACTAATAGGTGTCTAGGACTTGGCTCACTTTTGGGATTTGTGATGACAGTTTCCTTTGCAAATCCTTAAAGTGGCCCATGAAGAAGCCCTGATAATTCATTCTAAGGAATGAAGTGCTTCCCATTTCAGTGGAGAACAAGGAAACCAGGGAGTGAGCATCTGTTTGTGAGCAGGGGGATAAAAGCATGGTGTGGCTGCAGCCAAGATTGATAGGGGAAGCGTGGGCATTGAGGTTAGAGGAGGCCATTCAACCAGGGCTTCCAGGAAATGATAGGTCACAATGTCAGGGAGGTTGAAGGACTCCCCTGCCCTTAACAGTGTACATCTCTGATCATGAGGTCAACTGGGGATCAGCTGGCTTTTTAGAAAGATTGCTCAGGATGCAGTGTAGAGTGGGTTCAAGGAGGGCACAATTGGTGGTAGGAAGATTAGGTGGGAAGCTGTCACAGTCATGTAGGTAAGATGATGATGGTCTCAACTTGGATAGCAACACTGGACATGGAGAGAAATGGATGAATGCAAAAGACATTTAAATGGCAGAATTAGTGGAATGATATGGGAAATGAAGGAGCATGATCTTATGATATGCTTATCAAGGAATACTTTTTTTGGTGATGTATTTGAACATATAGCAAAAGAGTTTTCCACAGAGCATATTTTGTAAAACCTATGTCTATAGTAAAATACTTTGCCAAATGTGACAATTCCGGTTTTCTTGAGAAGTACAGGCATATATATTATATAGTTCCAACTTGTGTAGCCCTCCTTGTGCCCATTTCAATCAAAATGTAAGCTATGGTGTAGAGTCAGGGACACTGATCTCCATGCAGATACCATATGTCTGACCACAACCTTGAGTAGAGTAGGCATTTCAGATCAAGCTTAATATTAAGATGGACAATGTAGCTCTGCTTGGGGGCACCTCTCATGTATTAAAAAATATACTCACTTATGGAAAAGGCTTTTTTCCTTCACAGAAAGATAAGAAATTTGGTTGTTCCTGGTAGACACATGGGTCAGGGCCTCACAGGGCATGTGTTGAGGCTTCTTGCAGTAGAAGGCTTCCTGGTCTCTCCCATACAGGTATGCGCATAGTTCAGTGCTAGAGTTCAGGTTCAGGCCACATTCAGTGGAGACTTGGGATGTGCCATTGACAAATTTACCTTTGAAAATAATTTTATCATAGCCTTGGTTCCTCGCCCTCCAGAGAGCCGACACCCCTTCACTGGGGTGGATGAGCAGGAGAGACAGGGAGACCTGGCCCTCCCAGAACAGGGTGAAGCTAACTAGGTAGGTGCCATTGTTGAAGTCTGTCACCTTTCCTGAGGCTCCTGCCTTCAGGACTGAGGAGGACATCCTGGCCCTCAGGAAGTCCCCTCCATATTCCTTCCTGCGTCCCAGGTGGTCCCTGGCCTCCAGCAGAATATCCAGATGGTCCCCCCTGCAGTATGTGTCTCTGGGGTTGAGGATGGTGACTGTGCTGTGTGTGGCACTGGTGGTGGCGTTCACGTGGGTGAAGGGTCTGGGCGGGATCAGCTGGTCTATTTTCTGCAGGATCTCCTTTATTCTGAGTTCAGTTTCTGTTGGTGATTTTACCAGTCTCGTTGATATTTCAGGACATGGGGATTCCTCGGAGATGTTCCAGTGATAGAGGGAAATGGAGAAGTTTACCACAGACCAAAGCTAAAATGATAAGAAATATGACATGGTATGAAATGAACCTGTGTACACTCATTTTTACTATGAGGTGTTTCAATATTCATTTACATGCTGTCATCAATATTATTTAAATTTTCTGATAGTTTTTACTAAAATGTAAAATTTGTTTTTACCCCAATATTTTAGAGCACATCTGAACAGTTATAAATATATTCAATCTAAGACATACAGCTCATGTAACAAATTGAAGCCAGTGCATTTGCTGTTTTTCATATATACCTTATATCCAATAACTAATTTCTGATAGTTTTACCTCAATATTAACAGTCTTTTCCTCCCCAGAATATTATCATTGAAACCACTATTGTTTATCTCTCGGATTATAGTACTCTTCTTAAGTGTGAAGACCTTCTCCTTGGTGGCTAGGTCAGTCCTAAAACAAAACTCGACTCATACCTCCTCTGTCCTTAAAGCCCTCAATGGCTTCTCATGATTCTTGGGAAGCCCAGTCTTAAGGTGGTTTTATGCTGTGTCCTCTTTAACTCCCCACTTCTTCCATTTCCTCCTGTGCATTCTATTTTAAAGGACTAAGTTTTTTTTTTTTTTTTGGAAGCAGACTTTCTTTTACTTCTTTGCCAATACTATCTTCTTTTCCTAAATTGCTGGCTGCCTCCTCCTTTTCCCCAAACTGCCTAAACATGTTAATTTCTCATTGAGAAATCACCACAATCTTAGAGATTGCTGATACTTTTAACACTACAGAGTGTTTTATAGGTGCTGGAATTCACTGATCTCTGAATCTTGTTGATGGTCGGAAGCTTCTACTATCTAACAAGGATATATTTCAAAATATTCATTTTCATGTCACTTGGATTCATGGTTCAGGTCAGTTGAATCATGTCACTAAATTGCTGTCCTGTAGTATGTGTTTTTCAAAAGATTGACAGGCATCCTACTCTTAGATAAGCTTCAGAGTAGGGGTTATAGATGAGTGCATCTCACACTTCAGAATGCAGGTAAAACTTAAAAACAAAACAACACAAAAAGTGCTTGCCCAGCTGTTCTGTGGCCCAGCATCATTTGGTAGAACTCCAATGGTCCATTATGAAGTGGAACAGTAAACCAAAGGAGACTAGAAACAAAAATGAGATGTAATTAAAAATAAAAATGACCAGAACTTAAATTGAATCTTTGAGAAAACTCAGAAGATTGCCAATCCTTTGGCAAAGCCAAGCAAGAATGGAGATGGAATATGGTGTAAAATATGGTAATAGAATATGCAATGACCAGTATTAAAAAAAAATCAGTGACTGGAGAGAGAGATGAGAATTAGAATTTGTTTGTTGGCTTCCTTAACAGTAGTAACTGGACTAACTTTACTTCAAATCACTTAGCACTGATTTATGTTAAAAACACTCAATAAGATGAAATTTATAACCCACAAAATATACACTCTAACTCAAAAACTAGCATCTTACTTAAAGGGAAACACTAGAGGGTTTGCTACCAAAAAATCAGAGGCAAACAAGGAAGCTGCCTACTATTGTATTAACATTGTATTAACATTGGGGTGGAGGTACTAGCTAATGTGATTGGACAAGAGAAAGCAAATAAGACATTGTAATTGGAAAGGAGGACTTTAAATAATCTTTATTATCAGATACAACAATGACTACAAGCAAAAAATGTAGGTAATGAAATCAGTATATTCAATAACTTTCATGTATACAGACCAAATCAGAGAGAAGATCAAATGGATCAGATAATCTGATGTAGGGTAGCAAAATGAGAGTAAAATATTTAAGTACAAATTTATCATGTTGAATATTTACACAAGGAAAACTTGAGAAGCATTCAGTAAGGAAACAAAATTGGTCAATAGAAGGGAAACTGTATTCTTGGATAGAAAACATCATGAAGGTAATATTTAAAAGTAATTTATACATTTAATGAAATCACAAGAAAAAATCCTCAATATTTCTGGGACACAGGTCAATCAGAAAGTTTACTTGAAAGGATAAATAAGAAAGAATAATCAGAAAACATATGGGGGATATAAGAAATCAGGGGTGGTGTATATAGACAGGGTTAGCCCTACTGCATATTAAATTTTGTGTTTAAAATCTCTAAAATAGAATGATATTGGTGAATGAATAAAAAGAGAGTGGAACAAAATTGAAAATCAGAGATAGACCTTATATATGCAAATTTAGTATGCAATAGAGATAGCACTCAAAAATTGGTGGGAGTGTAGGATGAATTTTTAATAAGTTAGGATAACTGGACACTCATATGGAAAAGTAAAATTAGATCAGTATATCATACCATTTAACAGAACAAATTCTAAATGGATCAGATATTTGAATATAGATTATAGAACAGTGTAAGTGAAAAAAAAAGCCAAGAAAATGTGAATTTCTGTATAATCTTGGAGTGGGAAAAACTTTCCTAATGATTTAGCATCCAGAAACAATGGAGGAAACCAGGTTATAAAAAAATAGCTTTTGCAAGGAAAAAGAAATCAAAAGGACAGTGGCAAACTGGATTTACATGGTCGAGGAATTTACTGACAGAGTAGTTGCTTAGTGACATGGAAATTGGTAATCATCACAAGGCCTGTTTTGGGGGCATGTAGGAGGTAGAATTCTGATTAGATCGGATTGAGGTACAATAGGAAACGAAATAGTGTCTGTAATCCCTTTGAAATGAAGTCGAGAAGGGGAGAAGAAGGCAGAGTTGGAGTGGGAGAGAAGGGAGAGGAGCGATTTGTAGTTCTCAATTGATGGAGGTCACAGGTGGAAGTGATAGGAGAAAACTGTTCCTACCTTTGTGGAGTTTTGAGCAATTATTAAAGTTGTCCAGGTAATGGCTAAAAGAGATGTCAACATCAGCAGTGTTCTTCGAAGCGTCATATTTGAGGACACGAAGAGAGTCCTAGGAAAGACCACACAAGAAGCAATTACATGAGGAGTCCCTCTGTACTCATTGTTTTATTTTTCACTGGCAATTTGTTCTTGAGACTTTGTTCCTCCTTGCTGAACAATTTTCTGCTTCCATCTCCTAACCTACAACCACACTGCTGACCCCTAGGCCCACCCATTGCCTACTCCATATCCACAGTTTATTTAGGATTGTTGCTGCCTTCTTCCATGAGCCTCAAATGGAAGATGCTCCTCCTACATTCTTTCACTGCACACTGTCCTTTCTCCGATATAACTCTTACCCAGTTCCACTTACCACCATTACAATAAGAAGCAGAAAATTTAATTCATCTGTTGGTCTTTTAGGGGATGACTTGGAATAGCTGATGGGACCACAAGACTATGTTTATGTTATTAAATATAATCATCCGTAAACATCCTTAAGGAAAGTTGGTCCTGTTAACTGGGCAGATAAGCAGGGCAGGTGGCTTTTGTTTTGCTGAGTGCCCAGTATGAAATTTGGAAGTGGAAATGCCTTTGGGACTCAATTATTCTGTGTTTAAAAAAAAAGATGATTCAATAAGATTATGTAGTACATTAGGAAAAGGAGAAAGAAGGAGATAGGAAGTAAGGGAGAAAAGGTAGGAAGCAGAAAAAGGGAAAGTGAGAGAAGCTCTTCCCAACCATGGGCCTGTTAAAGAGATCATGGAAACAGAATTACGATTGTTTCCTTTACACAGTTTTATTTTGGCTTGGAAAATCTAAAATCCCTCCTCTCTGTTCTGGACTAAATCCTCAGTGAAATCTACACTGTGTACAAAACCTGTAAATGAGTGGATTCATTGGGAGGTTCCCAAAATGTTCTGTTTTAATGTTCTTGGTACAAAGCAAAAATGACTATGTCCCATGCAAAATGGATGTATTTCCTATGCAAAAGTCAGTTCAGAGCTGGTTAACTTTTGGGAGTCCAAGTTCTTTTAAACGAGATGCAGTACACAGTCACAACTCATTAAATCACTGCCTTACGTTTGAGTTATTACTTCCAATTACTAAAGCATTGCATGGAGAATCTCATAGAGGTATTGAATTCTGGGTTCAGGTTGTTTTTGGGATGAAATGAGTGAAATCAGGGGAGAGGATGAAGGGACAACTTCAATCTGTGTTAGTCACTATATTGCTCTAGTTTGTTTACTTTCTGATTGCCAAAGACTGTCACTACTGCCTAATTGGAATAATGTTTATTTTAGCTGGATAGAATGAAGATAAAATGAATCAACAAAATGAATTAAATAAACATTTATAAGGTTTAGAATATGCTACTGGAAACACCAGGTTCTTATTATTCTCTGAGTAAGTTTTATTCCTTTATGCTTCTTTAACAACTTTTTAAAACATTTTAGATAGACATAATACCTTCATTTTATTTATTTGTATGTGGTGCTGAGGATTGAACCCAATGCCTTACATGTGCTAGGCAAGCACTCTACCACTGCGCTACAACCCCAGCCCCTCCTTTATTCTTCTCAGAGCCCTCCCTCTGCTGCCTGAAATTCTCATCACTTCTTCCCTCCCTGCACTCATATCCTTCAGTCCTCAGCATGTTCTTTAGTAAATCTAGAACATTCCTATTTGCCCTTTGAGTTTATGCTTGAGTACCAACTGTTCTTACCTCAAATTTTATTTACTTTGTTTTTCTAAATTTTTGTTAATAGTTTTAGATAACAATTTATTCCTCCCTTAACAACTTATTGCTCCCCTAGTCTGGTATGCATATCTTTGTTATAATACATGCTGCACTGCGTTGTATCTCCTTAGGTGTCAGTTTCTTCATTAGGTGTTTGGAGATCACCTCATCCAAGGGGAAAATTGCCTCTGGCTGAATCCATCCACTTTATATTGCTGTTATGTGCAGCATAATATGTTTTTCCTGATAATTGATCAATTCTGTTGCATATATCCTTGATCTAACATTTTTGTAGAATCAGTGCAATCTGGCTAGAGTAGACTCCTTTGGGAGTGATTAGAGTGCTTCTTTGAAAGGAATTTTATTGATGGCAGGGTCTTGGAAATGTATTAATCCCATTCTCCATACCTGTTATATTTTGGATATGGAATACCCCCAAAGTCTCCTTTAAGTTTTTTTTTTTAATTAGGTATTTTGCTACAGCAATGGAAAGTTATCTAATATAGAAAATTGGTATCAGAATTAGGATTGTTGCTTCATGATACCTGGCTATGTGGTTCAGAAGGCTTTGGAACTGGTTTATGGGAAGGTTTGGAAAGGTTTGGAGATGCAGGACAAAGAAGCTCTAGAATGTTGTAAGCAGAGCTTAATAGATAATTCTGGTATGAGCTCATTAGATCAGAATTCTAATAAGAATGTATTCAATAAAGACCACGTGAATGAGGTTTCAGTGGAAATGAGAACTCTTGGGAAATGGACTAGAGGCCAATCATGTTACATTCTGGCAAAGAACTTGTCTATATTTTGTCTGTGTTTTGAGACTTTGTGTGAGATTGAATATAAAGGACTAATCTGGTGGAGGAAATTTCAAGGCAATGCAGCATTAAAGTGGTGATGTTGTATTACTGGCTGCTTTTAACTGTTTTTACTATAAGGATTGAAAACAAAGATCAGAGCAAAATATTTGAAAAATTTGCAGTTTTACAAGAAAAGGAGCACATTGATAGTTATAGCCCAAAAAGGTGTGGTTGGTGAAGAGATTAGCACCATTAAAAAGAAGTCAAATGTGTGGGGCTCTGGGTTCAATTCCCAGCACCAAAGAAAAAAAACAAAGGAGTTATCTTTGAGGGGATCTCAGTAATTGGCCTGGCCCCACCCATCACAGGTTTAAAGGTATAAAAGTGTAAACTCATTTGGCAGATTTCACTTTGAATAGTGAGAGTCAAGGTATCCTGTTCCCATAAGGCTGCCTAGGAGGTTGCTTCTCCAGGAATTATTTTACTATGTTCAGCCATCTAAGCACTCAGAGGCTGCTGTAACCATGTGCCAAATGGACCAGGTTACTGTTCCTGCTGGCAGCAGAATTTTTTTGTGCTAAATTATTTTTGTAATTGGTTCTTTTTAGTTATACATGACAGTAAAATCCATTTTGATGTAATTATAAGCATGGAACATATCTTATTCTATTTAGGATCCCACTGTGTCATTCTTGTGATGCTGCTTTTGCAGATAATGCAGAATGGAAGAGTTACAGGGTCTTAGAGGTTTCCAGCTAGATTTCAGAGGAAGCCTGTAAGATCAGGTGATGTATGGTAGGGATGGATTTCCTAGGCATCCCCTGAGAGGGCAATGCATGAAACTGGAGCTATAGTGGAGACTTCAGACAATTACAGATGCCAGGAATATGGAATATCTTCTGAGGAAATCTGAAGGCACTGAACAGGACTGGCTGAAGAAAGAGGCCATGTGTACTGCAACCAGAAAGGCCATAGGGGTGGAACTACCCAGGCCCTTTGGAGCTAACACTGTGCTACCACCTGTCCTGATTGCTCAGACATGGAGCTACAGGATTTAATGTTTGTTTTCTGGTTTTTGGTCTTTCTTTGATCCTTTCACTCCTTTCTATGCTCTGTTCTTCCTTTTTTGGATTAAGACTGTTTATCCTGTGCAATTGTGTATTGGAAGTATGTAATTTGTGTTTTGATTTTTATAGGGGCTCACAGCTAAGAGTTTGCATTGATTCTCAGAGGAGAGTTTAAATTGAACTTTTTGGGCAATGTTTGAATTGTGAAGACTATGGGGACTATTGGAGATGGACTGAATGCATTTTTCATTATGAGATGGGCATGAACCTCTGGGGGCTAGGGGTGGAATATTGTAGTTTGGATTTAGTGTATACCCCCCAAATTCATGTGTTGAAGGCTTGATTCCCAGCTGATTTCACTACTGGAATGTGTTGGAAATTTTAGGTAGAACCTGTTTGGAAGAGGTGAGTCGTGGGTGTATGCCTTCAATGTATGGTAATTTATCTGTGGACCCTTCCTTTTTCTCTGTCTCCCTTCTCCCCCTCTCTTTCTTTCTCTTTCCCAGCCACTTTTGAGGTGGACAATTGTGTTCCACTCCATGTTCTCCACCATGGTGTTCAGCCTCACTATGAGCCCACAGCATTGGCCAAGTGACTATGGACTGAAATTTCTGAAATCATGAGCTCAAAGAAATATTTCATCCTTTAAGTTATTTCCTCATGTATTTTATTACAACAATAGAAAACTGCTTAGTAGTATACTATTATACCGTAAGCCCACAGCTAACATCATTCTAAATGGAGAAAAATTGAAAGCATTCCCCCTGAGAACTGGAACAAGGCAAGGATGACCTCTTTCGCCAGTACTATTCAACATTGTTCTTGAAACTCTAGCCAGAGCAATTAGACAGACCAAAGAAATTAGAGGAATACGAATAGGAAAAGAAGAGCTCAAACCATCCCTATTTGCTGATGACATGATTCTCTATTTAGAAGACCCTAAGAATTCCACCAGAAAATTTCTGGAACTCATAAACAAATTCAGTAAAGTAGCAGGATGTAAAATTAATGCTCATAAATCTAATGCATTTTTATTCGTAAGTGATGCATCCTCTGAGAGAGAAATTAGGAAAACTACCACATTCACAATAACCTTAAATAAAATAAAATACTTGGGAATCAATCTAACAAAAGAAGTGAAAGACCTCTACACTGAGAACTACAGAACACTAAAGAAAGAAGTTAAAGAGAATCTGAGAAGATGGAAAGATCTCCCATGTTCTTGGATAGGCAGAATTAATATTGTCAAAATGGCCATACTTCCAAAAGTGCTATACAAATTCAATGCAATTCCAATTAAAATCCCAATGACGGACCTCATAGAAATAGAGCAAGCAATCATGAAATTCATTTGGAGGAATAAGAGACCCAGAATAGCTAAAGCAATCCTTAGCAAGAGGAGCGAAGCAGGGGGTATCACAATACCAGACCTTCAACTATACTACAGAGCAATAGTAACAAAACCAGCACGGTATTGGCACCAAAATAGACAGGTAGATCAATGGTACAGAATAGAGGACACAGAGACAAACCCACATAAATACAGGTATCTCATACTTGACAAAGGAGCCAAAAACATACAGTGGAGAAAAGACAGCCTATTCAACAAATGGTGCTGGGAAAACTGGAAATCCATTCACAGCAAAATGAAACTAAACCCATATCTCTCACCCTGTACAAAACTCAACTCAGCCGGGCGTGGTGGCGCACGCCTGTAATCCAAGCGACTTGGGAGGCTGAGTCAGGAGGATCAGGAGTTCAAAGCCAGCCTCAGCAACTTAGCGAGGCCCTAAGCAACTCAGTGAGACCCTGTCTCTAAATAAAATACAAAATAGGGCTGGGGATGTGGCTCAGTGGCGAGTGTCCCTGAGTTCAATCCCTGGTTCCAAAAAAAAAAAAAAAAAAACTCAAAGTGGATCAGGACCTAGAAATTAGACCAGAGACTCTGTACCTAATAGAAGAGAAAATAGGTCCAAATCTTATTTTGCATCTATTTTCTACTGGAAACCCTTACTCAAGATCACATTTGTCTAACCCCCAAATAACTGTAGATTACAATATATATATATATATATATATATATATATATATATATATATATATTT
>JAJEJO010002649.1:241547-260473 GCA_020662805.1 Glaucomys volans
GGTTAAGTGCCCCTGGGTTCATTATCTGGGGGCACTTAACCACTGAGCCACATCCTCAGCCTCAATTTTTTGTATTATTTTTAGAGACAGGTTCTCACTGAATTGCTTAAGGCCTCACTAAGTTGCTGGGGGCTGGCTTTGAATTTGCAACTTTTCCTGCCTCAGCCTCCCTAGCTTCTGGGATTGCAGGTGTGCGCCACCATGCCCAATTGTAGATTTCATATTTTCTTGGAACCTCATAGCCAGGTAATCTCATTTATCTCATTCAGATTCTACTCCTTAGCTTGACATCTGCATATCCAAATGTCTTCAAGATATCTGTGCTTGGAAATTTTTACCAACAGAGGTATGTTGAACCCCAGTTTATTTTAGCTAATGAAAATCTGTGTGCCATTTCTTCCAGTCTCTTCCATGATGACTATATTGACATCATGGAAATTGGAAAAGACTGCAAACATGTTTTTCTGGGAGAAAAGATTTATCATCATAATACTCCTGCTCAAAGAAATCTCAATGTCAGCTTTTTCCATTAGAATATTTTCTCTTCTTCAAGGTCTTCTGCTTCTTCTCCCTGTCTTTGTGAAAGGCATCACCTATGAGAAACTTGAGCCCTCTGTGTCTCATTTGTATCCTAGACTCATATATAAGAGTTGTCCTTTCCATCACTAGTAATAGAAACTTGAGAAAATGGTGACCCAGTTTCACTACATTTCCTGGCCTCTGGTGTTCAGCAATGACCATGGGATCGCTTTCTTAGAAATGGAATGCTGATGAAGCAACTTATGGCTTATCTCCTCCAGGCTTTTTTCCTTTTCTTACCTGCTGCAAACTAGACGTGGCAGTCGCCTTCCTTTGACTATGGGTATTATGATAATATCTTGAAATGTAGTTCCTGAAACTTCTTTGTTACATAGGCCCTATTGGTCACCTGATGATGTCATTGCCTCTTTTCCAAATAGTGTATTAGAATTTGTAAAATATAATATAAGCATGATAACAAAAACCATCACATCGAGGTGTAGTAATCAACATTTTAAATAATTTGTTACATAGTCATAGCAATTATTTATTAATAACAAAACAAAATTTAGTAACAGGTCTTATATTTATAGTAATTTCAAAGCAATGCTAAGTATGAATGATATTTCAAGATTTATAAAATAACTGTAATGCTATTTTTAATAACATCTGAAGATGTCTTTTATTTCATATTGTTGACTGAGCTATGTGTATTGCTGAAACTACTGTAATTTGTTTTCAGTATTCATAATTCTAAACTTCATTTAAAGGGTAGTGATAAGAAAGATGTAATTTTTCCCATTTGAGATCACAGATCTCATAAATTCTATCCATGGGCCTATTTGGGGGTATCTCAACCCTAGGATGAGACCACAGACAGAGGATGGAAGATCTTCTGGGATACCTAGCTTTCTGAATGACCAGATGATGCTGAAGCTAACTGGATAGTTATATGGGAAAGAAATATCTATCTTATTTTATTGTTTGAGTCATTGTATTTTGGGGAATCTTTCATTTTTCTCCCCATACTGGTTCAGCCTATTTTTATCTGCCTAGTTAGTGTGTCTTCAACTGTCCTTCTATTGTCACTGTTGCTACCTGGTACAGGTATCTCCAAACTATTGTTTACAAATTGCTTCAGTTATAACAAAAAGAACCTTATTAAGGTATAGTTTACCTGAAATAAAAGTACATGCATTTTAAGTGCATAGTTCTATGACCGTTGACAAATATACCTGTGCAGCCATTACCTCCAAAATTTCCCTTGTGCCATTTCCCAATCAGTTGTTCTCCTCCTAACTATTTTGATTCTGGACCCCTGGCAATCTCAGGTATGGTTTTTGACATTGCAGATTAGATTTTTTTTTCTAGGGTTTCAAGTAAATGGGATTATGTAGAATGTACTATTTTGTTGTCTGGCTCCTCTGACTCAATGTGATGCTTTTGAGGATTCATCTGTGTTGGTGTACTTATTAGAACTCTTATTTCTTTTCATTATTGAATAGTATTCATTTTATGGGTGTACTGTAGCATTTTATCTCCTCATTTGAGATATTTGAGCTATTTCAAGTTTGGGCTATTGTGAATAGAGGTGCTTTGAATATTCATTTACAACCCTTGGAATAGACAAATCTGTAAAGATTTTCATTTTGGTAAATACCCAAGAGTGAAATGACTGAGTCATATGGTAGTAGATGTTTAACTTTTGGTACATCTACAAAAATCCTCCTGGATGTTATTGCTTTTAATCTGTAGGACATACTTGGGGAGAATTGCTCTAGTGACAATATTGTCTTCCAATTTGTGAACATAGTTTAAAGCTCTCTGTTTGAACTTATAAAGACCTGGTTTTATGCACTTTAAGGTGGGTCTTGAGAAGCCTGGGCTTTTCACTGCATCTTTCAACTTTATTGGAATTCAAACTATCAGCTGTCTCATTGTAGTGGGCAACAGATGAGAGCCCTACTCAGTCACTGCAGGCTTGCTAGCTATGGCTTTCTGCTAGACTCTGCAGTCTTCCTTGTGCATATGCAGCCCAGGGCACAGTCAAGGATTTGAGAGTGGTTTTGTAACCAGATTTGGGGGCTCTTTCTCTTTGAGCTTTCTCCTTTCTTTGGTTTCCTGGCTCCATTTCCAGCAAATTTGATTGCCTTTAACTCTATCATGGCATCTCCAGGTTTCAGATCTGCAGTTTTCTGCTTGAATTCAGGTTGCTCTGCACAGTGGAACTGAGGCTTCTTGTCTGGGAAAAGGCCCTTAAAATGTAGCTCTCACCCAGCATGATTCCCTTATTGTAAGTGTCCCAGGGCCCTGCTGTGTCTGAGGTTTTGGGTCTTTCTTAAGTGCTTATGAGTAGTTCTTTTAAACAATTTTTTTTTCCAGAGCTTAATACTGTTTTGTGAGAATTGTCAGTCCCATATGAGCAACTCTGCCATCTTTTTTCCTACTAGAGCTTCTAGTCTATTTACATTTCCCATAATTATTGATATATCTGTGTAACTTTATCTTTATATTGGGCTTTTATTTGTCCTACCTGGTCTGTTTTACTTCCTCGCTTTTGACCTTTGTTATATTAATAAAATTTTTAAAAAGTATTCCTACCCCTGTTACCCTGAGAGTCATGCAAGCTGCTTTAGTAATTCCTACTGTATTTTAGAAATTTGAATATGCATCTTTAAATTAATAATGTCAATATAAATTCATGCTTTTCATAATTCCTAGGAAATGAAGGATATTACAAAACTATATACCTTTAACTCCCTCACATTTTTATTATTAGTAAATTGCCAACTATTTTAATTTGATATGTTTATTATTAGTAGTGTACATAACTACTTTTATTCTGTATAATCCTTATTCTTTTAGATTTGTACACTGAGTTTTCCTTTTATTTATTTTTCTTTATCTCTCTATACTGTCATCTGGGACATTTTTCTTCCTCTTAGAGAATCACATTTAATATTCTGTAAGTCTGAATCTACTAGTGACATACTCTCAAAATTACATTTTTCCTCATTTGATTTCACTTTTGAGGGTATAATTTGATATTGTTAAGTGTTTCATTGGCTTGCGTTTATTTTGGGAAATATATATGTTTAAATATATACTATACACATGTGTATATGTGTGTGTATTCTTTTGAATTGTGTGTGTGTTTTAAATTCTAAAAAACATTTTGCTAAGGGCTTTTCTCATCAATGGAAGTTGAATTACTGTCACAAGCTTTTCCTGATTAAGATACCTATATGATTTTTTAAAACTTTTATCTGTAAGTATGATAATTACATTATGTTTTCTAAAACCAAACCATGTTACTATTGCTGGCTGAAATTCATCTGGGTTGTAATACAGATCCAATTTTAGCATAACTTTGCTGCACTGTTGATGAGTACAGATTAATCACCTTTGAAAGCAGTAGGGTAGTATTTTGTTTGTGTTTTGTCCATGTAAGCAGTAAAAACAAGCAGTCTAGTTTGGATTTGTCACAGAGGATTTCTCAGATTCATAGAGATTAATGTAAAAAATTTAACTTCAGTCGATCGTATATCTCTGTGTGTACTTATAGGCAATTTGATAGACTTTCTGTAGTACCATGAAATGGTTAAGAAAAATGTAGTAGATGAGCACTGGGACACACTGCCCAGTAGGTAGAAGCACCTCTTTAGGGTCACATAGAACCTCAGATACTCTTAAAAACAGCTAAATGATCAAATTATGTTGTGGTCATGTACAAATATGTAACAATGAATCCCACTTGTATATATAATCATAATGTTCCAATAAAAATTTTAAAAATAGTGCTCAATGAAGAAAATAAGCATGAATCTTTATCATAATGTTCTTTATCTAAATTAAAAATATAAATACAAAGCATATATCAATATAGATGTATTGAAAGACACAAATAAAAAAAGTTCCTGGTGCTTTTCTAACTTTAGGACATATCCTGCTGCCCACCTTGGCTGGCTTGCCTCTGATAGTCCCCCACTTAGAACCCATGTCTTCAGAAAACTTTTCAGAAGAATTCTAGGACACATTGGTGTCTCCCACATTCTGAATTCCTATGGCATACTTACACATTTTCCAACCAAACAGTGTCATACATGAGGAAAGCAAGGACGTGTTGACTGTAATTTCCTTCTCTCCAACTAGATGTTCGCTGAGTAACTATTGCATGTTTGCTCCCCACGGAGCTCTAGGTACTTTTTCTGGTTGGTTATTAGGAAAATGTTTTGTGTTCATGCTGTGTCATGCTCCACACCACCCGTCCTTGTTAGGTAGACAGTCTGTCACTATCATGTTTTGTTTGTTTCCTACATTTTTCATCTGTAGTTTCCCCCTTTCTTCTCTTTTATCTCACTTGACAGAAGATGCTGGTAACATGGTCTTTCTGATCTCTAGATTTTTCCCCTCCCTCACTGACAGAAGGCAGGATTAGATATAGAGAAGGGCAGACTCTCCACAGTTTTTCTTACTTACCCGTTACAATGGCCTTCCAACCTGCGTACCGGTGAGTTCTTAACTGCTCCTATAGCTGTGTAAAACTCATTTTGTTCCCGGTTCGTGAGCACTTTTATTTCCGTCAGTTTGTAAACACTTTCATTTGGTTTATTATTATCTTAGGGTGTGGATTTGAAGAAGCAATAAAAATCATGCAATTATGGGTAAAAAGTTTCAGTTGGATAGTTGGAAAGGAGGAATAAACTCTGGTGTTCTATTGCACTTCCCAGTGACTATATTTAATGATAATATATATTTCAAAATAGCTAAAAGGATTTTCTTGGGATGCTGGAGATAGAACCCAGAGCATTGTGCTAAGCTCTACCACTGAGCTACACCACCCATCCTCTAGGATTTTAAATACTCTCACCAGAAAGAAATGACAAATGTTTAAGGATATGCTAATTTAGCCTGATTTGATAATTTTACAGTATATACATATATTGAAACATTATATTATAACTCATACATTTATATGATCATTTGTCAATTAAAAATAAAAATGGAACTTTTATAGAATAATGCAATTAGATGGTGATAATATCATGGGCTCTTTTAACTAGGTATTTGTCAGAAAATTTTTTGAGTTTCCTGTTTGTCTCCCTCTTTGTTATTAGAAACCCTTGGGAATGGAAAATCTCAGTTCTAAGACATCTGTGATCTTTGAGATCATAGTGTGAAAATACTCATGGTAGCTCTCCTATATGGGTAGAAGGTCCTCTGAAAACCTGGAGTCTTGGGGGGAAACTCCAGATATGGGGATGTACTGCCAGTGGACAGTGTGCAGAGAGCAGGTGGGTGTCTGAGTGAGTGCTATCAGCCTGGAAAGGATCCCTAACAAGTAGGTAAGGATTATTTGCTCTGTGGTGTAGGGAAACAGTGTGGCTTCTTTTCCTGCTGAGGAGGATCTTCTCCTATGCCACATGTTCTTCCCTCTAGTACCTTCCATTTTGTTGTCTGACCCTTCCTTCAGCTCTGAAACATATCTGCAACTTCATCTCTCTTTCTAAGACTGGATTCCCAATTCTTTTGCTAATTCCTAGGATTTGGTTTTGAAGTTTACAAGTGACATACATTCATCTAACAGTCCTGGTGCAGTGTTTCTCAGACTATCTGTGGTGAAAGACAAGTTATTTATGTTTTTAATTTCCAAATTGTCACCACTACTTTTGAAAATATAATAAAAATCTGCATGAATGTTATGGCAATGTGAAATTGTCCTGCAAATACTTACTGCTGCTTTCTGAGCTTGCTTTAATGAGGATCAGTAACAAGCAATCCATGTGTTGGTACTGGTCTGTGGATCACATTTTGATAAGAACTATTATGATGAAAGGCCATAGAAGAAAAGAGGCTGGTATAAATACACCAGAACACGAGATTACAGTAGAAAAGTCTTTGGGGGATGTTCAAGATGCCACCGCAGGTCTTGTCTGGCCGTTCTGATATACCTACATTATATAGTCTACATTGATATGTCATTGATACACAAAGTTCACAGTTTACCTTAGGGTTCACTCTGATGTTGTGTATTCTGTGGGCTTGAAAAAAATGTATAATGAAATGAATCCACTGTGATAGTGTTAAAGAATAATTTCTCTGCCCTCAAAATTCTCTGTGCCCTGCCTAATCATCCCTCCACTCCAACTTCTGGCAATCACTGTTGTTCTTATCTCCATAGTTTTGCCTTTTCTGGAATGTAATATATTTGAAATTATACAGTATGTAGCCTTTTAATGTAGACTTATTTCATTTAATAATATACATTTATATCTTTCCATCCATATCGTGCCATGTCTTGATAGCCAATTTCTTTTTAATGTTCAATAACATTCCATTGTCTGCACATACCAGTTAATTTATCTTTTTCCTACAGAAGGACAACTTAATTGCTTCCAAGTTTTTGTAATTGTGAATACAGATGCTGTAAACATTTGTGTGTAGTTTTTATGTAGGTATATTTTCAACTCCTTCGGTAAATACCAGGAGTATGAAACCTGGATCATATGAGAAGAGTGTGTTTAGTTTTATGAACAACTGCCAAACTGTCTTTCAAAGTGGCTGTAGCATATTGTGTCCCCACAAAACATCAATGAGACTTCCTGTTGCTCTGCATCTCATTGACATTTGATACTGTCAGTGTTTTAGATTTTTGCCACTTTATTAGGAATGTAGGGGTACTCCTTGATATTTTAATTTGCAATTATCTAATGACATAAGATGATGAGTATCTTTTACCCATTTTTAAATTGAGTTCTTTATTTTATAATTATTCAATTCTTTTAGAATTGTAAAAGTTTATTTTTTAACAGACCTCATAGAAATAGAGCAAGCAATCATGAAATTCATTTGGAGGAATAAGAGACCCAGAATTGCTAAAGTAATCCTTAGCAAGAAGAGCGTAGCAGGGGGTATCACAATACCAGACCATCAACTATACTACAGAACAATAGTAACAAAAACAGAGTGGTATTGGCACCAAAATAGACAGGTAGATCAATGGTGCAGAATAGAGGACACAGAGACAAACCCACATAAATACAGTTTTCTCATAGTAGACAAAGGCTCCAAAAACATATTTTTATAGAAATTTTTAAAATTTGTTCTAATTGGTTGTACATGACAATAGAATGCATTTTGATACATTGTACACAAGTGGAGCATAACTTCTCATTCCTCTGGTTATATATGGTGCTGAGTCATACCAGTAGTGTAATCATACATGTATACAGGATAATAATGTCTATCTCATTCTACCGTCCTTTCCATCCTCACCGCCCCATCCCTCCCTTTACTCCCCTCTGCACAATCCAAAGTTCCTTCATTCTTCCATATCCCTGCAACTTTGGATCAGCATCTGCTTATCAGAGAAACATTCGGCCTTTGTTTTTGGGGGGATTGGGTTATTTCACTTAGCATGATATTCTCTAGTCCTATCCATTTACCTACAAATGCCATGATTTCATTGTTCTTTATGGGTAATATTCCATTGTTTGTATGTGTCACATTTTCTTTATCCATTCATCTGTTGAAGGGCAGCTAGGTTGGTTCCATAGTTTAGCTATTGTGAATGGAGCTGCTATAAACATTGATGTGGTTTCATCACTATAATATGCTGATTTTAAGTCCTTTGGGTATAAACTGGAGAGTGGGGTAGCTGGATCCAATGGTGATTCCATTACAAGTTTTCTGAGGAATCTCTGTATTGCTTTCCACAGTGGTTGCACCAATCTGCAATCCCACCAGAAATGTATGAGTGTACCTTTCCCCCCACATCCTTGTCAACACTTATTATTGCTTGTATTCTTGATAATTGCCATTCGGACTGGAGTGAGATTAAATCTTAGAGTAGTTTTGATTTCATTTCTCTAATTGATGAAATGATGAATTTTTTTCCTATGTTTGTTGATTGATTAAACTTCTTCTGTGAAGTGTCTTTTCAGTTCCTTGGCCCACTTTTTGATTGGGTTATTTGTTTTTTGGTGTTAAAGTTTTTTGAGTTCCCTCTTTCACCACTTCTATTCAACATCATCCTTGAAACTCTAGCCAGAGCAATCAGACAGATGAAAGGAATTAAAGGGATAAGAATAGACAAAGAAGAACTCAAACTATCACTATTTGCTGATGGCACAATTCTATATTTAGAATTCCACCAGAAAACTTCTAGAACTCATAAATGAATTTAGCAAAGTAGCGGGATATAAAATCAATACCCATAAATCAAATGCATTTCTATACATAAGTGATGAGTGATGAATCTACTACAGGAGAAATTAGAAAAACTACCCCATTCACAGTAGCCTCACAAAAAATAAAATACTTGGGAATCAATCTAACTTAAGATTTTCACCATTACACTAAAAACTACAGACCACTAAAGAAATTGAAGGAGACCTTACAAGATGGAAAGATCTCCCATGTTCTTGGATAGGCAGAATTAATATTGTCAAAATGATCATGCTACCAAAACTGTTATACAGATTTAATGGAATTCCTATTAAAATCCCAATGACATTCTTCATAGAACTAGAAAAAGCAATCATGAATTTCATTTTGAAGAATAAGATACCCAGAATAGCCAAAGCAATCCTTAGCAAGAAGAGTGAAGCAGGAGGCATCAGAACATCAGACCTTGAAATATTATTCAGCCATAAAGAAGAATAAAATTATGGCATTTGCAGGTAAATGGATGGAATTGGAGAATATCATGCTAAGTGAAATAAGCCAATCCCTAAAAACCAAAGGCTGAATGTTTTCTTTGCTAAGTGGATGATGATATATAATGGAGGTGGGGGGTAAGAGAAGAATGGAGGAACTTTAGATTACATAGAGGGAAATGAGAGGGGGGGAAGGGTGGGGGTAGGAAAGACGGTGGAATGAGACAGACATCATTACCCTATGTATATGTATGATTACACGAATGGTGTGAATCTACATTGTACGCAACCATAGAAACAAAAAGTAGTACCCCATTTGTGTACAATGAATCAAAATGCAGTCTGTAAAAAGAAAAAAACAAAAATACTAGACCTTAAACTATACTATAGAGCAATAGTAACAAAAATGGCATGATATTGGCACCAAAATAGACATGTAGACCAATTGTACAAAATAGAAGACACAAAGGCAAACCCACATAAATACAGTTATCTAATATTAGACAAAGGTGCCAAAAACATACATTAGAGGAAAGGTAGCCTCTTCAACAAATTGTGCTGGGAAAACTCTAAATCCATATGTAGCAAAATGAAATCAAACCTCTACTTTAAATCTCTGTCTCTCACTCTGCACAAAAATCAGCTCAAAGTGGATTGAAGACTTAGGTACTAGAACAGAGACCCTCTGCCTAATACAAGAAAAAGCAGGCCCAAATCTTCATTGTGTAGGCTTAGGACCTGACTTCCTTAATGAGACTCCGAAAGGAGAAGAAGTTAAATTAAGAATCAATAAGTGGTATGGATTCAAGAAAAAACCTTCTTAGCAAAGGAAACAATAACAAGAAGGGAAAAGTTTATTTTGGCTCACAGTTTTGGAGGTTGAGTTCATGGTTGTTCAACTCCATAGCTCTGAGCCTGGGTGAGGCAGAACATGCTGGAAAGGCATGACAGAAGAAAGCTGCTGTAGTTCATGACATCCAGGAAGCAGAGAGAGCTCAAGTCTGTAATTGTTAAGAGTTCTTTTCATGTTTTGGATAATAGCATTTTGTTATATACGTCTCTTCCAAGTAATTTCTCCTATCATGTAGCTTTTCTTCCCATTCTCTATATGATTACTTTTTGAAAAATTCTCTTCTTCCCCTTGTACAGTTTAAGAACCTGCCTATCTTCTTTCCTCCTTCCCTCTCTCCCTCTCTCTCCTTTCTTATCCTTTCTTCCTACGTTCCCCACATCTACCCAGTCACAGTGCTTAGAACACAATTCGGACTCCTTGCCATAAGTCACAAAGCCATAGATCTAGTCCCTGCTTTCCTCTCTAACTTCTCCTCCCTGCCTGTCTTCTTCATTGGCAGTACTCTAGACATACTGGTCTCCTATTGTTCTTGACATAAATCAAGTTTGACCTCATCTCAGGGGCTTTCCACTTTTCATTCTTCTTCTAGGATCTCTCTTTCTCCATTTGTCTCCTGGTTGCCTCCTTTCCATCATTACGATCCCATTTGAAATGCTTCTCAAGATGCTTCTCTAACTAACTTGTCACCTCCATCATTACCACATAGTACTCCACATAAACCTGTCAAATGTTTTGTTTTGTCATACTGTTTTATTCTGAATTTTGGAATTATTCCTTTGTAATTATTATTGAATTATTTTACATCTTTGTTTTGTTTCCTGTTTATTTTTCCCTTTATTAAAAAGTAAAGTTTATATTAGCAGATATTTCATGTGTCTTCTTAACTACTGTGTCCCCAAAGCTAGAACAGTGCCTGTCACTTGATAGAGACTCAGTAAATATTTTTTACCATCAGAGAGAACTGTGGGCCTTGAACTCTGAACACTGGTTCTCTGGAAAATTAGAAGAAAATGTATTATCCTCCTTTAAAAGAAAACCAGATGAACGGTTTTAAGATGTTTTATTGTAATTGCCTTTTCCCAGGTGAAGCAAGAGCAGTTGAGGGCCCTATGGTATCTCAGGTCTGGAGAAAAGTACAAAATTAAGGAGGAATATAGTGCCAAATTATTTTATGATAATTAAATTGCCCTATTCAATTGACATTCTCATAACAGTCACTACTTTTTGGTAATGTTTTAGAAAGGCTTTTTAAAATGCAAATGAAAGTGATAAAATGTAAACCTTCTCATGCAGATTATAGGAACCAATGTTGATTATGTACAGAGTGGCTTTAGAGCATGTTTCAAGTTGTGGAGCTTTTTTCCAAAGCAGAAGCTCACCCAGAAGTGCAATAAACACATACGTAAGAGTGGCTGATGCTCATTCCGAAGTGGTGAGAGTGGTACCTGCAACCTGCTCACCAGGCACGTCTCCCAACTCCTGTCCCAAAGTCACACTTAGCCAAGTCTTAAGACTTTGAATTCCAGGACACAGAGTGACAGCCTAATATTCCTGGATACTAAACACTACAGAATTGGATTAGAGCCTTGCAGGGGAACTTTCTATAAGGAGAGAAAAGTCTGAAGTTTCCAGAATCAGGGCACTTGGAATTCTGCTCTTCCCCTAGGACTATAGAAGAATTGCCTCATAAGCCTCCTGTTCTCATTGGGAAATCGTCTTGCATCTGGTGACCTTAATGGTAGAAATAAGGAAATGAGTCTGCTTTCTCCAAATATTTGTTTTGTAATGATTTTATGGCTCTGAATATCCATGCATCAGAGAGAACTTTTGCCTGTAAGTATCTTAACTTACCATTGGTTAAGAGTGACATGACTCTGATCAAGAAGGGTAAGAATGTTTCATGACTATTCTTAGTTTTGTTTTTAGGTAGAATCCCAGAGTAGAAATGCCATAATTTGACTGAACTGGTGGATCTATATCAGACGGTATAGATTATCTTCTCAGCTAACTGGGAGATCAAAGGCAAACCATAACACCTGGCATGCTAGAGGACACTCAATAGATTTTTTTTTTACCTAAATGAATAAATTTCAGAGATGTGTTATCTGGCAAATATAGTTTATGAATATATAAATTTGATTTCAAGTACTTATATGTTGTATAAATGTTGTATATGTATGCATGGAATGGTACTGAGTACATCATCTATAATAATACAGTATAACTACCTATTTGTGAATCAGCTATAGTTTATAAAGCATTTATTTGGACTGATATAGTTATTCACATGAAAGACTCTCAGTTATGTATTTAATTGACATGTCAAGAAAACCAAGGGAGGAAATCACCTGTCCAAGATTATACAGGTTGTATTGGAATCAGCTCTTAAAAGTTTCTTCCACTTCTTATAAGACTAGTCCACCGGATCTTAACTCTTATGGAAAAAAGCACATTATGAATATAATAAGATGAAATCCTTCCATTTTTCAGCCTATGATTTATGTCCTTATCTGAATATTAAGGCCAGCTGATTTATAGCAAGAATGTCAGTGGGAAATGTGTATTAAATGATTACTAATGCTTTGTAATATCTGCTACCTTAAAAGGAAAGAGATACATTTGAAGTCTTCATTGAGTGACCAGAAAACAGACATGTTGGAGGATTAGTTGGAGAAAAATGGCAGAATGATTTTCTTCACTCTGTTTTCAACTTACCTCAGTTTTCTCTTCTAAAGTACACTGGTCATAGAGTTCAACTTTTAACAAAACATACAAGAGATGTTTTCCTATTACAACTTCCAAGATGAGCTGAAGAGTATAGGTAACTCAGAAACACAGTACTTTGTAGAACTAAGAGACCCACCATTGTAAAATGTGATACTGAATATTATCACCAGACCCTTGCTTTTAGCTAAGGAAATTAGGGTCTCAAGAAGTTCAGGATTTAACACTTGCTCTGTGTTGGAATTTCTGGGAATTTGGAACCCAGATCCTATTGATTTTCCCCATCTTATTGAGAGGATCAATTTCCTTTATAAGGAGGAGATCTCAAGAGTGGCCCCATGTCTGGAAGACCAAGATGGAGCCACCACCTCTGCACTGACAGAAGGGGGGCCCAGGGGCATAGAGGAGCAGGAAATGATGGCTTTCTAGGTAGGATTACTAAGATCTACTAGTGGATTTTGAGTTATTGCTGGTGCACTTTTGGTTTAGTAAATAGAACAACTGGATTAAGATTCTTCCAAGTGTATTCTAGACTCAACTCTGACATTAACTAGTGATAATAATATAATTGCTATTGTGTTTTGGGGGCATTTTCTATGTGCTTATGTGTCTTGTGTAAATTATATCTATTACCTCTTTCATCTTCTAAATAAGCACTATTCCTAGTTGAAGGATAAGAAAAGTCAGGCAAGGAAAACAGATAATAGACCCAAGGTTACTGTTTCCCTCATTTTACCAGGTGGGTATTCTTTATCATCTGTAGATGACAGGTGAGGAAACTGAAAGACAGTTATGTCACTTGTTCAAGCCACTCAGTATCTGAAGTCAGGTTTTGAACCTAGGACATCTGGATCTAGAATCCATACCCATAATCATCACACCAACTGCAGAAAGTGGATAATTTAATTTAAAAATCATTTTTAGCTCCATCCATAATTTAATGTTCCTGCTGGCTGAATACTGAAGTATGAATTTCTTATGGGCAGGGAGGTAATAAACATTTTTATACACTGGCTCCCTTCTAGTCAGATAAATGTTTTTCTAGAAAGGAATGATAACAATTTTTCTGTGAAAGATTTTGTTGTATTTTGATGAAGACATATGATAAAAATGAATCATTTCTCATATTCCTTTCTTTCCTTGAAATGAAAAAGAAGTTTCTGAAAGGGATATATATAATAGCTTAGACTAAATCATACTGTTGATACTGGATTTGAAGTAGTCCATCCACTGGAAGTTGGTGGAACCTCCCAATAGATATATAAATTTTCCTCTCCTGTGCTTGTTCATTTCTACTGGAGCCAAACTACAGGGGACAGGATTCCATGTTCCTTTCCAGACATGCCCACTGCCCACTGGGGATTGTAATGTCACTCCAGGCTTGCATTTCTCTTTCAGTTAAACCATATTTTCTGCAAAAGAATCAGCAAGAAGGGATTTTCTAAAGCATCAGATTATCCATCAGTATTTCTTAAGCAGTTTCTGTCTTTTCTAAGTGTCCTCTTAATAGAGGGTGAGGGTGATGGTAGTGGTAGAAAGTATCCTCAAGTGGAATTGCTTTTTACCAGTAAATATTTTTTCTGAGTTTCCTATATGATCCCCATTAATGTCCATTATAAGAGCACATGTTTTGTCTCAGAAAAAAGAATGACCTTCTGTTAAAATTTTAGGATTTGTCAGCCTCCCTGTGAAAGCAACTTCATTAGTTCTTGCAGAGTAATGAAAGGTCATCCTGTCATTTTAACCTTCCCCCCAAGTTTATCACACTCTGTTACAGTGTTTTAAATACCACCAAAAACCTATAAATTCATTGAGTTAAATGAAGATGATTAAATAAACATAACAATTTGTCCTGGAACCTGTTCAATATCTGTGGTATGTCTTAGGCTGGAGAAAGTCCTGTAGATCCATGAAGAGCCTGGTAATATCCCCCTAGTTGGTTTATGAAGAGCTTGAGATGGCTAGGATGGTGAGGGGACAGGTTTGGGACGGTAATTATTTATCATCTTAAAGGAATAGTTTAGTATTTAATAACTTATATGAGTTTATCCATATATGTGGGGCAAAAAAGCATTTCTACATCCAGATATATATTTATACTTAAGTATGGACAAGTATATTAGCAGTCACCAAGGTTTTCATGTTAAACTGAGAGGGACATAAAACCTATTGCCTTAAATCATTGTAGATGGGAGTTTCCTAGGCTGTTTGAAGTCAAATAAGTTAAAGAGAAACTAGTGAATATAAATGTGAAAGTTTTACTTTGTATGTTAAAATTGTTGGAAAGGTGACAAGGACAAGAAGAGAGAATGTAGCAAATAGCCTCTTATCGTAGATGGCAGGTTGTAAACCTCTAGGTGGTGATTCTTGAGCTAGAAGTGATGTGGCGATGGTAGTGGGGTGAAGAAGGGTGGTGTTGGAGGAGAGGACCTAGTGAAGAGTTGGGAGAGACTTTTATAGTTTGTAGGTTATTGTGTAAGATGGGTAAATTATCTGTTACCTGATGAGTAGATTGATGATGAGAGATACAGTTACTGAAACAGGCATGTGATATCCTAGTGATTCTAATAATTCACTCACTAACTACTTGGTACTTTGGCTCACCTTAGACAAGATAGACAAGTGTGCTGATGGGACCAAAACTGTGAGCAAGTCCAGCAGAAAGAGGAAAGCCTTTTAAGTGTGTCTAGTACTAAGCACCATCCACGAACACAGAAGCACTTACTATTGCTTTTGGAGACACTAATCACACTGAAATTTTCTATAACCTCCATACTCAGATTTGATTTTCAAAGAAGTATAGAAATGAACCTGCTGGTGGTCTCAAATCAGGAAAGACTTAAGAATTCAGATTATCTAGTGTTTCTGTTATTTATTAGTGATTAGCTGATTACTATGCCTTCAATTTCAGGCCATTTAGTGGATTTCCATTATTCCATGAGTTTTAGGTGCCTAGAGACTACACAAGGTCATTTATTGAGATGCAGAAAGACTATATTAGAGCAAACATATGTATTTCTCATTCTCTTTTGTTATTCTGCCTGTATTTTTCACTTCATTGATGAGGATTAAAAATCAAAAAATTGGGGGGGGGGACTTCTGGAGAGTGAGCACTATCCTTTCCCAAATGAATTAAGATCCTTTCCCAAATGGCTCTTCCTACATCTTCCAAAGTTGATTTAATTATAGGACCTTCCTTCAGATCAGCATGTAAGACAAATCAACTAGGTCATCTTGAATAATAATTATCTTACCAAATGCTCCTTTCTTGTTTGCTAATACAGGGAACTTCCTTGTTCTTGAAATGCATGTGGGTGATTGCAGCACAGGGAACATGCTGAGGCCTCACATAATAGAAGGCTTCTTGGTCTTGAGCATTCAGGTACTTGTATGATTCAGTGCCTGAGTTTAAAATATGGCCCTCCCAGAAGAGAGTGAAGTTGGCAAGGTAGGTACTATTGTTGGAGTCTGTCACCTTTCCTGAGGCGCCTGCCTTCAGGGCTGGGGAGGACATCCTGGCCCTCAGGAAGTCCCCTCCATATTCCTTCCTGCATCCCAGGTGGTCCCTGGCCTCCAGCAGGATGTCCAGCTGGTCCCCCTGCAGTATGTATCTTGAGGGTTTGCAGATTGTGATGTGCTGTGTGTGGCATTGGTGGTGATGTTCATGTGAGTGAAGGGTCTGGGTGGCATCAGCTGGTGTAGTTTCTGCAGGATCCCCCTTATTCTCCACTCAGTCTCTGACATTAAAGCTGCTGATTTTGGAGATGCTTCAGGGCATGAGGTCTCCATGATGAAATCCCAGTGATGGAGAGAGATAGGCAAACTAAATGCAGTTCATATCTGAAAGGACAGGAAATAAAAAAGACAACGTTGAAAATATTCCTATTTAATGAAAAAGTTTTTGGTATAATAGGTAACTTTTGATCTTCTATAGGATAATGGGATGTACAAAAATGAAATATATCCAATGATGTTCTTCATGGAAATGGAAAAACAAAAGGCCTCCTTAGCATGAAAAGTGAAGCAGGAGGCATCACAGTACCAGAACTAAAATTATACTATAGAGCAATAGTAACAAAACCAGCTTGGTACTGGCGCCAAAACAGGCAAGAAGACCAATGGAACAGAATAGAAGACACACAGACAAACCTACAAAAAAACAGTTACCTCTTAGTCAAAGGTGACAGTAATATACATGTGAGAAAAGATTACCTCTTCAAAAAAAGTGCTGGAAAAACTGGAAATCCTTATGTAGTAGAATGAAATTTAACCCCTATCTCTCACCCTGCACAAAACTAAAAGTGGATCAAGGACCCAGGTATCAGACTAAAAACCCTACACATCCTAGAAAGAAAGGTAGGTCCAACACGCCAACATATCAACTCAGGAACTGACTTTCTTAATAAGACCCCAAAGCTCAAGCAATAAAATCAATAAATAGGATGGCATCAAACTAAAAAGCTTCACAGCAGAGGAAACAATCAAGAGCATGGAGAGAGCCTACAGAAAGGGAGAAAATCTTTGCCACCTGCACATCAAATAGAGCATTAATTTCCAGGACATATAAAGAACTCAAAAAACTTAACACACACAACAACAATGACAACCAAATAACCCAATCAATAAATAGGCAAAGGAACTGAACAGATGCTTCACAGAAGAAATATGAATGGTCAACAAATATATGAAAAAATGTTCAATATCTCTAGTAATTAGAGAAATGCAAATTAAATCTCACTCTGGTCACAATGGCAATTATCAAGAACACAAGTAACAGTAAGTGTTGGCAAGGATGTGAGGGGAAAAGATACCCTCATGCATTGCTGGTGGGACTGCAAATTGGTATAACCACTCTGGAAAGCAATATGGAGATTCCTCAAAACCTTGGAATAGCACCACTATTTGACCCATTTATCCCATTCTGTGGTATGTACCCCAAAGGACTTAAAATCAGCATACTACAGTGACACAGCCACATCAGTGTTTATACCAGCTCAATTCACAATAGCTAAGCTATGGAACCAACCTTGGTGCCCTTCAACAGATGAGGGATAAAGAAAACGTGGTGTATGTATACACAATGGAGTATTACTCAGCCATAAAGAAGAATGAAATTATGGCTTATGCCAGCAAATGTATGGATCTGGAGACTACCATGCTAAGTGAAGTAAGCCAGCCCCACCAAAATCAAGGTAGAATGTTTTCTTAATAAGGAGAGGGTGGTGAGGGGAAGAATAGAAGTGCAGTAGATTAGACAGTGGAGAATGGAGGGAAGGGAGAGAGATAAACAAAGGAAAGACAGTGGAATGAATCTGACATAATTTTCTTATGTACATATATGAAAATGATACAGTGAATCCATCCACTATGAACATAAGAATGGAAGTAGAATAAGGTATATTCCATGCTTGTATAAAATTGTATAAAAATAGATTCTGCTGTTATATATAACTAAAAAGAACAAATTAAAATTATGAATACAGAGAGATTTTGTGATCATATATATTTCATATGCAATATACTTTTGTTTAGAAACTTATTACTCTAGTTTTCGTTGGCTCATCTATTTTGGAAGAATCATTTGACCCCAAAGAACCCTAGACTCTTTTTCCTTAAAATGGTGTTGATAAAAAATCTATCTTAAAGGGCTACTGTGAAGACCAAATGAGAAAATGGTTTTAACTACATAGTACAGAATCAATGATTATTGTTCTTTTATTTTTAATCTTAAACTAAAATTTCAGTCTAAACTGTTTAGTCACAAACAAAACTGAGCTGTCCATGACATCAGATTGTCTTCCAAGAAATGTTAAAGGTGTTTCTTCTAGCTCTGTTATGACATCAGAAATTAAAAATGGGGGGGGATGGAGTAAAGTGTAAACTTTTTCACATGATGAAACAATTTGTTATCAATGTAGCATCAGGCTGTGTAACTATTAGTTTTTTTTTGTCTTATAGTACCCACAAAGAAAACATTTATAGTGAATTCATAGAAACAGGAAATCATACCACTAGAGATAATCACTAGTCACAAAGGAAGAAAGCAAGTGTAGAAGAAAGGAATTAATATTCTACAAAACAACAGGAAAATAGCAAAATGGCAGTAGTCTTTACTTATCAATAATTGCCTATCGAAGTCATCAAAAGCCTACCAACAAAGAAAAGTCCAGGAC
>JAJEJO010002650.1:6461-21735 GCA_020662805.1 Glaucomys volans
CTGAGGGTGGCTTTGAACTCGCGATCCTCCTGCCTCAGCCTCCCAAGTGCGGGGATTACAGGCATGCACCACCGTGCCTGGCATATTTGTTTACTTATTTATATGTGGTACTGAGAATCAAACCCAGTGCCTCATACATGCTAGGCAAGCGCTCTACCACTGAGCTACAACCCCAGCCCTGAGAAAGTGATATTTAGACTGAAGTCTAATAAAAGAATTCTCTGGACATGGTGGTACATGTCTGTAATCCCAGCGAAGAAGGAAGCGGACAGGAGAATTGCAAGCAAGATCCTGCTTCAAAATAAAAAGGGCTGGAGATATAGCTCAATAGTAAAGCACCCCTGAGTTAATTCCCCAGTTACCCATCTCCAAAGGGAGGGAAAAATAAAGTTGGGCATGGTGGTGCACACCTGTAATACCTGTGATTTGAGAGGCTAAGGCAGGAAGATCACAAATTGAAGGCCAGCCTCAGCAATTAGTAAGACCCGTAGTATCTTAGTAAAACCCTGTATCAGAATAAAAAATAAAAAAAGAACTGGGGAGGGGAGTTAGGGAAGAGGTAGGTTGGTGGGATGGGAAAAATAAATAAATTTAAAAAATGGAAGATGAGGAGAAGGAAGACTGAGGAGTGACTAAAATGGTTTAACTATTTAAAATGGTTAAATAATGATTTTTATATGAGTTTTATCTCAAATTTTTAAAATCCAAATAAATTTTTTTAAAAAAAGAACTGGGGATGTGGCTCAGTGGTACAGTGCCCCTGGGTTCAGTCCCCAGTAACCCCCACTGCAAAAAAAGAAAAGAAAAAAGGAGTCAACCATGCAAAGAGCTGGAGGGAAGAGTATTGTTGACTGTGGGGGAAAAAAAAAAAACGATGTCAGAATGAACCTAGCGTAATTGAGTGGGTAGAAGGCATTTGACTGAAACTTTGAGAGCTCAGGGAGAGTACTACAAGATGAGGTTCCAGTGAAAGCAGGTATACACCAGCTTAAGTATCAGAAAGGTGAGCAAGAACATTGCTGGAGATTGAAAGTCCAGATCCATGCAAAACAAGATAAAAAGAAAAAGAACTGATGGATTTACATTGGAACCATCCATGAAAATTGAAGAGTAATTTAAAGGACAGATGAGATGGTTTGGTCAATGAAGAAAAATTCAAGGTTTGTGATATAGCTTGAAGATAAAAATGAGAACTGAGCACAGTAGTGCATGTCCTATTACTCCAGCCATTTGGGAGGCTAAGGCAGGAGGATCGCAAGTTCAAGGCCAGCCTCAACAATTTATTTTTATTTTTTATTTTTTGGTACCAGGAATTGAACCCAGGGGGCACTTAACCACTGCGACTCATCTCCAGCCCTTTTTTATTTTGAGACAGAGTCTCTCTAAATTACTTAGGGCCGTAATCCCAGCACTTGGGAGGCTGAGGCAGGAGAATCGCGAGTTCAAAGCCAGCCTCAGCAATTTAGCGAGGCCCTAAGCAACTCAGTGAGACCCTGTCTCTAAATAAAATACAAAATAGGGCTGGGGATGTGGCTCAGTGGTGGAGTGCCCCTGGGTTCAATCCCCAGTACCAAAAAAAAAAAAAAAAAAAAAAAAAAAAAAAAAAAAAAAAAAAAAAATTGCTTAGGGCCTTGCTAAATTGCTCAGACTGACCTTGAACTTCTGATCATCCTGCCTCAGCCTCTCAAATTGCTGGGATTATAGGCATGCACCAAAATGCCCAGCTCAACCTCAATTTAGTAATATTCTCTGCAACTTAGTGAGACTAGGGTCTCGAAATAAAAAATAAGAAGGTCTGGGGATGTAGTTCAGTGGTAAAATACCCCTGGGTTCAATTCCCAGTACAAAAAAAAGATACAACCAGTACACTTTTTTTTTTTTTTCTTTCAGTACTGGTGATTAAACTCAGAGAAGCTCTACTGAGCTACATCCCCAGCCTTTTTTCTTTTTTTCCTTTTTTTTTTTTTTTTAATTCTGAGACAGGGTCTCTAAATTGCATATGCTGGCCTTGAACTTTTGGTCTTCCTGCTTCAGCCTCCTGAGTAGCTGAGATTAAGGTGTGTATCATCATGCCTGACTCCATGATATATACATTTTTATGCAAGGACAATTCTAATGATCCACTGTTAGAAGAGCAGACTGTTTTGAAAGAGTTATTTCCAAAAGAAAAGATATACTTGTTTCTTTTTTTTATACATTTTTTAGTTGTCAATGGACATTTATTTATTTATTTATTTATGGTGCTGGGGATTGAATCCAGCCTTGTGCTTACTAGGTAAGCACTCTACCAACTGAGTTATATCCCCAGCCCCTGCCTTTATTTTTTTTAAAATTTTTTTTTTTTTATTTTTTGCGGTGCTAGGGATTGAACCCAGGGCCTTGTGCTTGCAAGGCAGGCACTCTACCAACTGAGCTATATCCCCAGCCCCTGCCTTTATTTTTTATTTACATGTGATGCTGAGATTCAAACCCAGTGCCTCACACATGCTAGGCAAGTGCTCTACCACTGAGCTACAACCCCAGACCCTACTTGTTTCTTTATTTTTTTTTTTATTTTTTATTTTGGTACTGGGGATTGAACCCAGGGACACTCCACCACTGAGCCACATCCCCAGCCCTATTTTGTATTTTATTTAGAGACAGGGTCTCACTGAGTTGCTTAGGGCCTCGCTAAATTGCTGAGACTGGCCTTGAATTCGCATCCTCCTGCCTCAGCCTACGAAGTGCTGGGATTACAGGCGTGCGCCACCACTCCGGCTCTACTTGTTTCTTTATATCAATGCTCTCTGTACTCCAGCTTTCGTGGCTACACATTCACAGTCCATTCAGCCAGGTGCCAGGAGGACTGCCCATAGCATGGTCCTATTAAAAGATTCCCACGAAAAATGGTGTTTTAACTTGGTGTGGTGGCACACACCTGTAATCCCAGCAGTTAAGGAGGCTGAGGCAGGAGAATTGCAAGTTGGAGGCCAGTCTTAACAATTTAGGGAACACTGCCCCCAAATAAAAAAGGCCTGATGTAGCTCAGAGGTAAAGCCCCTCTAGGTTCATTCTCTAGTATCAAATAAATAAGTAAGTAAATAAATAAATAAATAAATAAATAAGAAAGATGTTTTTAGTTCCAATCTCTGTATTCCTGAGCTATCTGGTTAGAAAAATCACACATGGGGTCCCAGAAGGAAGATAGTTCCAAGTGAAGTTCCAAATGAGCCTTTGCAGGTCGTGTACGTTCCTGTTGGGGTATATATAGTAGAGCTCCTTCTATATCATAATCTTAATTTTCACTGTGTTCCAGCAGGGGTCAGACTGACTCAAGAGTAAACCCTACTTCTGGTCCTGCCGCTTTTTTCAAAGGTAGTTGGGATCCACAAAACTTAGGGTCGGGATCCTAACACTAGAGTTTGAGGACTGCCTAATTCAGTTCAGCCTCCCAGAAGGCTTCCAGCTTCCTTGAATAGTTCCTCCAAAAGTCAGCCTCCAATTTTTATCAATTTCCAGTGCCATCCCCACCTCCATCCTTATTGACAAAACTGTCCCCTTCCCCTAATCTCTCTAAAATTCCTCTTCCCTTGGTTGTCTTGGTTAAACCTCTACTCCCCTTCATCCCAGCCTCACAATAAAAGCGTGAGATCGAAAGAGAGGAACGATAGTTAGCAAAAGCTGTGGGACCTAGCAAGGGAGACAGGCGTGCCTAGGCTGGAAAGTAAAAGACCAGAGGACAGGAGGCTGAACCGGCCCTGTCCGCCGGCCGAAAACGGTGGGCGGGAGGGAGGTGGAGCCGGGAGGAGTGCCGCCTCTCCACGTTCCCGGAGCTTGGGCGGAGAGGGAGGAAAACTTCCTGGCCTGGGCTCAGGGACGCTGGGTCTGCCAGCCCTACGATCCCGCCTACCAGTGCCGGGCGCTTCCCCACCCCTCCCCCAGCACCCCCAGAGTCCGCCATGGCCAAAGCCTACGACCACCTCTTCAAGTTGTTGCTGATCGGGGACTCAGGGGTGGGCAAGACTTGTCTGATCATTCGCTTTGCAGAAGACAACTTCAACAGCACTTACATCTCCACCATCGGTGAGCCCACTGGCCATATCCCAGACCCCTGACGCCCCTGAGCCCTCATTCTCAAATGCTTACTAGTGACCCTACTTTGCAATCTCCTTAGGGCAAGTCTCCTAAACTCCAGGCCCTCCACCCCTGTCTCAGACTCATCCCCCATACATATCTGAAGGTACTCAAACCTCTAACCTAAGGCCTCCAGCTAACTCTTCAGGCCAGCCTCTCATTTACGATCTTTCTAGTTTCCCCAAATTCACATGAGTCCTCCTCTTTTCCTTCTAGCTCCTCTTTCCCAAACTATATCCACATAGAACTCTTCTTGATTCACTCTCCACCATTCTTATCTGTCTATGCCCTAACATCTGTCTCCCAATTCTGCTAGTCTTTCTGTCCCACTGAACTTCCAGACTCTCCCATTGCATCCCCACCTTGCCCTCTGTTTCCCAGTCCTAGGGTGGCTGAGTGTGCTCAAGGACTGCGATTATGAATATGCAATTGCCTGGTGAGGAAGGTGGGAATGAGGGGACTTTTGGAGTCTCTGAGTCAGCCTGTTGACTCATCTCCCTGGGGCCCCCAGCAGCCTAGGGGGAGGTACCCAAGTTTCTGCTAAGAAGAACATTGTCTCCTTTCCTCCCTTCATTTTTCTTCATGTCCTCTGGCCTGGGAAATAAGACAGAGTCTCAAGACAATTCTGGTTACAAAGGGGAAGGAAAAATGCCCCCTCTGTTCTCTCTCAGTATCAGGAAGAATCCTGTGTAAGTCTCAGACTGTCTTAGTTCCAAGCTTGGCCCACCAGTTAAATTGCATAGACTAATATCAACTACCTTTTCCCTTAATCTACCCTATAGAGGCAGGAAGGTGGTGGAATACTAATAGTTGAGGGTCTAAGGAAATCCCAGGGACTCAGGAGGCTGAGGCAGGAGGATGATGAGTTCAAAGCCAGCCTCAGCAACTTATTAAGGCCTGTCCCCCATACATATCTGGAGGTACTCAAACCTCTAACTTCTCTGAGGCCTCCAGCTAACTCTTCAGGCCAGCCTCTCAGTAAAATATAAAAAAAGGCTGGGGGACTGGAGTTGCAGCTCAGTGGTGGAGCGCTTGCCTAGCATGGGTGAGGCACTGGGTTTGATTCTCAGCACTGCATATAAATAAATGAATTAAATAAAGGTCCATCAACTTAAAAAAAAAAAAAAAAAGGCTGGGGATGTGGCCTGGTGGTTAAGCACCCTATGTTCAATCCCAGTACCAAAAAAAAAAAAAAAAAAGAAAAAGAAAAGAAAAAAGTACCTAAGGAAATGGAAAGAGGAAAGTAGTATTTGGGAGAAAACAGAGACTAAAGTGTCAGTTGGGACAACCTTAAGCCCTCTGCAAAATTTTCAACACCTCTCCCTCATAAAATCTACTAAGTAAAAACGGTATACTCACTATACAAATGTAACTTTGGGAAAATTCTCCTAGTTCTGTACTTCCAACGATGTTGCTAGCCCAAGTACCTGCCCTGAGAATTACCACTGCTGCCTCCGCTCCATTCATGTCTCTCTCACCACATACCTTTGTATGCACACACTTACACATCTCTGCTTCAGTGCACATCTTATGCCCATAGGAATTGACTTCAAGATTCGTACTGTGGAAATAGAGGGGAAGAAGATCAAACTGCAAGTCTGGTGAGTGAATCCCCCAGGACACCTAACTAGACTTCTCCATTTGTCTCCTATAACCCCTTACTTCTGTTTGCTTCATAGAAATGTTCTTTCTTTCATCATGTCTCCCTAATTTATTTATCTTGCTTATTCAACCATCCTTCCATCTCTCTTTCTGCTCTACCAACCATTTTCAGCCTGTAGCTCTTGCTTCCCCCAGGTTGGCAGCATTTTCTACTGGCTTTTTTTTTTCTTTTCTTTTCTTTTTTCCTTCAGTATAGAAGTGCTTTACCATTCTTTTCTTTTTACCTTCAGTATAGAAGTGCTTTGCCACTGATACTACTGAGCCACATCTCCAGCCCTTTTTTATTTTTTAATTTGAGACAGGGTCTCACTAAGTTGCTGAGTGGACCTGGCCTCAAACTTGTGATCCTCCTGCCTAGCTATGTATTTTTTAATTGAAAGAACAGATCAAGGGCTAGGTTGTAACTCTATGGTAAAGTCCTTGCTCCATCATGCAGGAAGCCCTGGGTTCAATCCCCTCCTTAAAAAAAAAAAAAAAAAAAAAAAAAAGACAGTTGGGAAACTGTTAAATGGATGGATGGTAGGGGCCCAAGAAACAAAATCTCTTGTTTACTCATTGAATGCTTCCTCTATGCCAAGCACTAAGTATCATTTTATGTGTATGTATCATTTCTCTCTAATCCTCACTCTTTGTGAGACATGTTTCATTTTCCCCATTTTACAAATGAGGAAACAGATTTGGAGAGGCTGGATAACTAATGAAGGTCAAGCAGAAGGTGAGTACAGAGGCAGAGACTTATAAACATGATCTTGCTAAGTTGCTGAGACTGAGCTTGAACTTGTGATCCTCCTGCCTCAGCCTCCTGAGTCACTGGGATTATAGGCATGTGCCACTGTGCCCAGCTGATCTGTTTTTTTTAGCCCCACCATGTTGAAAAATTAAATTCTTTGGTGGGGAGGAGTCTCCCCTTAGAGACTCCCTTATATCCCACTCATGAAATTTTCTCCTTCTTCAGGGACACAGCTGGCCAAGAGCGATTCAAGACTATAACTACTGCCTATTACCGTGGGGCCATGGTATGACATGTGGTTCAGGACAAGGGCTAAGGGCATGAGACAATAGAATATAGGTTTTTGAGTACAGAGGGCCAGGGATTGGGGCAGGGAAAAGTGAGACACGCAGGGCTGCAAAAAGCCCCATATGACCTAGTGTTTAGACATGTAGATGGGACTTGCAGGGTCATTTACAGAGCAGTGGGAAGCCTAAGTGGGAATATGGTCAAAGGTGAACTTTGTCATCATCCCCCAGGGTATTATCCTAGTGTATGACATCACAGATGAGAAATCCTTTGAAAATATTCAGAACTGGATGAAAAGCATCAAAGAAGTAAGAACCCTCCAGAAGAGGTGGGGGAACTGGGCAGATCATGGAAGATGAACGGGTTCTTTGAGGATAGTCAGGACCTGAATTTTACTTGTCTTACCCTTCTACCCCCAGAACGCCTCAGCTGGAGTGGAACGTCTCTTGCTAGGGAACAAGTGTGACATGGAGGCCAAGAGGAAAGTGCAGAAGGAGCAGGCTGATAAGGTGAGGGCCAAGCTGGGCAATGTTCTACAACTGTGCCGCGAATACATGAGATCAGATTGCAGAAGACTTGGCTGCTGCCCTTTCTGTAGCTCTCTCCTTCTCATTTCACCCCTACAGTTGGCTCGAGAGCATGGAATCCGATTTTTTGAGACAAGTGCCAAATCCAGTATGAATGTGGATGAGGTGAGACCTGCCTCCTCCTTCCCCTCAACCACCACCAAGAGATAGAATACTGAAGATAGAAATATCCTCCCCTTCAGTCTGTTCTGACCAATCTCCCCTTTAGGCTTTCAGTTCCCTGGCTCGGGATATCTTACTCAAGTCAGGAGGCCGGAGATTGGTGAGTTGGTTCTGCTGGGTTGGGTCCCCTTAACTGTGTGGGTGCTGTGGACAAAGTCTGTGGAGGGGAGCAATGCTAAGATTGTCCATGAGGGGTAAAAGAAAACTTGTGTTTACAGATTCATACTCCAACCAGCCCTTCACATCCTGACCTCTGTGCCCTTCTCCCTCTAGGGAAACAATCACAAGCCCCCCCAGCACTGACCTGAAAACCTGCAACAAGAAGAACACCAGCAAGTGCTCCCTGGGCTGAGAACCCTTTTCTGCCTCCCCACCCTAAGCCTGGAGGTGGAATCTGAGGGAGTTAGGGCTGAGGGACTGCACAGGGAGAAACTGCAGTGGTACTCAAGATAGATGGGTTGGTAGTAAGGAGAATGCAGAGAATATGAGAAGGGAAACAAAGGAAGGAAGGAAACCAGGGGCAGGGAAGACTGTGAGAAGGAATAAAGGAAGTGAAATAAGGTAATGGGATAGGATGAGAGGGAGGAGGAAAGATAGGATTGATAGCCTCAGTCCTTGAACTTTCTCTGGGTTTTTAGGTCATGAATATATGTAAATATATTGATTTATTTTGATACTGGATCAGGTTTTCAAGTCCTGTGAGAGGCTGGCTCAGCATCACTCTTTGAAGGTTTGTCACTCTGCATGATCTTTCTCAGTATTAAAGGCCATTATTTGCACAAATGTCTCCCTGTTGGGTAACTTACATTGTTGTCAGAATTGCTTTCTCTAATTTTTTTCTTTTGAGACAGGGCCTCACTATACTTGCTGAGGCTAACTTTGAACTTGTGATCTTCTGGCCTCAGCCTCTGGAGTTGCTGGGATTACAGGAGGCTCTGGGATTATAGGCATGTGCCACCACAACTGGCCCTTGGGTGGTTCTTACAAGCAGAGAAATAAGCAAATTTTAATAAAAAATAGCTAACTCCTTGGGGGGGGGGGGAGAAGATGCCAGAATTGTCACTGTCAGCATGTGAAAGAACAACCAAAAAATTCAGTTTTGATATACTGCCCCCTTAAGTACACATAACCCCCTTCTCCCCCTCTCTTTGGTGATACTGGGAGCCTGGGGACACTCAGCTATATCCTCAGGTCTTTTAGTTTTGATTTTGAGACACGGTCTAGATAAGTTGTTCAGACTAGCCTTGAACTTGTGTTCCTCCCAGTAGCAATCACATGTGCACCACCATGACCAGCTAAAAAATCTTTTTTTTTTTTGAACCAGGGATTGAACTCAGGGACACTCGGCCACTGAGCCACATCCCCAGCCCTATTTTGTATTTTATTTAGAGACAGGGTCTCACTGAGTTGCTTAGGGCCTTGCTAAGTTGCTGAGGCTGGCTTTGAACTCGCGATCCTCCTGACTCAGCCTCCCAAGTTGCTTGGATTACAGGCGTGCGCCACCATGCCCGGCTTAAATATTCTTAATTATTCTTAATTCAGAATAATCTCACTGGCTTGATTTTTTTTTCTTTTTTTTCTTTTTTTGGCGGTGCTGGGGATTGAACCCAGAGCCTTGTGCTTGCAAGGCAGGCACTCTACCAACTGAGCTGTATCCCCAGCCCCCTTTTTTTTGTGTGCGTGTGGTACTGGAGATTGAACCCAGGGATGCTTAACCACTGAGCCACATTCTTAGCCCTTTTTATTTTATTATTTTGAGACAGGGTCTCATTGAGTTGCTTAGAGCATGCTAAATTGCTGAGGCTGGCTTTGAACTTGCAATCCTCCTGCCTCAGCCTCTTGAGACACTGGGATTACACCCACCACAGCTGGCTTGATATTTTTTCTTTTCTTTCTTTCCTTTTTAATTAATTAATTAATTAAATTTCTGTGCTGGTGATGGAACCCAGGGCCTTGTAAGTGCTGTGAAAGTGCTCTACCACTGAACAATATCTCCAGCTCCACGCTTGACCTTTCATTATGATAATTAAAATGTCAGATTTGCTTTGAACAAAATTAATGTACCATTTGAAATGTTATTCAAGTAGGGCTGACTGACAGCTTCATCATAACCCAAAGCAGGTATTTAAAAATTCACTTTCAGAGCAGACACCCAAGTTGGCTTCTTGCTAAGTTTAATTAGAAGTAAAACCTTACAAGAGCACAGAATTTCCCCAGGCTCCATTGTGCGTGCCTATAATTCCAGAGACTCAGGAGGCTGAGGCAGGAGGACAGCAAGTTTGAGGCCAGCCTGAGCCCTAAGCAACTTAGCAAGACCCTGCCAAATAAATGAATGAATGAATGAATGAATGAATAAATAAATAAATAGTGCTGGGGATGTTGCTCAGTGATAAAGTACCCCTGGGTTCAATTCCCAGTACCACAAAAAAAATCACGGCACAACTTCCTATGACATAATTTCCATGAAATAAAGTAGATGTAAGATTATGGTAAGGAGAAACAAATACTAGAAGATTACAAACAAAACTATAAATTGTCAGGCACAGTGGCACATGCCGGTAATCCCAGTGACACTGGAGGCTGAGGCAGGAGGATTGCAAGTTCAAGCCCAGCTTCAGTAATTTAGCAAGATTCTTTCTCAAAACAAAAAATAAAGAGGGTTGGGGATATAACTCAGGGGTAAAGTACCCCTGGGTTAAATCCCCAGGACCAAAAAAATACCCCCAAACCAGGGGAAAAGCCCACAACTTATTATCTGTAACGTAACTATTCACACATATACAAACAAATATAATTTAAAGGAACAAATAAGTTTTTCAAAATTAAAGCTCAGCACTCACCAGCACCACCGACCCAACTTCCATTCAATAGCCTTTCTATAATCAAATAGATTCTGTTCTTGGAATGCCAGCTTTAAGTCTTATGTGAAGATAAACAGAATTCATGAGACATATGGGGCATGACAGTGTTAAATCAAGGGCCCACCCTGGAGCCAAGATAGCATGGCAGTCCTTGGTTACCAGTTCTTGTGATCATACTGGAAATTTTTCAGCTATGTCACTAAGAGTAGCAGGCATGAGAAGGGATAGGAAAAGGGGACACTTTTGAGAGTGTCCTTAGGGAAGAGAAGGATGGTACACCCTTTCCTATAGTCTTACTGGGGGTCCAGGGAAGTTTCCAGAGAATTCTGCCTAAGTCCACCTCCTTACTTTTGACAGCAGGATTGTATTGGACTTCCAAGTCCCCACTGTGCATGGTAAAGATTCAAGGTAACTCTGGGTCGCTTTGGCCCACACTGATTGGTTCTAATTGGAACTTGTTCTTAGATCTTATGCTTAGGGGGCTTCCTCCTATCATATCTCCCTGAGTTCTGGAATCTGTGTAAAGGTCACAAAAGCCCCTTCTTTTTCAGGGTAACTTGTGTTCTTATCATCAGGGAGGAGACTTTTGGGCCTGCATTTCTTCAGATAATAGGTTTTTCTTTTCTTTCTTTTTTTTTTTTGTGATGCTGGAGATTGAACCTAGGGCCTTGTGCTTGCGAGGCAAGCACTCTACCAACTGAGCTATATCCCCAGTCCCTGGATAAAAGTTTTTTTGCTGAGGAATTTAGCATATTCTATTAAGTCAGGCAGGGCTGTGGGTAAATTGTTTTTTAAAAGTGGAGGTCCCTGGTTTTGTGGCTCAGTGGTAGAGCACTTGCCTAGCATGTGTAAAGTACTGGGTTTGATTCTCAGCACCACATAAAAATAAAAAGGCATTGTGTTCATCTACAAAAAAAAAAAAAAAAGATCAGAGGTCAGCAAGTAGATCCTGTTTGTATCCCCTTAACCTCATGTTCCCACTATTTGTGTTTGTATGCGGCCTATCATTGGCTCATGCCTGTCATCCCAGAGACTCTGGAGGTTGAGGTAGGAGGATGTCAAGTTCCAGGCCAGCCTCAGCAATTTAGCAAGACCCTTAGTAACTTAGGGTCCTGTCTCAAAATAAAAAATGAAAAGAACTGGGGATGTAGGTCAGTGGCAAAGTACCCCTGTGAATACCAAAAATAGAAGGAAAAATGGTTCTATTTGAAGCCAATTTGGTAGGTAGAAGATCATTGATTCAAAAGTTCCATCTTCAAAATCTCCAAAGGTGAACAGAGTTTCTATTTATCATTTACTTATTTATTTATTGGTACTGGGAGTTGAACATGCCCTACACACAGGCCATGGAAGTGCTCTATCATTGAACAGAGCTTTTAAAGGAGAAGAGGCAGGGGAGGAGAAGTTGGAAAGTGAAGACAAAAGGCAGAAAATGTACGTATATAATTCAGTTAGCCTATGCTGTACAGGCCAAGGCAGGGAACAACCTCAACTCTCAGCTTCTTTGGCATCAAAGGGGGGACTTGCAGCCCTTCAACCTCCACGCTCAGCATGAGGAAGTTGTTCGTAATTCAGAAGGGGGTACAAATTCAGCATGCATCAAGTTTGTATGGAGCTTAAGTATTTCTTTGTTTATCTTCTACACATCTAAGAAAACTAAACTCACAGCAGTCTCATTGTCTGGGAGGCTGCAGTCACACATTATGTATGAAACCAGGAAACAAATTTGGGCAGAATTCAGAGAGATTAATACATTACCTGACAGTAAAGTGTGAACCCAGAGTGTGGGTTCAATCCCTTTTTAAAAATGTTTTTATTAGCCAGGCGCAGTGGCGCATGCCTGTAATCCCAGCGACTTGGGAGGCTGAGGCAGGAGGATCGCAAGTTCAAAGCCAGCCTCAGCAACTTGGCAAGGCCCTAAGCAACTCAGTGAGACCCTGTCTCTAAATAAAATACAAAATAGGGCTGGGGATGTGGCTCAGTGGCCGAGTGCCCCTGAGTTCAATCCCCGGTTCCAAAAAAAAAAAAAAAGCTTTTATTAGTATATTATAGTTATACATGATATTGAGGTTCATTTTGATATAATCATACATTCATAAAATATAATTTACTCCATTTCATTTCCCAGTACTTCTTCCTTCCATCCTGTCATTGCAGTTTTGAGTATGTGTGTGTATATGTGTGTATATATGTATATATATGTATACATATACACACATATACACACACACACACACACACACACACACGTTTAACTCCATGGGGATGGAAAGCAGGCTTAATCTTTGGCCTGGGAGCTGAAATTCTGGACTCAAGCCTCTTCCACTTACTAACTTGATGACCTTGGACAAGTTGTTACAGAGCTGGGGCCTTCCAGGAAACTGAGGCAGCGCAAAGGTCCCCCTTCAAACCCCAATTCTTGCAATCAAGCCAGAAAGATTTCAGACATGTTGTTCAGAGTAATAGATGTGAGTTTATCAAAGGGAAAGGGGACACTCTCAAGGGAGTCAGTGGGTCCTCTCAGAGAGGAGAGACCCAGTGTACCTCTCCTGCACTCCAGTTTTATTGGAGATCTCAGAGAAATTTCCAGAGAGTCCCACCCAGGCCACCTCTTAACTTTTGACTGACAAGAGGAATACTTCAGATTTTTGAGTCCCCACTGCCATGACAACTCTAGGTCACTTTGGCCCATGCTGACTGGTTCTAATTGGATTGTTAACCATAAATTATGGTTAGAGGGAACTTTTCTTATCTCCCTGAGTTTCAGGATCTGGTCTGTGAAAAGGGTCACAAAATTTTCCCCCTGCAGGGTTAATTTGAGTTCCTCTAATTTCAGGCCTGCATTTCTTCACCAGGTAACAGATCATCTGCTGAGGAATCTGACATAGCCTGTTCACTTAAGCCAGGCAGGCCTGCAGGTAAATTGCTTTTTGAAAACGAAAGCATGTGGGGGTCAGTACAGTAGGCCCACTTGATAGAATTATTCCCTTAACTTCATGCTCCCATCATTGCATCTGTCTGTCCTCTACCAAAGTCACTTATACTCTCTGCCCTTATTCATAAAACAGAGATAATACTGACCCCTCAGGATTACTGAGGATCAAAAGAAGCTAAAACTTGATTTCAAAAAAGTTATGGCAGATATGACATAGAGGTAGCTCAGTGGTAGGGAGCTTGCTTACCAGGAATGAGGCCCTGGGTTCCAACCCAGGCACGGAGGGGTGGAAAAAGTGAGGCAACACTATTGGGAAAGAATGTTTTCATATACATTTCATTAGCATCTAGCAAAAAACAATAACAAAAAGCAATGCACATTAGCATTTCCGTTTCACACTTAATACTGGGAGCCATTGTCCTAAGGTCACATAGTTGATAAGCTCCTGAACCTAGTCTCAGCACTTCTTGGAACTCCCAATCTCTGCTCTTCTCACTGTGCTAGTGAGTATTCCCTTATGTAGGAACAAGCGAAAGTGGAGAACATATGAAAAAGTTATCCAAAGGAAAAGCGCTGCAAAGCAAATTAGCAATTAACATGAGCGGAGGTGACACCGTTCATCTAAGTAGAGCAGAACGTGAGCCCAAGGGCTGGAGCTGTGGCTCAGTGGCAGAGCGCTTGCCTGACACGTGTAAGGCCATGAGTTCGATACTCAGTACCACCTATAAATAAATAAAATGAAAAATCCATTGACAGTTGAAGGAAAAAAAAAAAAAAAAAAAAAGAACGTGAGCCCAGAACAGGAACGGGTTTCACATTCTCGATGCCTCTGGTCCCGCTTTTGTGGGGAGAAGAAAAGGCAGTTTCGCCTTTATCCCTAGACCGCCAACCCAGCTTTCCCACTGGGCCGTTGGGGACGGGGAGGGTGGGTAGGAGAGGGTGTCAGAGGGGTTAGAGATTAAGGGTGATCCAAAGCCCTGGCAGGACGACGTACTGTCTCCCTGCTAACCTCGCCCAGATTGGAAAGGCGCGACAACCAAGGAAGAGGTAAACCGAGAAACCACACGAACCCGGTCACCACCATTTCCTCCAAACACTGCCGGGACCACAATGCCACAGGGCGCCAAGCCAATCGGCTGCGTCTTGATGCGCAAGCGCAGTGAAACCCGGGTCCCCCGCGCCTCGGGCTGGCACCCACCGCGGAAGACTACAAGTCCCAGCGGGCGGCGCCCCAGGATCCTCCGCGGGCAGGATGGCCGTGCCGGGGGCGGAGACGGAGGTGAGCGGTGCTGGGGCCTGGCGCCGCAGCCGGCCTTTCCTCCCGCGCCCTATGTCCCCGCGAAGGAACCGGCTTCTTCAGACAACAAATGCATATAGACTTTTCTCTCAGTGCCATGGGGTCGTCCCAATAGAGCTTTTGCCTTGATGGGCAACCGGGTCATCTCACCTTCCTGAGCTGGAACCTTCCTGAGGGTTTCAGAGTAAACACCGCCACTGCGTTCTGACTGGCACGCGGCCAAACTAGCAGGTCCTTCTGTTCCGACAGGTGCGACATTGACCGCTCCATGCCTGCGGGCACCGGGAGGCCTGGCCTCCCCCAGGGCCTCCACCTGTGCTGGTTGTTCTGCGCTTTCACCTTAAGGCTCTGGTAAGGAGGCAGGGATCGAGGAGAGCGATAAGCAGGGCGCGGGAGGGTGGGATCGTACCCACCTACGGGTACGGGGGAGGCCTTGTCCATGAACATCAGAGGTGAGATTGCCTGTTATCTGGATTTTAATTTTTGCCCCTTCCCTCACCCGCTACAGCCAAGCAGAGGCTTCTGTACGGGAGGAGAAGCAGTCAGGTGAGTGTCCGGGAACCCGACGCCCCCATAATTTATTGTATCTATCTATCTATCTATCTATCTATCTATCTATCTATCTATCTATCTATCTAT
>JAJEJO010002650.1:23064-49553 GCA_020662805.1 Glaucomys volans
TTATTTTATTTTATTTTATTTTATTTTATTTTATTTTATTTTATTTTGGAACTGGGGATTGAACTCAGGGACACTCGGCCACTGAGCCACATCCCCAGCCCTATTTTGTATTTTATTTAGAGACAGGGTCTCACTGAGTTGCTTAGGGCCTTGCTAAGTTGCTGAGGCTGGTTTTGAACTCGTGATCCTCCTGCCTCAGCCTCCCAAGTGCTGGGATTACAGGCCTGCGCCACCGCGACCGGCAACCCTGTTATTGGCCATATTTTTTCTTTCATAACAACAGTTAAGGCTATCTTTGCTTATTTCACCAGATGTTTTAAACACTTTTTAGGGATGACTTTAGTTTCCTCTTTTCCTTTTGGATATACCTCTTTGATGGGGCTGAAGTAGAAGGGAGATGGGAAGGAGAAACTGTCTGGCCTTCCCTGGGAGTAACTGTTACTTCCTATGCTCAGCTGCCGCTCAGCTCTGATGGAACAACACTTATTCTGGAAATTTGAAGGGGCTGTGGTAGGTGTGGCTTTGGTCTTCGCTTGCCTTGTCATCATTCGTCAGCGACAACTGGACAGAAAGGCTCTGGAAAAGGTCCGGAAGCAAATCGAGTCTATATAACTACATTCCATCCTTTTATCCTGGGTCTTACAGACCATATCTCAGACAGAGAAAGTGAAATGGACTGATTTGCCCCTTTGGTTCTTTGGAACCTTGTGGTGGTACCCCTTTTCCCCATCTTCCTCTCCACATCATTAATAAGCACAATAAAAAGAGTAAATTCGTTTCCTTCTCCCTATAGTAATTTGATTTGGGGCAGGAAATCATGGGGGCAGAAAGAAAGGGGGTGGCAATCTCCCAAGTACCTATTTTCCCCCCTTTTACTACTCATTTAAAACTTCTGGGATTCAATTTTAACTAGAAAGTTTATTTCTTAGTCAAAACTTTTGTTTCCTTCAACCGTATCACCAAAGAAGAAATAAAATCACAGATACATAACAAAAGGATCTGAGGTACTCTTTCACACAGGCTAACTGGGCCTCAGGATACAGACATCTCCTCAGTTGTCCTGAAGTGATTCAGACTCCCAAGAGCAAAAACACCTGAGTAGGAATCCCAGGGGGAAGTAGAGCCATAGGGGAGCCCTGGATTCCTTACTGTAATGGGGAATGGGCCAGGAAGGTTCCAGCTCACATCTCATCTGCATGCAGCGCAGTTCTGATATGCCCATTAGACCCAGGCTTCACTCCCATCTTCTCTAGCTGTGTTCTTGTTGATTTGTTTGCACTCTGGGCTCCAAGTGGCTCTCCCATTTTGGACTCTTCCACTGGAGTCTCTAGACTTTCTGTCATATCCATGTGGGTCAAGATATTTCTGGAAATCACTGTGAGGTGAAGGAAAAAGCACAAAGTAGAGTGTTTCTCTTGTGTGGTGGACCCTAGACAGAACAGGCAGGACCTTTCTCCCACTTCTTGACTATTGTGAACAAAGCCCCCTTGCTCACCAGGGAGCTTCTCACCTCCATGGGGCTGGTAATCCTCAGGCCCAGCTTCTGGTAGACCCTGAAAGGGGCTGAAGCTGGGCAGGATGATGAGAACCAAAGAAAAAAGAAGGATCTGGAAGGAACAAGACACTTGGGCTGTGGGGACAGTCAAGGAAGGGAGCAGAGGGCAGTTGAGTTTATCTGGGTTGGGAAGACTGATGTGGCTAGGTAGTGGGAGGTATCAGGATGGAAGTGTGGCAGGAAATGGTGGAGGTTTGGGGAGATAGCAAGGAGACAGACTGATGGTACCAGAACACAAGTGCTTGTCTGGGCAGCTTTGTTTGAGGTTTGAGCAATGAGCTTCTGTAGCTGACGGAGCTGAGCCACCAAGGAGCTGGGAAAGGAGGAATGAAGAGCTAGTATCTTCTGGGAACCATGGCCCAAGAATGGTGCCCCTGCGCTCCACATCTCCCCAGCCCCCAGCACATGGTGTTTTCACTTACACATTATGTCTCTCCAGTTCCTGGACTTTTTTCTGTAGCTCCTGGTTCTGTGCAGAACAGGCTGCTACCCTAGGGAGTGTGAAGAGGCAGGACAAGGCTCAGCAATGTGAATCCCTTACCTGGCCTACCTTGGTGAGGAAGGGGAGCCAGACATGGCCCCCTTCAGCAATGTGATCCCAAACATACCTGCTCTCCAGCCCATCAATGTATTCTTTCTTCCGTCGTCGACTGTCCTGAGCTGACTGCTTGTTACGAATTTTCCTCCTGACCTTCTTGAGGACCCTCTCCTCTGCCTGGTGGCCCAGGGTGTGTCAATTCTGGGCCCATAACCTCCCTCAACTGCCCAACTTTTCCCTGGGATCCTGGCTCCTTAAAGGCCATAATGGACCCCCTGCACTGGGACACCCACTGGGAAAGGGAAGGGTATTACCTTGGTGAGGGGCAGGTGAGAGGGCAGGGAAACCCCTTCCTGCCCCAGCAGACGCTTCTCCTCATCTGTCAAGAACAGGGTTTGACAGGGCAGCTGGGGGATAGGAGAAGATGAGATGGGAATGGAGAGAGGGTCATCACGTTTTCAGCACACAGCAGCACCTCCCGCCCCATGCCTTCTGGATAGTGCTTACTATTTGCACTGTTATAACTCCATCATAGAGGTAAGCCAAAAAAAAGTTTTTTAAGCAGGGCATGGTGGCACATGCCTGTAATCCCAGCAGCTCAGGAGGCTAAAGCAGAAGAATCGCAAGTTCAAAGCCAGCCTCAGCAATTTTGCAAGGTCCTGTCTCTAAGTAAAATATGGGAAGGGCTGGGGATGTGGCTCAGTGGTTAAGAACCCCTGGGTTTAATCCCAGGTTAAAAAAAAAATACAGGGGAGCCAAGGGCAGAGACTTGAGACAGGCTTTGGACACAGCCAAAGGGACATCATAAGGCTGATAAGGGAGAGGATGTAGTTTCATCATCTGTTCAGAGATTTGAGACCTGGACATTCTGATCAAGCTAGGGAGTGCCTGTTCTGATCCCTGTCTCCTAGAACTTGACAGCATCTTAAGAGGACGTGGAGTACTTATTATATGGTGGGGTTTGCTTAATTTCCTTACAGCAGGAAAAAAAAAATTCTTACAACAGGTAAATGATCCAGCCATTAACTTCCATTTGGCAGAGTATGTTATCCAGCTGCCTGTCAATCACAGGAATCACAGGGTCTGAACTCCACTTTTCAGGCCTAGACTCTGTCCCTCTCTTAGACAAGGAATTCTTGTAGGCAGTCGCACTGAGTGGCTTCTCAGCACAGTATATGAAGTGGATAGATGATATCTTTGGTTAAACTGGGTCCATCAATGGAGTAAACTGCCTTCTCACTAGCATTCCTTTTTGAAAGATATATGCTTTACTTTGTGATTTAAGAATTTGTTTTGGCTTTTGGTTAAGCCATGTATTTTTTATTTTATTTTATTTTCAGTACTGGGGATAGCACACAGGGGTGATTTTTATTTTAGGACAGGGTCTCACTAAGTTACCCAGGCCGGCCTTGAACTTGTAATTCTCCTGCCTCAGACCCTCAAGGAGCTGGAATTGCCGTTATGGAACACTGTGCCTGGCTTGGCCTGACTTCTGGTTCAAGCTTCACCCACAAGTTTAGATGGAAGCTAGGCTAGTAGTAGCTTTTCCTTGTTTTTTGGGCTTAAGAAGTACTTCTCAGGGGCTGGGGTTGTAGTTCAGTGGTAGAGTGCTTGCCTAGCACGTGTGAGGCACTGGGTTTGATCCTCAGCACCACAATCAATCAATCAATCAATCAATAAAATGTACTGTGACCATCTACAACTAAAAACAAATTTAAGAAAAGGAAAGTACTTCCCAGAATAAAAGAAGGCACAGTGACCTGACCTGAAGGTAGCCCCCTTTCCAACCTGACTCCACAATCTCCAGCCACCCTGAAGGGGGCATCTGATAGGGTTTCTGTAGCACTGGCCAGTGGGTATTTGCTACAGTGCAGTTGTTCCAGAGGAAACATTGTTGCAGTTTCTTCTCCATCACCCTGTATCCACCAACCAGTTGGATTCCCAGGCCACCTGCCCTAATTCTGTGTCCTGACCCAAGGCTGAGACACTGGCTCTGGCTGAGCATGCAATGCACACAGGTATGCACTTTCTCCAGAGCTTTATCCCCAGATTCCCTCATCCCATCTTCTCCTGAACTGAGTCATCAAAATGTTACACACAGGGGCTCCCTCTTTCACCCCCTTGTCCTTTCCTTGGTCTTCAGGCTCAAGGAGACCCAAGAGGCTTCAGCACCCACAAAAAGTGGGGCAAAGACACAATTCCTCATCAGTTTCCCCCTCCCTCATCCCCTTTGCCACTGTTTGTGTTATGATAAATATATCACAGAGCACTGGTGTGGTTGACCCCCAAGACTTACAAGTGTTGTAGGAGGCACTGGGGCTATAGTGCCTCTGGGTAGGATGTGTGCATGAGCATCAAAGGGCAGTTTGCTGACCATGCAGGCATCTGGCACCATGAATTGTGGGCTCCACTGATCTGAAGAAGACACAAGAAGCTGGAGGAAAGAAAGGTATACCCTGTGGCAGCAGGGGCTGGATAGTGGCATTGATTGGGGAAATCCCCTTAACCCTCTGGCTAGGGCTGGGCCTCTTCCCGCAAAGAACACTGACCTAGCTGAATGGAGATGAGTCCTAAGGTTGGCCCAGCTTCCCCCTGCATCCTCTGCAGGCTCCCTGCCTCATAGACAACCTCATAGAGGGTAGGAGAGCTGGGTGCCTGCGTGGCAGGGGGACTATCTGAACGGCCAGGATCCTCAGAGTTGCCACTGTCACTGCCAGGAGATGCTTCTGAACAGTACACCTCATTGGGATCAATGAAAAGCTTCAGAAAATCTTCAGACTCACTCTCTTGAAGGCCCTATAGTAGGAGAAGAGTATACGAGTATGCCAGGAAGAATTTTGGAAGTCCTACCTGACATCAGACTTAGATCCTTCTTACTTCAGTTTCAGTCTTTTCTCTTCTTGGGCATGGGTATAGTTACAATTCACATCTATGTTGGGTTCAGTGTTTTCATATCTCTTTCCAAGTGGGTGCTGAAGTCTCTTTGGGTCTTCTTAACCCAGAGTTGTGTCTTAAGCCCACTTCCACTACCATTCATCACACTTACACAGCCATGGCCCCCACTAGATTCCCAGCCTTGCAGCCCCTCTTCTTGTAGCCTAGTCATTGGAACCTCTGGAGGGGAACAGTTGAATCCCAGTTCCAGTAAGGATCCTGTTGAGAAGATATCTTCTGGGGGCTCCAGCAATACATCCAGCAGGTCAGAGGATCCGAGATCCATGCTTCTGCAGGAAGGGGTGTGGGACAGTTACAGAAGGGAGGGAGAAGATAGCTGTTCCCTACCCCGACATTTTCTGGGCTTCTCTGAACCCTCTTCCACATTTCCCTTTCTTACCTGCCGCAGCCCCGCACTCCAGGAGATTTCGCTTCTGACCGTACCTTACGTTCAGACAACCTGGGTATTACCTATTCTGAAGAGCCCAGCCCTGCTGACCACCCCAAACATTACACCTTTTCTTTTCTCCAGGATCTCATATCCTGGTCCTGCCCAGTCAAACCCCGCCCCCCCCTCCGGGCCAAACACCCGTAAAGCAGGTTGCACTATGCAAGGAGCCAAGCTAGGGGCGCTGTATCTGGGAGCTAGGGTTGAAGGCGCTGAACAAGTGCACACTGAATTTAAGGAAAACCTACGTAGTCCCGTCTTTTGTGCCTCAGTTTCTCCTAGAGATACATCTTTCTGAGAGTTTGATGTCTCCTTGGAGAAAAACAGATGGCTGTCACTGGAGCACAAGATCTTTGAATGCCTGTTCCCTAGCCATCGCTTTTACAAGGGGGCAGACTACAGCAGGATTGCAAACAAAAGTAGTGCGTAGAGACACGCCCCTAATTTAAGGGCAGGCCCTCTCCCACCACGTGGCGCTCTTCCCACGCTTGAGTCCTAGTTGGAAGCCGTAGATTAAGGGATCTTGAGGGACATGGCATCGAGCCAATGGAATTATCAGCTCAAGGCTGACTCCTTCGCAATTGGTTAGAATTGGTTGTGAGGCGTCAGGCCAATGGGGCCGCAGTATTTATTTGTTAGGCGGGGATTGGGTTCCGCTGGACTAAAGGGTAAGGTAGAAACCAGAAAGTAAGTTGTGGGACAGTGAGGAAACTTTTGGGGGATGTGGGTCAGAGCGCCTTGGTTTGGGTTTATTTACCACGTTACTCTGAAGCCCCATGTTATTACCTAGGATTAAATAACCTGTTGACCCAAATTAAGAGACAGGGTTTTGCCCGAGCGGGCGAAGAATTGCGCAATCGCGGGTTTTCCAGACCCGTCATCCGGGCATTATGCTCTGTACATACACAGCCTCTGGCCTGTTAACTAACGGAGGGACAAGGGGTTGGAAAAGTGCAATAAGTAAAAATATCTCTTGCGTCTGGGAATTTGCGTATCATTGCCAGCTCTGTGTGTGTGTGTGTGTGTGTGTGTGTGTGTGTGTATATAAATATATATAATTTTTTTTTTAGTGGTGGTGGTTATTTGTTGTACTGGGGATTGTACCCACGGGGCTCTGTCACTGAGCTATAAAACCCCGGACCTATTTTATATTTTGCTGCTTGGTATCACCAAATTACCGTGGTTGGCCTCAAATTTGTGATCCTCCTCCTTTTGCCTCCCCAGCTGCTGGGATTACAGGTGTGCACCACTGTGCCCGGCTTTTTTGTTTGCCCGTTTTGGCTTTGGCACTGGGGATTGCACCCAGGGGTGTTTTAACACTGAGCTACGTCTCCAGCCCTTTTTGTTTTTCAGATGTTTTCTTGCTAAATTGTTGAGGCCTGGAGTTTGCGATCCTTCTGCCTCAGTCGCCCGAGTACCTGGGATTACAGGCATGTGCCAGCATGACCCGCTTGGTTTTGTTTTTTAAGATGGAGGCTCGTGCTGGGTGGCGGTGGTGCACGCCTGTAATCCCAGCGATTCTGGAAACTGAGGCAAGTAGAATTGAAAATTCAAGACCAGCCTCAGCAATTTAGCGAGACCTTTTCTCAAAATAAAAAATAAAAAGGGCAGGGGATGTAGTCAGCGGTGTAGTGCCTCTGGGTTCAATCACCAGTACAAAGGGGGGGCGGGCAGGAGAGGCAGGGAGTTAGGGATTCCATTTCTTCGTTTGTTGCTTGGGCTGGGCCCAGACTCCCTAATAGCTGGACTACAGGAGTGCACCACCATGGCTGGGCTGCATTCATACAGTTCAAAAAACTTTTCATAAACACTGTTCTCTCATTTAATCTACAACAGCTCAGAGGCCAATAAAGCAGGTGATATTTTGCCAGTTTTGTCCATGACTAGATAAATAGTAATTCATGATTTTTTTTCTTGATCTACTATCTGATGGCCCAGGAAATCACTTCAAGTAAAATGATAGGGCTATACTAATATATTGTCATCAGCCTGCCTCCCAATAGTACTTCACAGATAAGGCAGATGGGTAAGGCAGGAAAGTTTGGGGTGAAATTCGAACTGGTTTGATTCTTCTGGTGAAGATTTAAACAGGCTAAGGGTAAAAATGGGAAGGGGCTAATATTTATTGAGCAACTATTATATGGTCACATTTTCATGTTACTGACATGAGTCTTATAGCAACACACAGCAGAGAGGTTATAACTTCTCAAGGTTACTTTGTAAGTACCAAGATTTGGATACCTGAAATTCTTCACACTATACTAAGCTGTGTTACTGGGCTTTCTCAGATTCCCCAACTATGTCTTTTCCTGCTCATCTCTGCATCCTACTCAGGCAGTAAAGAGACAAAGCAGGCTTCTAAGGTTGATGCATAGCTCTAACAAAGGCAGAGATGTTCTTGTTTAAATCTTTCAGAGAGCAAGGAAGGTGGTTAAATGTATTTCGAGGGGCTTACTGCAGGCTTCATGTGCAGAGATGATTCAGTGGAAAATACAGGCAGTTTCTGTTTATGTTAGAACTGGAAGGAAACTGCCATCATCTGCTAGTTTAACTTCCCTCTTTCCCCTGATTATCAGGCGCTGCAGAGGGAAAATTACTTGCCTTAAATCACATATCAAATTAAGGTAAAGCTCAAGAGATCTGTTGAACAACATGGTGGCTATAGTTAATAATGATGTATTGTATGTATACTTAAAAATTGCCAAGAGTAGATTTTTTTTGGTACTGGAGATTGAACTCAAGGGCACTTGACCACTGAGCCACATCCCCAGCCCTATTTTATATTTTATTTAGAGACAGGGTCTCACTGAGTTGCTTAGTGCCTGGCTTTTGCTGAGGCTGGCTTTGAACTTATGATCCTCCTGTCTCAGCCTCTGGAGCCCCTGGGATTACAGGCATATGCCACCACTCCCAGCAAGAGTAGATTTTTTAAGTGTTTTCATCACAAATATGTAAGGTAATGGATTTGTTAATTAGCTTGATTTAGCCATTTCTGTGTGTGTGTGTGTGTGTGTGTGTGTGTATGTGTATACATTTTAAAACACCATGTTATATACTATAAATATATACAAATTATTGTGGTACTGGGATTGGACCCCAGGCTGCTCTATCGCTGAATGACATCTCCAGCCCTATTTATTTATTTATTTATTTATTTATTTATTTATTTATTTATTTATTTATATGAGGCAAGGTCTCATACAGTTGTTTAGGGCTTTGCTAAGGCTAGCCTCAGACTTGGGATCCTCCTGTCTCATCCTCCCAAACTGCTGGGATTACAGGCTGCTGGGATTACAGACCTGTGCCACGGTACCTGGCTGCTTTTTATTTTGAGACAGGGTCTCACTAAAATGTGGAGGCTGACCTCAAACTTGCAATCTTCTTGCCTCAGCCTTCCCAGTAGCTGGAATTACAGGAGTATGCCAATGTATCTAACTATATACACAATTTTTATATGTCAATTTTGTAATTAAAAAATACATAAAATTAAAAATTTATGTATATAAATTAAAGTATAGTTGGAACTGGAATCCAAGTTTTCTGAGTCTCAGTCATGATTCCTTGTTAATATTACTAATTACCAATAATCTTGAAAGCATAATTTGCCACAGTCAAAACATAGCATGCATAATTTCCCTTGAACAATCTGGAGTTGCCTGTAATAACAACTTTTATTTTTTAATTAAGAGCTTGGAGGAATGGGCCTGGCACAGTGGTACACACCTGTACTCCCAGGGACCCTGAAGGCTGAGGTAGGAGGATCACAAGTTGGAGGCCATCCTTGGCAACTTGGCAAGGCTCTGTCTCAAAATAGAAGTAAAAAGTGCTGGGAATGTAGCTCAATGATAAAGCACCTGAGTTTAATTCGTAGTATCAAACAAACAAACAAACAAATGAATAAAACCAACTAACCAACAAAAACTTGGAACAGTAATTATTGGTAAGTTATGTCCCCATTTCACTTATGCCTTGCTCTTGGGGTTCTATACATTTTTTTCTGTTATACTCCCTTCTTCTATAAGTTCTTACATTCTACCTTTACTTAGAGAAGTTGCTGGTCTCCATTTCTACAGCCTTATCTGAGGCATCACTCTGTCCCTTCTTAAGGCAATGAGGCTTTTTCACCTTTACAAAAAAGAGTAGACAAGAGTAGGCTGAGCCCCTTTTGGGGGGGGCTATCAGGGGTTGAACTTAAGGGCACTTGACCACTGAACCATATCTCCAGCCCTGTTTTGTATTTTATTTAGAGGCAAGGCTTCACGGAGTTGCTTAGTGCCTCACTTTTTGCAGAGGCTGGCTTTGAACTCTCCATCCTCCTGTCTCAGCCTCCGGAGCCATTGGGATTACAGGCATAAGCCATCGTGCCCAGCTTGAGTCCCCTTTTTGATTTTACTTTTTTTACCCAATGTGAGGATAGGAGAAGATGCTCATAGCACAGGGCTGTGGGGCAGGAGGATCCAGGCTGATGAAACAGTGAAGGTCCTGAGTTGAAAATCCCTTGGTGCATTCAAGGAACAGAAAACAGAAAGGAGGTCAGCAGGGCTGGAGGGAGAGCAGTAGGAGAGTATGAGATGAGGCTGGAGAAAATCTTGGCACCATGCCTGAAAGTGAATTGGAGAAAGGACAGTCAATTGGAGTATGCTGAGAGAGGCTGTTCAGTGGATAGGGTTTCACCAACCCTTGAACTGTGTCCCTCCACTTCTCCGCTGGGAGAAGGTAGGAGGCTGTGCAGAAATTTGCTGGGCCAGGGATGATTTTCAAGACATGCCTTCTCTTCACTTTTCCCCTTTACCATTTTACCCCCTCGAGGGTGCTGACGAGGAAGTCAGGCAAGAAAGTTGTCCCAAGAAGGGAATGATTTCCTTTTGGCGCCAGAGTGCACTGACAGGGTCTTGGAGTCTTCTACTAGATAAGATAAGGAGACTTTGGGCCATAGCCAATCAGATATCTTCAGAGATGCGGGATGGAAGACGTGGGAATGCGGGGGCAAGAATGGGGCATCACCCTTGCCCGCAGGGTTTCTACCTCCCTCTTTTAAAAAATCTCCATATGATCAAAGCCTTTGTTGTCCCGCCAACTCTGGCCAGTCTGCAGACCTCCATAACTGCATCCAGGGCGTGTAGCCCTAAAGTCTTCTCCCCAGTCCCCTCCCTTGCTCTCACTCCCTCTCACCCCTGCTTGACTGCTCCGCCCTCTCCTGACTCGGGTCTCTGATTTCTCATAATCCATGTCACTCCCTTCCGAGCTCCGCCTATGCGGCGCTGTCATTGGCAGCCGGGCTCGGGAGCGCGCGGCCGCGGGGGGAGAGGGGATCGGTGGGGGGTGGGCGGGAATTCCCGACGCGAGGCCGGAACCGAGTGTGTACCATGTAGTGAGTTCCTTGCGAGGTGAGTGCGAGCTCCCAGGGAGTGGGATGGAGGTCTGCCGCCCAGGTCTCCTGGGGCCTAGGAGACGGGATCCCAGTTTCCACATTCGGTTTCCCGCGACGACGCTGGCGGCCTCTGACCCCGCCTCCCGGAGCCAGGATTTCCAGACACCGCCCTCACGTCGACTCAGCGGGTCTGCGACCCCCAGGCCCCTCTCCTTGGCCATCGGCCAGACATTTCTGCCAGTGGCTCCCCCTTTGCTTTCCCGGGGATGGCGCTGGGGAAGGGGGATCAAGAGCGCGATCTAGCACCCAGTCTCTTCCTTTTCAGGTGGTCCATGAAGCTACCCCGGCTTCTCTCCACAGCACAAGCCCCTTCCCTTCTTTCTGGAGTGGGTGGGGGAGGCTGGCTTCTGCCTTCCTTAGGGGACTCCAGCTACAGGTCGATTTGGGTTCTCTGGGGCTCCAGATGATATCCACATCGGCATTCTTGTGCCTCAGTTTCCCTGTTGTTCACTTCCTGAACAAGTCACTTGGGAGAGATAAAGGCCGGGGTGGGGGGAGAGGAATGTTCCTGGTACAGGAGTGGATGAGTCACCCCCAGTTGGGGAAGGCCAGAAAGTAACTGGGGTGAGGGAACTGCACTCTCCTGACCAGCCTTCCCCTTTCCTTGGCCCCTTTTTTCCTGAGTGACTGTTCTCCATCCACTCTGTTTTTTGTTTTTTGGTACTGGGGATTGAACCCAGGGGCACTCCACCACTGTGCCACATCCCCAGCCCTATTTTGTATTTTATCTAGAGACAGGGTCTCACTGAGTTGCTTAGGGCCCTGCTAAGTTGCTGAGGCTGGCTTTAAACTCCCGATTCTCCTGCCTCAGCCTCCCAAGTGCTGGGATTACAGGCGTGCGCCACCACACCCAGCTCCACTCTGGTTTTATCTTCACCCGGCTCCACTCTGGTTTTATCTTCCTAGGTCTGAGAGTCACTGGACCTACCACAACCACCATGGGGCCCTGGGGAGAGCCAGAGCTCCTGGTGTGGCGTCCAGAGGCAGTGGCTTCAGAGCCCCCGGTGCCTGTGGGGCTAGAGGTGAAGTTGGGGGCCCTGGTGCTGCTGCTGGTGCTCACCCTGCTCTGCAGTCTGGTACCTGTCTGTGTGCTGCGCAGGCCCGGAGCTAACCATGAAGCCTCAGGTGAGCTTCTCCTTTCTCTGCTGTTATGGATGGTGAAGTAGCTAGTTCTCTGGGGTTGGGGGAGGTAACCTAGGGAGGAGGGGAGAGCAGAAGTAACCATTCCTTGGGTTGGGTAGTGGGACCTGCAAGTGGTTCATTTGCTCATTCCCCTCTATGTCCCACTTCTGCCCAGCTTCACGCCAGAAAGCCATGAGTCTAGTAAGCTGCTTCGCAGGTGGTGTCTTTTTGGCCACCTGTCTCCTGGACCTGCTGCCTGACTACCTGGCTGCCATAGATGAGGCACTGGCGGCCCTGCATGTGACGGTGAGAGCTGGTCCTCAGCATGTGACCTGGTGTGCGGGGGCAGGTCCAACTGTATACAGTGTTTGTGTAGCTCTGTCCGTGTCATTGTATCATTCCAAGACTGTGCAAGACTCTTGGCATGTGAGTCTATGAATTGTGATATTCTGTTCTAGGGCATAACTTTTTCTGTGTTTTCCTTACCCCCTACCAGACCCTGTGTGGCCTCTTTGTACCCCTTGTGACAGTGTGAGGAACCTTATTATCAGGTGTTTGACTTATTCTGTGGCTTTCTTAATTCAGTTGCTAGGAAGTTAATAGTGCTCCAGGAGCCATCGTCATTCTTGCCACTCTCGTGAAGGGCTGGAGATAAAGGTCACTTCAGGCATGGGTTATGTAGGAGGCAATTCCCAGGGGTCTGGTATTGCTAACCAAAAAGGCTTTACCCTGAGGAAGTGGGATGTGGGGAATGATCAAACCCAAGTCATAAAAAAACTCGTTATAGCTGGGCGAGGTGGCGCATGCCTGTAATCCAAGTGAGTTGGGAGGCTGAGTCAGGAGGATCGCAAGTTCAAGCCAGCCTCAGCAACTTAGCGAGGCCCTTAGCAACTCAGTGAGACCCTGTCTCTAAATAAAATACAAAATAGGGCTGGGGATGTGGCTCAGTGGCCGAGTGTCCCTGAGTTCAATCCCTGGTTCCAAAAAAAAAAAAAAAAAAACTCATTATAGGAAAAATTGAGACAGTTGGGTAGTGATGCAGGGAAGTCATCTCGTGCTCCCCCACTTCCCCCAAGACTATGGAAGTGCATAATCTTCTGTATTTCTGTGGCTGAATGATGTTTATCTCCATATGACTGTACAAGGCTGTATGTCCCTGGGACACTTATGTGAGCATTTGGGATGGTGGGCCAGTATGTCTACAGTGACACTTTGTCCACATCTACATCAGTGACTCTCAACTAGGGGTGATTTTGCCCCCAGGAAACATTTGGTAATGTCCAGAGACATTTCTGGTTGCCACAGCTAGGTTGGGTAAGGGGTGTCGTGCTTGCTGGTGGCATCTGGTGGGTGGATAGCGATCGCTGAACGATCTACAGTGAACCTGACAGCTTTATGACAAAGAATTTTCTGGCCCAATTGTTAATAGTGCCAAAGTTGAGATGCTTTGGTTTTCATGTAACACTGTGTGTGACACCATAATCTGTCATTCTGTGTCTGTCACCAAGTAACTTCATCCTTGCGTGACCAAGAGTGGCCCTGTATCTGTGTGGGACTTTGAGTTTGTGTAAATGGCCTCCATCAGACTCTGCATCTGACTCCCTCTATTCTTGCTCTATCTCCTGAACTCTTGTCACTTCTGCCCACAGCTCCAGTTTCCCCTGCAAGAGTTCATCCTGGCTATGGGCTTTTTCCTAGTCCTGGTGATGGAGCAGATCACGCTGGCTTACAAGGAGCAGTCAGGGCCACCACATCGGGAGGAGACAAGGGCTCTGCTGGGAACAGTGAATGGTGGACCACAGCATTGGCATGATGGGCCAGGGGTCCCACAGGCGAGTGGAACCCTGGCAGCCCCCTCAGCCCTGCGTGCCTGTGTACTGGTCTTCTCCCTGGCCCTGCACTCAGTTTTTGAGGGGCTGGCAGTGGGGCTTCAGAGAGACCGGGCTCGGGCCATGGAACTGTGCCTGGCTTTGCTGCTCCACAAGGGTATCCTGGCAGTCAGCCTATCCCTGCGGCTGCTGCAGAGCCACCTGCGAGTGCAGGTGGTGGTTGGCTGTGGAATCCTTTTCTCATGCATGACACCTCTGGGCATTGGGCTGGGTGCAGCTCTGGCAGAGTCGGCTGGGCCTCTGCACCAGCTGGCTCAATCTGTGCTGGAGGGCATGGCAGCTGGCACCTTCCTCTATATCACCTTCCTGGAAATCCTGCCCCAGGAGCTGGCCACTTCTGAGCAGAGAATCCTCAAGGTCATTCTGCTTCTAGCAGGCTTTGCCCTTCTCACTGGTCTTCTCTTTGTCCAAATCTAGGGGACTTCAAGAGAGGGGCAGGGGAGTTAACTACCAGGTGCCCTTTCTTTCCTCCCCTCCCCCAGGGTGTAGGGAATAGGAAGGAATGGGGACAGGAGGTATTGAGGACCAAAGAGTTCTCTGGGAGGTAGGGATGTAGCCTTTGAAACTATGACTAATGAGAGGGAAATGGACAGAGAAGAGGCTGGCCCTAGGCCTAAGGAACAAGATATGGCCAAGTCACTAGAGACATGATCAAGGGATATTAGGATTGGGACAGATCCTGACTGCTAGATAAGAGGTCAGACACTATACATAGGGATAAGCTGACACTGAGAAGGCTGGAGGTGGGCACCCAACTGCTGTGGGATAAAGGTAGAGAGAGGGCATAGGTCCAGGGTCAGCGTCCTGTTGGTTCTAGCCCATTTCAGCATTCTGCAGATAGAAGTGAACCCCTCCTGCTTTCATATCTATCTCCTTCCCTTCTTCCAGTGGACTAGTGCCAAATATCTTTCCCTGCCAGTTTTGATATCTTCTCTGGCCTCTCCAGCTCCACCCACTCCTCTATTTTTAAAGTGCCAAACATCCCTTCCCTCTTTCTTAAAGCACAGTGATATGGCACTGGGTCCTACCCAGCACCTCAGTGGAGGAGACCTATTTGCCCTTGATTTTGGTTCCAGAATCTGGGGTGGGACAGAAATATTTGCTGGGCTGGACTGGGTGAGGGGAGAGCTGCAGCCACCTACTAGCTGCTGCACCCTAAGGATACAAACATGGTCATGGTGCCCCATGCCCAGATGATAAACATTGAGCTGCCAAAACTTTTTTTATACCTGAGGAGCCCAAGGGAGAATGGTTGTTTTGGGGGAGGGAGGGCTGTGCATAGGGCCATATTCTGTAGAATCTATTTTACTAACTGACCTGTTTTGGGACATGTTACCCAAATAAAAGATGTTTCTATACATCTCTTTGGTATCGGATTCATTTGTTTTGGGAAAGGGGTGGGCGTGTGGCTAGCCTATTGGAAGACCTGAGTCCCAGATGTTTACAGCTGTTTTAAGATTCTTGGTCTCACTGTTTTCACGGCCCCAACACTCCTCTTTCTTGAAGATGACCAAACTTTTTCTCCTTTGTCTCTTCCTTCTTCCCTCCCTGTCTCCACCCCTTCCCTTCCCCATCATTCCCTCCCTCTTCCTTTCCTCTCTTAATCCCTCTCCCCTTCGCGTTCATAGGCTACGGAGTGATACAGAACTACTCCTCCCAGTGTGCCCCGCGCAGGGAGCAGGCAAGGGGTGGAGAGAGCCCCGGGTTCCCGGAGTTGGCAGGCCTGCCGGGAGGTGTAGTCCGCTTCCTCTCCGTGCTGCGTGGCTGCGGGCGTGAAGAGGTCACGTAAACAAACTACGAGTCCCGGCGGTCCGCGCGCCGCAGGTCAGGTCTAGGCTGGAGCCGAGCCGCGGGGCTCGCGGAGGCGGCGGCGGCGGCGGCGGCTACTGCTGGAGGAGCCCGGCCAGGGCCCGCGGCGGAGGCCGTGGCTAGTACTGAGAAGGTGGCGGGGAGGGACGCAGGAGGAAGATGGCGACGTCGGGGGCGAATGGGCCTGGCTCCGTCACCGCCTCATCTTCTAATCCGCGCAAGTTTAGTGAGAAGATCGCGCTGCAGAAGCAGCGTCAGGCCGAGGAGACGGCGGCCTTCGAGGAGGTGATGATGGACATCGGCTCCACCCGGGTGAGGGGCCGCGCCGGGGAGCGGGAGCGAAGCGGAGCAGTTACGGAGCGGAGAGGCGGGGCGGGGGCGGGAGTCGCAGCTCAGGAGGCGGAACAGGGTTGAGGCAGCAGCAGCGGGCGCCGCCGTCTGGGAGGCGCGGGTTGAGGGCGGAGGAGGCTGGAAGATGACTTTTACTCGGGAGACCGAAATACCGGAGAGGTGGGGGATTTGGGAGGAACTGGGGACCGAGTACGTGAGACGGGAATGGGCCGAGAGGGGAGATGGACGCCTGAAGTCCACTGGAGGTGAGGAGTCCTCGTGCATGCCTGAAGGAGTTCCCTTGGGGACTCCACTGAAGCATCCCAAATCTTGGGTTATGGATTGCCGGATGGTCTGCTTGTCCCTAATTTGGTTCTCCTGAGGCTGTGATCTCAAGACTGGCATGTCTGCCCTGTTGTGCCACTCTTAGCACTTTGGTACCTACGGGAAAGGGCCCCTTGAGCGGTTTGAACGAGCAGTGCTTGGTATAGTGGGGCAGGAAGTCCCCTCCTGCGTCCCGTCCCTCTGCTTCCTTTTTCAAATACTTCTTGTGGTTTCCTGACGCGAATGAAGGTGAGGTCCACTGCTCACAGGCCGGTGCTTGGTGTTTTGCCCTGGCCGCCTTTAAGGAAAAGTAGAGTTTTGAATCCCCAAACTAGGTAACAGATTTTTTTTTTTTTTTTAAGGTTGTGTGGAACCCATTGATTTGCTGGACTTTCTAGGGAGATGGCTGCTCTGTGGGTCAATTTCTGGAGTTCCTCGGAGGGTCCTCCATGAGTAAAGAATATTTGTTCCGAGGAAATTCTTAGAACTTTCAGGTGTCTGACAAGCTGCCTCTGAAGCCCCTCTGGCCTTGGTTTTTTTGCTGCCCAAAGCTGGATGTCAAAGGAGCCAGGCCAGGGTCAAGAGTTTGCCCAGCTGGTATGCAGTGCTAATTTAGGGACACACTATTGTCAAATAATAGGTGAGAGAATTTTGCAGTGATCCCGCATGGCAAAGAGCTGGAAGGAATTTAAGGGGAGATGGTGGACATAAATACCACATTCCAGCATGTGATTGCATCTATCAATGACTGCGACTCTGATTGTATTTTTTTGGGGGGGTGCTGGGGATTGAACCCACGGCCTTGTGCTTGCAAGGCAAACACTCTACCAACTGAACTATATCCCCAACCCCCTCTGATTGTATTTTTATGTGCCTCTTCCTTGATTCTGTTATTTGTGTTTTTCCCCTTTGAGTCTCTAGGGACCATGTGTCCTACTCTGTGGGAGTCAGAACAGAAAAAGATAGGTGGGGAGGTAAATTGTGTGTGTGTGTGTGTGTGTGTGTGTGTGTATGTACACGTACATGTGTGCACTCACATAACCCCCTCTAACTACTATGAGGATTATGCTCCCACTGTTAAGAGAAGATGGGAGAAAGGCTTATCTTCAGCTGACAGAATTGACAGCTCTGCCCTCTGGACCATGATTCTAGCAGAGGCATGGTGTGATCTTAGGGCTTGTATGTGCAAAAAAAAGCTGTGAGAAACTCGAAGCTGGGACTTCTGTTTGTGGTGCTTTGGTTTATCAAAAGGACCCTTCTACCTGCCTTTCCTCTTCTGGTTCTTTTCTGCTATGTAGAAAAGTCTAGTAGGCATACATGGCCAGGGCCTGGGGATCTAAAAATTTTGAGTTGGCCATGAGAGATCTGGGGCTCAGCTTGTTACCTGGTCAGCTGGGAGGGCTCATTTGAATCAGACATGGTCATATCTATTCTACTGAGAGGCTAGGGTTGCCATATTTATTAACAGTTTTTTTTTTTTTTTTTTTTTGAACCAGGGATTGAACTTAGGGACACTCGGCCACTGAGCCACATCCCCAGCCCTATTTTGTATTTTATTTAGAGACAGGGTCTCACTGAGTTGCTTAGGGCCTCGCTAAGTTGCTGAGGCTGGCTTTGAACTCGCGATCCTCCTGACTCAGCCTCCCAAGTCGCTTGGATTACAGGCGTGCACCACTGCACCTGGCTTTTAACAGTTGTTTTGAAGTGACCCAGAGGTCAGCATAGTGCCCACCAAACTCACTAGGTGGAGCTCCTGGAACAGGAAGTCAGGTTTAATGTAGGCTTACATGGCAACAGTGTGACCCTGGAAGCTCTTGGAATTTACCATCCTCAGCTGCCCTCCTCCCCATGGCCTTGCTTTGGGTCTGTTTGTCTGGTGGTAGTGGCTGAGCCTTGGCAGTAGCAACTTGCCTCTTACAGAAGGACACAAGATCTGTAGGCAGACTAAATCCTTGTCAGGCTGAGGGATATGGTGTATCACTTCTGTGTCAGACATCTCTCTCTGAAATGGGGATAAAGCCAGGGAGATGGCTCTGGCCCAGACTGGAGTGGGTTCCTGAGCCCTCTCCCACCTCCATTCACTAACTTCCCTGCCAATTAAGAGGCCGTAGGATCCAGTGGAAGTAAGTAGAGCCATTACTTCCTGGATCTTCTAGTTTGGAAGGTATAGGCTGTGTGTAGCTTTCCTGAAGCTGGGCAAGTGGCAGAGCCAAGAAGCCTGTGCTCTCATGAGTATGAAAGAAGGAAGATGGCAATAATGGATCTATGACATCCACCTGTGATCTTGCCCTTCTAATTAGTCCTGGATACATCTGGAAATGAAACTAGAGGTGCCTAATAGGCACCATTTCTGACTAGTCCCTGGAAACCCCTAGAGACTCCGCTAGGCTGATGCTGGTTGAGATAGGCAGCAGTGATGTCATTGATGAGGTAACCTGCACAAGGGCTGGGGTGGATTGTTTGCACCAGGTCTCTGTAGACCTTTCTCCTAGCACTGGCCTTTTTTTTTCCTAGCAGATACCTTAAAAGCTGCAGCAGCATATCCTGGTGACAGGGATGGCAAGGATGGCCAAAAGGAACAGTGCTCAGGACTCTCCCTGACATTCCCATTTGTCCTTGTCTCAGTTACAGGCCCAAAAACTGCGACTGGCATACACAAGAAGCTCTCATTATGGTGGTTCTCTGCCCAATGTTAACCAGATTGGCTGTGGCCTGACTGAGTTCCAGGTGAGTGGACATCAGCCAGGGAGGAGTGGAGGTTCTTAGGCTGTTTCCTCTGCTGATTCACCTATCCCTTTTGGCAGAGCCCCCTCCAATCACCTTTGGATTCATCTCGGAGCACTCGGCACCATGGGCTGGTGGAACGGGTGCAGCGAGATCCCCGCAGAATGGTGTCTCCACTCCGCCGATATCCCCGCCACATATCCTTCACAGAGGACTGGGGAATCTGGGAGGTAGTGGGAAGGGGTTCTTCAGGGAATCATGGTAGGAAGGGACTTTACTTTTTGTAGTACTGAGGATTGAGCTCAGGGATTCTTTACCACTGAGTTACATCCCCAGCCCCTTGTTATTTTTTGAGACAGGGACTTGCAAAGTCACTAGGGCTTGCCTTGAACTTGTGATTGTGATCCTCCTGCATCAGCCTCCTGAGTTGTGGGGCCACAGGCATGAGGCATCATGTCCAGCAGTAAGGGACATTAAATGTCCAGTTTCATCCTTTTCCAGGAGCTCTCCTTTACCCTGCCTCAGTGCAAAGTGACCACAGCCAATGTGTCAGTGCTGGCTCCTGTGACAGGAGTTGTTGCTCCTAAGGCTTTGCCCTCCTCTCTGGCTGGCCCCAGCTGTCCTTATTTTGGCTCAGTCTGCTGCACAAGTGGGGGGCTCCCTATGTCTCCTGCTAAGGGAGGCTCGATCTCTTCATTTCTGTTGTTTTCTTTTAGTCTCAGAGACCTATATACTAGTCTCCCCTTAGTCCTGCCCAGAGAGTCTCCTAGATTGTTCTAGCTGTATGTTGCACTGTGCATTTTTTTTTTTTTTTTAAACAAAGTACTGAGGATTGAACCCAGGGCCTTGCAAATGCCAAACAAGCACTCTGCCACTGAGCTTCATACCCAGCTCCAAGCACTGTTCTTTTTTTTTTTCTTTCTTTCTTTCCAGTGTAGGGGATTAAACTCAGGGCCTTGTGCATGCTAGGCAAGCACTTTACTATTGAGTCACATCCCCAATCCCTTCTCTTCATTCTTTGACCCCATTGTTGCTACCTGGAGAGAAAGAGAAAGGTATGTGTGTTTTGAAGTAACTATCTAGCCAGGCTTAGTGGCACACACCTGTAGTCCCAGCAGCTTGGGAGGCTGAAGCAGGAGGATCACAAGTTCAAGGCCAACCTCAGAAATAACTATTGTCTCCATAGTCTTCTTTTCTGAGACAGGGTCTTGCTAAGTTGCTGAGGCTATCTTCAAACTTGGCAATCCTCCTGTTATCCCATTTACCCACTCCATTTTTTTCCTTAACTGGTGCTGTTCACATTGACAGTTCTCCCTACAGTCCTGCCTACTTATCTCCTCCTCCAGAGTCCAGCTGGCGAAGGTGAGTCCAGATCAGGCAGTGTCCGTCATTTTCTGAAGGGGCTGCGGCTGGGATACTGGACTAAGGTTTCATCAGTACTTCCTCCCATAACAGCTCACCTGGGAGGGTGGGGGCAATAGGAGTTGGTGATCAGAGTCCAGTCTTGGCTGTGTTGACATGTGTGGCCAAGCCTCCCAGTCCAGCCAAAGCAGGACCAATAGAACTGTAGCCAAGCTGGGTGTGGGGTGTAGGGGGGGTTGGGAAGGGGAGAAAGGCAGGGTGACAGGTGAAAATGGCTGCCTTCTGTCAAGGGTGGGTGCCAGATACAGTGCTGGGACACTATTAGCTCTCTGAACTCCTCCTCTGTCCATCTCAGCCCCAGCACTCATATCCAAAAGAGTCTCTGGGTTCCATATTTCCCATTCAGCTTGTCCTGGCAGAGAGGAGTTGAGAAGTTTCCAGATTTCTTAGATTGGTGGTAGTGGTGGCGTGGATTCATGGGTCACAGGCATCAGAAGAACCAGAAAGAGAAAGGAGTGATTCTGGTGCTCACCCCTTTCCATTTCCATCTTGGCTGCCTCACATTGTCCAGCCCCCATGCCTGCTTTCCATTGCCAGCATTCTTCCTACTCTTGACTTTTTCTACCCCAGGACGATGCCCTGGAGCAATTTCCCTGCAGAGAAGGGGCAGTTGTTTCGACTACCATCTGCACTTAACAGGTGATGGCCCTTGCCTTATTTAGGCCATATGTTCTCTAATCTGTGCTTTCTGGGGCCCTGTTCCTTCACTCCCACCCTGTTCCAGCCCAACTAGTGTTGCCCCTGCTGGACAGGGCAGGGCCACTAGGAAAATTATTACTGCTTCCAGCTCTTCTTTACTCCCCTAACAGGACAAGCTCTGACTCTGCCCTTCACACAAGTGTGATGAACCCCAACCCCCAGGACACTTATCCAGGACCCACACCTCCCAGTGTCCTACCCAGCCGCCGTGGGGGTAAGTGACCAAATCCCAGGGTAAGGAGTAGCTGTGAACTTTCTATTGAATCAGATAGGCAAGTGGGGGCTGCGGCCAACTTCGCTGCATCCCTTGCAGGTTTTCTGGATGGTGAAATAGACTCCAAAGGTATGTATTCTTTAACACTTGTGTGTACCAAATACCAAAAGAATTTCTGGACTGGCATTGCAGGACTTTTTGCAGGGTTAGGACACAGGACTCCCTTCTGCCTGTCTCTGCTTCCTGTATGCCTTACTGGCTTCTCCAGCCTCCCCATCACTTGTCTTTCTCTTTCAAGTCCCTGCTATTGAAGAGAACTTGCTAGATGACAAACATTTGCTGAAACCATGGGATACTAAGAAGGTAGGTGTGGACCACTGTGTGTCACCCACTTTCCTCTGCTCTACCCTTCCCATGGGGCAGGCTTCTAGAGTTCCCTACTGAGCTCTGTCCTCATTTTCCACATTCTTCCTTTTTCCTTAGCTGTCCTCATCCTCCTCTCGACCTCGGTCCTGTGAAGTTCCTGGAATTAAGTAAGTTCCTTTATAAGACTGACTGAGGAGCAGGATGAGGGAGGGAAGTCCAGGGAGATGTGGAAGACGGATCTCTGCTCTTCCCTGACTCCCCTCCCCTCCATTTACACCTTTCTTTTTCTATCCCTCCCCTAGCATCTTTCCGTCTCCTGACCAGCCTGCCAATGTGCCTGTCCTCCCACCTGCCATGAACACTGGGGGCTCCCTACCTGACCTCACCAACCTGCACTTTCCCCCACCGCTGCCCACCCCCCTGGACCCTGAAGAGACAGCCTATCCCAGCCTGAGTGGGGGCAATAGTACCTCCAATTTGACCCACACCATGACTCACCTGGGCATCAGTGGAGGTCTGGGCCTGGGCCCAGGCTATGATGCACCAGGTGAGTGGCTTTCCTGGCTGTGTATGTGTCCACCAGATGCTACCTGGCTAGAGGGATGGAGGGTAGGGAGTTTTGAGCTGGATCCTGTGACTATCCACCAGCCCAGCAGCCCTGCACCCCTGGATCCTTTCACTGCATTTCTCAGCCTATGAGAACTGGTAGGTGTGACTTTTCCTGCAAAGAAGGTGGAAACAACCTCCAGGTGGGCAGTGCCAATCTCACTGTCAGAAACAAAGTAGGAAGGACATTGTGTTGCCACTTTCATAGTCCAGTCACTGTAACCCATTCTGGGTGGAAAGGGTCCCAGTTCTCATCAGTAATGTTGTCATCTCTGGTTTTTTTGTCTGTGCCTGCAGGACTTCATTCACCTCTCAGCCACCCATCCCTGCAGTCCTCCCTAAGCAATCCCAACCTCCAGGCTTCCCTGAGCAGTCCTCAGCCCCAGCTCCAGGGTTCCCATAGTCACCCCTCACTGCCTGCCTCTTCATTGACCCGCCATGCACTGCCCACCACCTCCCTGGGCCACCCATCACTCAGTGCCCCAGCCCTCTCTTCCTCCTCTTCCTCTTCCTCTACTTCATCACCTATCCTGGGCACTCCCCCTTACCCAGCTTCTACCCCTGGGGCCTCCCCCCGTCACCACCGCCGTGTCCCCCTCAGCCCCCTGAGTTTGCCCGCGGGCCCAGCCGACGCCAGAAGGTCCCAACAGCAGCTGCCCAAACAGTTTTCGCCAACAATGTCACCCACCTTGTCTTCCATCACTCAGGTATGCGTGGCTGCCTTCCCTACACGTCTGTCTCCTTTCCTCTTCTCTTCTGTCAAGTTCTCTCCCTCCAGCCTTTCTTCAAATACCTCTTCCCCTTACTTCCTGCACCCTTTGTCTCATTCATCCCCTTCCATCCCTCTGTCCTCCACCTACCCCATCTTTTATTTGTCTTCTCTCCTCTTTGCTTAAGAGTATAAACCCTGGGATTTAGCTTTTTGGTTTCAAAATCCTGGCTCTGCCTTTTCCTAGGAGTCTCTCTCTCTCTCTTTTTTTTTTTTGGTACTGGGGATTGAACCCAGGGGCACTCCACCACTGAGCCACATCCCCAGCCCTATTTTGTATTTTATTTAGAGACAGGGTCTCACTGAGTTGCTTAGGACCTCGCTAAGTTGCTGAGGCTGGCTTTGAACTCGCAATCCTCCTGACTCAGCCTCCCAAGTGCTGGGATTACAGGTGTGCACCACCACGCCCAGCTCCTAGGAGTCTCCTTTGACAACTTCTATGTGTCTCAGTCTCTTTTATAAAACAAGAATGACTTTGTAAGCATCAAACACAATAATGTACATCAAATGAATAATGTACCGTGCATACTAGCCCAGGCTCTTGCTGGACAGATGGTAGCTTATCCTCTCCCCTTTTTCCTTTCTCTGTTCTTATTATTTTCTTATCACTTTATTTTTTTCCCCCATATTTCTGTCCTGTCCCATCACCTCTCGCATTTCCCCTCCTTCTTTCATAGAATTCATAGAATCAGATAATCTCAGACCATGGAGCCCAATCTCTTTCCACTTTACAGATGAGGAAACAGGCCTAGAGGGAAGCAAACTTCCCCAGATTTACATAGCAAGTTGGAACTGGAACTCCAGACTCAACTTCGAGCTTTTTCCTCAATGCTAACATTCTCAGCTCTTCCCTCCCTTCCCACCCTTTTCTTCTTCTTTTCTTTCTTTGTCATCTCTGATCCCCATTTCTTTCATCTTTATGCTTCCCTTTTCCCTCTCTGCCCTACTTTCTCCTCCTCCTCCATTACTATTCCCTGGAATGTGTGTTCTGTGTTCCATCTTTACCTTCTCTTCTAAGACTGAGGCTAGGCCAGTAGATGCTCCATTCTCTCAGTGGTGGAGTGAAGGGATCCTCCCTCCCTCCTTTCTGCTTTTTCTTCCTCTCCCACTTCCTCTGGCCTCTTCAGTCTTCAGAACAACACCCTTCAGCTGCACTGTGGTGTTAACAGGCACTTGTGAGGTGTGTCACAAGTACTTGATTACTGACAACCATTAAACATACCAATGTTAAGGAATGATTCATTTCTGGAATAGATTCAGAGTTATCCTAGTGTTAATCTCACTCAGCACTTCCATTCTAATATGTATTTTTGAGTTGCTGCCACCAGGCCCAGGGATGCCCATGAGAACATGGAGCATTATCATGTTTGTATTAAGCATAGCGGCAGCTTAGAGGGCGGGAAGCTATAAGGGTTTTTCTTGGAGGGGTAAGTTTCCCTTATTGTTTCTTTTCAGGGCGTCCCCCTGGACACCAGTAAACTGTCTACTGACCAGCGGCTTCCCCCCTACCCATACAGCCCCCCAAGTCTGGTTCTGCCCACCCAGCAACCAAAGCCTCTGCAGCAGCCAGGACTGCCTGCTCAGGCCTGTTTAGTGCAGCCCTCTGGTGGGCAACCCCCAGGCAGGCAGCCACATTATGGAATACTGTACCCACCTGGGTCAACTGGGCACAGGCAACAGTCTCACCACCGGCCAGTGAGTGACTTCAGCCTGGGAAATGTGAGTACTCAGGCTTCTGTCTCAGAAGCAGGGAGAGGGGCTGAGGGTGGTCCAGAGGACCTGAATGGTATTTCTGGTGCACTCTGAATTGGGACATTTAGAGGAAGGGATCTCCCTTTACCCCAGGTAACAGCACTGCCAGCTTGGGGCTCCTCTCTTCCTGCGTTTGACCCCTACTCCTATCCCTCTGTTTCTGCTCAGCTTGCTCTTTGATGACTCCTGCCTTGACCCGTTCTCTTCCTGGCATGCACATGCTCTGGCCCAGCAGGTACGGTGCCCATACCTACTTCGGGCCCCGTGCTCACTTCTCTTGCTCTGCTTGCTGCTAACCTCCTCTGTCTTTGCCTCTGTTCCTGGGGTGGATGAAAACTGCTGGGTGAAGGGGTATGTTAACATGTTTGGGCATGAATAGGCAGGGACATCCTGTTCTGAAGCCTCCTTCTTCAAGGTCTATCTTTGTGTCTTTAGCTGGAGCAATTCAGTGTGGAGAGCCCGTCAACCAGTCTGGTGCTGGATCCCCCTGGCTTTTCTGAAGGGCCTGGATTTTTAGGGGATGAGGGGCCAGTGAGTGGCCCTCAGGACCCTCATACCCTCAACCACCAGAACTTGACCCACTGTTCCCGCCATGGCTCAGGACCTAACATTGTCCTCACAGGTGAGTGGGCATGGGTGATGATGGGCAATGGAAGGTAGGTAGTGATACTTTTGCTGACACAGTAAAAAATTAAGGGGTCTTAGGAGAGCTGATGGGGCATGCGGTCCTTACTTATCTCTTACCCACAGGAGACTCCTCCCCAGGTTTCTCTAAGGAGATTGCAGTGGCCCTGGCTGGAGTACCTGGCTTTGAGATGTCAGCAACTGGGTTGGAGCTGGGGCTTGGGTTGGAAGATGAACTGCGCATGGAGCCACTGGGCCTGGAAGGGCTAAACATGCTGAGTGACCCCTGTGCCCTACTGCCCGATCCTGCTGTAGAGGATTCATTCCGCAGTGACCGGCTACAGTGAGGGAACCTCACCACCATCCTTCTTGGCCCTGTTTCCCATCACTGTCCCTTTCCTCCCTTTCCCCTGGCCAGTAATGACTCCACTCTCTGCCCCCAGATTCTCTTTCTAACATGAACAAAGGATCCTAAGAATGAGAAAAAACAAGGGGTTTGTCCAAGTGGCCCCTGAATTCTGCACAATGAGTGGGCCTGGGGGAGCTCAAGGGAGGGCCTAAAGCACTTGTAACTTTGAAAAACGTCTGTCTGGAGGTCAGAGCCTGTTGGAAAGCAGGGGGTAGAGGGGAACCCCAGAGGCAGGGCTTATCCAGATGCCTAGGGGTGGGCAGTGCCAGCCCCTCCTCACTACTCTTCTCCTTACAATGGAGGAAAAGAGCCAGAGTGGATATTATTTTTTATTAAATATATTATATGTTAATAAAAAAATCCTATCAAACCCTTGTGTGGTTGGTTACTGTTTGGGGTGTGGCTGGGATCTAGGGAGATCTTGGGCTATAGGTCCTTTTATCTGCTAAGCATGTTGCATCTTTTCAATACTATTGTGCTTTGTCGAAGGGCCTTAGCCTCAAAATTTGTATCCCAGATTGAAC
>JAJEJO010002651.1:0-22494 GCA_020662805.1 Glaucomys volans
CGATGTCCTCCTGTTGCCTTGTGCCTCTGCCCTCCATGGTACCACACACAGAACTGGTCCCCACCAATGCCCTCAGTCCCAGCTCTGGAACCATCTCCTCTCAACCTACCTTTTAACACTTACCCAATGCAACTCCTTCTTCCAAGTTCCTTTCAGCATGAAAATTTTAGTAAAGTTAAGGGCAATGATAATACTTGAAGACTTAATCCCTCCCAGGGATATTTGTAATTTAATTGGAGATAAAACCATACTCAAAATAATTAATCTCTAATGAAATTTCAACATATAGCAAAAACAACTGGTGGGAGAATTGAGGGGGTTGGGCTTAGCCCATTCTACCTTATGATAATGTTTTTCCTAGTTATGTAAGCCTTTGCTTTGATCCCAAGGACATTGGAGAAGAGTCAGGTGACTGGAATCTATATCTGACCTAATCTATTCTTTACTAAGCACTTACTATACACCTGGCATTTGGTTAGACCCACAGGTTTAAAGAAAAATGAAACAGACTCTGTGTCCTCAGTGAGCTCCCAGTCTCTCAGGAGGTATCAAATATCATGACAGTTTTTTTTCCTAGCAATGTAGGCAAAAGATTGCAGAAACACAGAGGAGGGTTGATTTTACCTGGGGAAAGTTGCAAAAGGTCAATATTTGCAGTGGACTTTAAGGATAAGAAGGAGGAGAGACAGAGGGAGGATAGTGGGACGAAAAGACTGGCCTAGGCAATTTCTGGGAAAATCCAAGAGTCTGGAGCCCAAGAAAGGAAGTAGCCCAGATGAATTTAGAAAGCAAGACTAAGGCCAAGTTTTGAAATGGAATTACTGTATTTTGGAACTTGAATGTCCTCTAAAGCTCCAGGAGTTAAAGGCATGGTCCTGAGCCTGGGAGATGGTGAAAACTTTAAGAGGCAAGGCCTAGAGGGATGTCTTTAGGTCATTGGAGTCAAGTCCTTGAGGCAATTATGGGACCCTTCCTCTTTCTATGGTTTTCTTCCTGGCCATGAGGTGAGCAGTTTTGCTCTGCCCCACTCTCTGCCCTTGCCATCCAGCACCTCCCTCAGAGACCTAAAAGCAACGAGTCCAAACTGTGAGCAAAATATACCTTCCTTTTTATAAGTTGATTATCTCACTATTATTTTGTTATAGTGACAGAAAACTGCCTGACACAGGTCTTCAGTGTCTCACTGAGGAGTAGAAGCTTTACCCTAAAGACTGTGGGGCTATCAGAAAACTTTCAAACCTCCATAGAGAACTACATTCAGGAAACTGCTACCTTCTCTCCGGTAAAAGACAACAGAGATTCCATTCAGGGCTGTGAGGAGATGATTAGAAAAGACACTCTGAAGATGGACCAGATACAAATAATCCGCTGCTGTCATGTGGAGGGTAAAGGAGAAGTCATGAGTGACGAATGAAGTGTCTTGCTAAGGCTGCTAAGTAATGGTGGTGCCATTAATTGAAGACAGGGATTATAGAAGCAAGGGCCAGGGGACATAATAATGAGTTTGGTTTGGGGCCTGTTAGTCTACGAGACCAGGGTGTGGAGTAAAGGTTCCTGTCGATGTTCTTGCAGCGGATTCTTCTGTTTGTGGTTTTGGTCTTCTTAAAAGGATATGAAATGCTTGTCTGTGCCAGGCACATGTCTTTCTCTGATTTGGCTCTTCTTTCAGTGCCATTATTTCTTCCATTAGACAGCAGGGTGTGAATGTAAACAAGAGCTCTGGGATTGCTGTTGCCATTAGCCACAGGCCAAGCAAGCGGAAGTGTCTAGAAGCTCATGTCCCTCTTGAATACAGACGTGCTTCTCTATTTCCTAAATGTTAAGGGCTGAGAGCAGCTTAGTGGTAGAGTGCTTGCCTAGCCTGTGTGAGGTCCTGGGTTCAATCCCCAATGCCACAAAATATTAATAGTAAAATAATTGTAAGTAAGTAAATGGTCAGCTCCTTTCCTCCCATTCATGTCTTATTTTCAATTTGTATTTCTAAAGTAATAATCTTGCTCTGGAAACTAATTCTTCTTCCAAAGAGAACTTGTGACTTTCTTCTTGCTCATTTCAGCATGAACATTGTTGACTGAAAAATCAATGATCATTGGTTGAGTGAAAATCAATGAATTGGAACTCCACTGTGGAGAGATAAAGTAGTTTGAGAAATGTTTGTATAATTAGGAATTCATCTCAGAAACCCTAAAAATGTTCATGTTCTTTGACCTGGTAACCTCATTTCTTAGAATTTATTCTAGAGGAACAAGAGACAAGTATGCAGATATGTATGTATGTACAAAATTGTGGATCTTGCTTACTGAAGTAAAAAACTAACAAATAACCTAAAAATCCAAAAATAAAGGATTGGCTAAATTAAAATGATCCATATGATATAATTTTATAAAAACTAATTCATTAAAGATGACAGTGTTAGGTTGACATTTGCTGAAAATCAGAAAGCTAGAAAGACATTCAATTTTTATTAATTGAAAAGAATAGATATGTACATTTATTATATAATTTTTAACAAAAAGATCTGGAAACTAAAATACGCAAAATATAAATAGTTATCTTGTTATGGGACACAACTTAATAACAGATCAATCACCACTGAGAAGTCCAAATTTGAGAGTCTTTATCAAACCAGCTGGCTGACTGTCTCACACAATGCCCTAAAAAATGGCTATTGGGAGAACAGCCCCGACCATAGAGTTGCAGGGGTTCTTATACCAAAAATCACATCAATCTTGAGTGTCTGTTGCTATGATTTGAAATTACAACCTTACATCATGAAATAATCAGCAGAGGGGAATGTGGGTCAAAATGACCCTTACCTAGGTACAAACTAAAGAATGGTTACTAACATCCACACTATCATTGTTGACATCACCGTTCACATGGTGCATTGTTTAGGAGAAATAGGAATCAAAAGAGAACAATTTTTTATCACATAAGAATTGTCATTTTGTATTGCTAAACATGTCATGCTAAGCAGCTATTGATGGGTACAGAGTCCAGGTGTTCCCATGGAGAAGCTCATTTCCTACATAACGTGGAGTCTCAGAGCAAAATGGAGTCTGTTTAGTCATTGCCCATATAGCCTGGCCTGTAACATTTCCATGGAGCCAAATCTGAGAGCTTATCACAATCTGAGAGGACAGTGGAAGGAATTTCTATTGGTTTAATGATTTTTTTTCTTTTGGCTCTTTATTTCCTAATCTTTCTATAGCAACTGTGTATTATTGGTAAAAGAGAATATCTGTACTTCTTTAACATGTGCCTGGGCCAGTTGTCCTTTCAGATACAGCTAAAATGAGGAACAAAGAAAAACAGGGAAGTCCTCCAACAGTAACTAAGTTGGAAATTATGGCCCACAAATTATATTTTACAAAGGGATCTTCCTTCCCCTTTCTATGTGCCCTTTGGGGGATTCTTCGAGGCTTAAAATGGTCACATAAAGAATCACATAGATTCTTTTTCTAATTATAACTTCCCATGTTGCCCCAACTTTTCCAAAAATCTCAACTCTTAAAACCTTAGCTCTCCCCTGCAGTCCCAGCCACTTGAGGGGCTGAGGCAGGAGGATCACAAGTTTGAGGCCAGCCTCAGCAAATTAGCAAGCCCTAAGCAGCTTAGTGAGACCTTGTCCTAAAATTAAAAAATAAAAAGGACTGGGGATGTAGTTCAGTGGTAAGAGTGCCCCTAGGCTCAAACCTCAGTAACCAAAAATAAAACAACACAAAAAAACAAAACAACAACAAAAACAAAAAACAAAACCACCACCACCACCAACAACAACAAACACCTTTGCTCTTCCACATAGAAAAATTACCCCCAAGGTCTAATTTCTTCCCTTAAATTTATTGTTATTTTAAAATCCTAGCTAGCTCTATGCAGTTTACCTTCTAAACTAGACATGTTGCAGCAAGAGATAAGTGGTATTCATGATGAGAGAGGCCACATGAGGGCCATGGTATCTGAGAGTGATGAAGAACAACAGAAGACAAAGAGGTTGCTGGGAAACAGACCTGCAGAGCATGGTCAGATCAAACTGGTAATTGTATGTACACAGAATGAGATGTCATTCTTCTCACCTGTGGAGCTGAAGTGGGAGAAGGATCCAATGTTGGCAAAGATGTGGGTACTGACCTTCTCTGCTGCTGGTGGGAGTATAAATGGCTGCAAACTTCCTGCAGGACACTGGCAACTGGAATATAAAGCTATCTTCATGTGCACATTTTCTGACAGGATTTCTGTCTCCAGAAATTCATCTTAAGGAAATAATCAGAGATGGGTCATATTCTCATCGACTAGAATGTTCATCAATTTAATGCTATAGTTTGGATCTTGAACGTCTCTCAAAGTCCATCTATTAAGACCTTGGTCCTCAGCTTGGGTGTTATTGGGAGATGTCAGGACTTTAGAGGGTGGTGCCTAATAGAAGGATGTTAGGTCATTGGGGACCTACCCTTGAAGGAGATATTGGGACCTTGGTCCCTTCTCTTTCTGTTTTGCTTCCTGGCTACCATGTGTTGAGAGCTTCCTTTGCCATGTACTTACACCATGATGTGCTGCCTCACTACAGGCCCAAAAGCAATGGAGCCAACCAACCATGGACTTAAACCTCCAGAACTATGAACAAAATAAATCTTTCCTTTTGACAAATTGAATTATATAAGGCATTTGTTATAGTAACAGAAAACTGACTACAATTTCTATTAGAACATTTTAAGAAAAAGTTCATTTCCATTTATAGAGAATTAGGAATTATGTTTTTTGTTGTTGTTGTTTTTGTTTTGGTTTGCTTTGGTTTGTTGTTCTTTTTAAAGAAAGTATAGCTGGGCTTGGTGACACACACCTGTAATCCCAGAGACTCAGGAGGCTGAGGCAGGAAGATCACAAGGTTGATATCAGCCTCAGCAATTTATCAAGCCACTAAGCAACATAGCAAGACCCTGTCTCAAATGTAAAAAAATAAAAAAGGGCTAGAGATGTAGCTTAGAGGCAAAATGCCCCTGGGTTCAATCCCCAGTAACAAAAAATAAAAATAAATAAATAAATAAATAAATAAATCGAGCTCATCTTCCAAGCTCAGGAGGATCTGTGCTCAAATAACAATTTACTAAATGAATAAACCTGGGAAAATCCCTTGACTCTTTAAAGACTCATTTTTCTCATCTATAAAATGAATCACAACACTAGTCCCTTTTTTAAACCACTTCCCCTTCCACTACCCACCATTTCTCTGCTTTGCTTTGCAACAAAATTCCTCAAAAGAGAAGGAGACATAACTCTTTTTGGAATCCATTTCAGGCTTGTGTCCTCAATACTTCATTGAAAGCAATGCTGTCAACTGGGTGCAGTGGTACATGTCTGTAATCCCAGTGTCTCAGAAGGCTGAGGCAGGAGGATTGCAAGTTCAAAGCCAGCCTCAACAAATCAGCGAGGGCCTAAGTAACTCAGGGAGACCCTGTCTCTAAATAAAATATAAAAAAGGGCTGGAGATATGGCTCAGTGTTTAAGTGGCTCTGGGTTCCATTGCCGGTACCAAAAAAAAAAAAAAAAAAAAGGTGATGCTGTCAAGGTTGTCAACAGGGATTGAGTTCAATGAACTATTCTTAGCTCCATTTATACTTGGCCTTTGAGCAAAATTTAACACAACTGGGTCCTCTTTCTCTCTCTTTTTTAAATTTTTTATAGTTGTAGATGGATAGCTTGCCTTTATTTTATTATTTTTGCAGTGCTGGGGATTGAACCCAGGGCCTTGTGGTTGCAAGGCAAGCACTCTACCAACCGAGCTACTTCCCCAGCCCATATTTGTTTATTTTTATGTGGTGCTGAGGATCGAATCCAGTGCCTCACACATGCTAGGCAAGCACTCTGCTACTGAGCTTCAGCCCCAACACCCTCTTTCCTCCTCAAGGTAGCTACCAGAGTAATTCACATTTTGAGTTAGGTTATGTCGCTTACCAAAATCCTGCACTAGTGCTCACTTGGAGTAAAGAGTCAAATCCTGACAATGACTCTTGAGGCCTTCCATGATTTCTATTCCTGTCATTTCCCTCTTCTCCTTTTCCTCCTTTGTGCCCATTGACTCCCTCCACTGCCACCGCACTGATTTTGCTTGCTGTTTCTTGACCTCACTGACATTCCTGCCTTAGGGTTTTGGACTAGCTGCCAAAACCAGCTGCCAAGATTTTCCCTGGATTGATCTTCCATTTTGTTTCCTTCAAGTCTTTGTTCTAATGTCACTGTCCCAGATTGAGTTCCCACGAGGCAGTCTCTGAGATGGAGGTGTGTACACAGGATGTTCATTGACGTGTGCTCTTGGGGTCAAGTTCTGGGGAAGGGAAGAGAAGGAAGCACTGTGAAACAGTCTCAGTGAAGTTGCCAGCCAACCACACAAGGAGCTCTGAAGTTGGCTCCTTCAGAGATGCTCTGAGTTAGAGTTCCATTTATCCCTGATGTAGCTGATGGGGAAGGCAGGAAAAGATGGGGTGGTTCTCTTCAATAGAGGCAATTCTTGAGGAGGATTGACAAAGGAGGGCTGTCTGCTGACAGGTCTCCCAAGCACTTGGGGGAACAAATTAATCATCCCGACGGGGTTCACACGCAGCACATTGCAGCATCCATCATAATTCACCTGTCACAAATCTACTCCTTCATATAGGTTCAGGGAATGGCTTCTCCAGAATTCCAGTGAGCTCTTTTCCTAGGAGAAATTTATTTTAAAAAACAAAAAAGGTTAAGAAGATGAACTAAAGCCCCTGACATTGTAACATTGTAGGTTGGGCTACGATTAATATTCATTTTCTTTGCACCACTACAATCAATTCTAGATTCCTCCCTGCCAACACAGACACAAAAAGCACTTCTGCTGGCTTAAGTGACTGACCTGGTGGGGTGACCTAGGTCCTTACCAGTAAGGGGGTCTGTTCCCTGGTCACCAAGCCCTTCTCAGGCTATAGCTACTACACATGTTCATTAACTCTCAAAACTGGGCAAGGAAGTAGCAAGAGTCACCCAAGTAGATTCACCAGATTGCCAAACATGTTATTCCTGCCCCCAGTAGTGCTACCTTCTCTTGCTGATCAGAGTCAATTGCCCCTATCAGGATGGTGACTACTTGTCTGCTAATCCTGCTCAACACAAATAGCCTAAAATGCCCAATAGCAGCCATCACTAGAGATGAATGTTACTTTTCCTGTGACCCCTGGTTAAACCATTTCTCTTTTATAAGCAGGACTTCTAACTCTGCAGAGCCCAGAGTTGAAGAGACAAGAAACACAAATTCCCTCAAATGAATGAATGAAAGTAAAGATAAATAGTCATTTTTGCTTCCAATTCTTGGTTTCCAGATTGAAAAACTCTATAACCATCCTTGCAATGCCTCCCTGTTGATTCTTCAGCAGGCTGTCCTATCATTCTCACAGACCAGGCAGTATATGATATTGTGATCATGGGCCTACTCTTGTACTTCCTTTGCTATAGAGTGGATCTGTTGATTTAATGCAATGTTATGTGGGATACTGTGCTGGTGGATTGAACACTCTGTAAGCTTTTAGATAGTGGTGCTGATTGAGGACCTATACAAAGGAAAGCCAAAGTCATCCCTAGAATTTTTTTGATCTTTTCTACTGTTAAAAGTAATTGCTATTCCTTGCAAGGTGGCTGGTTGTTCTTCTGATACCAGAAAAGTGCTCACTGTCAGTCTCTGTGGCTGGCAGGTTGGACATGCAGCAGTAATAGCTGGATCAGTGTTGGTGAGTAGGAGCCCATGCTCTCAGGCCCATCACACATAGCCTCCATCCCTCCCACCATGGTTATTCTACTCATGTGTCCGTTATGCCAGCACTAGAGCAGCCAATGACAGATGCAAGCTAACTTCAACTGGCTGCTTCATTTTTGCCTTCTTGGTTGTGTAATACTTCAGAGGTCAGTGCTATCATATAGGCATTAATGTGGTAATCTATGATCTTTATGCTATATGTCCACTCCCTTATGTCCGAGTACTTCTGTCACACATTTATTTGTCCCAATCTTCATCTCTTTCTCTTTCAAGGATACTGACAATGCCATTCACCACTACCTGTGAATCTTTGTTTGTTCTAAGCCCATTTCTTTTTACACACTATTGAGTGATAGCTTCACTGCCTGAAGGTCTGCCCACTAACAGAATTTCTGCTCACTATTGTCTTTCCAGGTCATCCCCTTTCAGCTTGCACCCACATGTCAGGCCAACCTGTTCATGAACCAGATTCAGGTTTTTCCCTCCTCTGTTAATTGGTCATAACCAGTTATCCCGGGATCCACAAGGATCCATAGATGTGAACCAAGGTGGAGGTGCTGGGGCAACAGTGATAGATGGCATGCATGTCTGGGCTTCCAATTCATGCAGATCACTTCTGCCCTCCAGCCCTGCTTGTGGGTGATCCTGAGCGTCCCATTTCCATCTACTACTTCTGGGCCTGCCTCACCTTATGACTCCACAACTCTGATAGAACCCAGCTCCTGATGAGCAGTTTTGCCTGTCTGGTTACTTGTCCAGTGGCCCAGGTGTTTTCTCTCTTAGGGCCTATTAGCATGCTCAGAGCTTTCTAGAAAGGTATTTAATTCTCTGCTGCAGTTGACTTAGCTTAGCTTTAGAATCCTGTGGATCTGCATTGTTAAATACCATATGACATCTTTTCCCTTCCCCTCTAGTAACATAGGGTCTCCCAGATTATATTAGGGCTATAATTAATTCATTTTCTTTGCACCCCTACAATCAATTCTAGATACCCCCAGTACACAAAGCACTTCTGTTGGTCTAGGTAACTGATCTGATGGGGTGATCTAGGTCCTTATCAGTAAGGGGATCTGTTCTGGGGTCACCACACTCTTCTCAGGCCATATGGCCTGATCATATGGCCCAAGCATCAGTGCTGCTTTCACTGTAGTTTGAACACTTTATAGAGTCCTTTCCTGCACTTAGCCTCATTTAAAACTGACAGGCTTTCATGTCACCTTGTATGTGATTTGAAGTGGTACTCCCAGGTGTGGACTACGCTGCCCCTAGAACTCAAAGAGTCAAATCATGTATTGGGATTCCTTCTTTGAGATGGGAAATATAAGATTCAATAATGTGTCCTTTATTTGGCAGATGTCACAGCATACCTCAGATCTTTGGACCCATAAAAATGTTACAGACATAACAGACGTCTGAGTCTTCATAGGGTTTTTCTCCCACTCTCTGGAATGCGTGTGTCACACAGGCCTCCATTGCACTAGTGGTTTCTTGCTCAGTTAGTCCAATTATCATGATGTCGTCAATATCCAGCCAGTTCAGATCTCTTGAGACTATATTATGCCAAGAGCAGGAGCCCTGGGGCAAGACTACAAATGCATATGTTGTTTTTACCAAGTGAATCAGCTGTTCTGATGGAAAGAATACACTCATTGGGTCAGTAGCCATACATTACATAATTGAGATTGTCTTAATTTGCTCTAGAAAAGATATCACATCTGGCACAGCAGCCATGGAAGGGGCTACTACTTGGTCAACAATGGCAGTCTATTGCCATCCTCCAAGATCTGACTTTTGCAAAGTTTAGATTGGTGATTCAATGGAGATGCAGTGTAGACCTCAACCCTGCACCTCTAGGTCTTTCCCTGTTACTTTTATAGCTACTTTTTATGAATTGCTGTCATCTCTCCTGGGATGCATTATTGTTTTTGATTTACTCTCTTGGCTCAGGGTGGGAGGAGTGGTGCCAGAAAGATAGCTTCAGAGGCTTCCACTTGGCCTTTCCACTATAATACCTCTTATTCTATAGGCCAGGAAACCAAGGTATATCCATTTAAATCATATACTTGAGAACTGAGGAAATGACCACATGGTGAGTTCATAGACCTGGTGGGCACACCATAGGCCAGACATGTGCCACCTTCCATTTATTAACTGGCTCCCATATGCACCCACTCTAACTGGGGTCTGATGATGATGTTTCAGTTTTCAGGGTCTCAACTCAGATCACATCCCAAATAGTCAAGACAGAATATTCTCTTTTTCCATGTATAATGAATAACCAAATGAATAACCATAGTTCCCTTTAGGGAAGAACTTGGGAAATATTCCATATGTATATCATCATGGTGTTACAGGGTACTTCCTTCTGGGGACCTGGCCTCTCTTTGTAGGCCAGGGTCTGAAGAGTTCTGGGTCTAAAAACTAGTTTACATGTGGAAACTGAGCAGGGGTTCATGACATTTTATTGGGGCTCTGTCCTTGGCTTCCCAATCATCCATTCTTGATTTTGTTTTCTTGTACAGACTGACCAAACCTTTTTACCCAATTATTTTGCTTGTGTTCTCTTAACTGCATGTAATTATCTGAGGGTCAATGTGCACCAGCTGCTGCTTCACACTTGCTTCTCATTAGGATAATGGCATCCACCTGGCTTCTGAGGGTTCAGTATCATATTTGTTCCTTATTGTTTCTGGGTCCTATCATCCCCATTGTCATTAGTGAGCCTAGTTCTGTAATGGTGTCTCCCACCCATACCCCTGGCCTTAGACTCTAAATGATACTGGTGCTTTTACTGTCTGACTCTGATCGTGTATTTCTTACTATTTCGGGATACCCTCTGGGTACCAGATAGTCATCTGATAGGCTTTCCTGCTGCATGTAATATGTCAATTATAACATACCCATTTCTCTGAGTCTTTTATTTCCTTCTTCCATCATCTGCCATGGACACTAACATTTCTACCTTATTTGGTGTGGCCAATAATTTTCTTCAGGCTTTTAAGAACTGTCCTAGCAGTTTGTTGCCACTGCCATCCTGGGATCTTACCAGAGCATTACATCCTGGGAGACTGCTTCCAAATGGATAATCTCTGCCTTTACACTTATCCATGTTTATCTGGAACCTTCAGTATGTAGTCCCATGCATAGCCTCTCAAAAGCTCCTGGTACCTGTTTGTAAGTTCTGCAGCTAGCTCCTTTGTAGTAGAAGCCCTTTTCTCACTTATCAGGCCCAGCACATTTCTGGCCAGTTTTGTGTGTGTGTGTGTGTGATTTTGTCCTAGTCATTGGTCTAGTGGTCAGGAAGGCAGATGGTGGCAGATTCTATAGATCTTGCAGGAGAGAGTCCTCTATTTCATCTTTAAGCAAGGTGGGATTGCTAGCCCGTACTAGAGAGAGACATGTCATTTCTGCAGATTCAGAGTGATCTGGGAATTCGAGACCTTTGGGTGTGTCCACTCAGATATGCACATCAGGGACCATCCTTGGCATAGACCGTTCTGCTACACTTACGATTAAACCTGTACCTGTGCCTCACTTTCTCTGCCCCCAGGTACAGGAAATGAGAGTCTTCTTAAATATTTCCAAGAATGTCTTTTGACTTGCACACTAAGTTTTTTCGTTTGTGTTTTGTTTTGTTTTGTTTTGGTACTGAAGATTGAACCCAGGGGAGCCCTGTGACTGAGTTACAACCCTAACCCTTTTTATTTTTTATTTTGAGACAAGAGTCTTGTTGAGTTGCTGAGGCTGGCCTGGAACTTGCAATACTCCTGCCTCAGACTCCTGAGTTGCTGGGATTATGGGCATGTGCCACAGTGCCTGGTTTTTGCACACTAAGTTTTAACTGCTGATTATTCTTTTTTCAATATTTCATTGTTTTCCAAGTGTTAATTATCCTTAGCAAAAGCCATCCAATTGCACTTTTTGTGGTTATTTCCCCCATAATTCTAAAACATGTGACTCATCACATCCTTTGGTACATCCCATTGTACCAGAATACTCTTCCAGATCATCATTGATGAAAGTTTTAACAATTTCAGCGCTAGCTTGTGCTGGAACATTCTGTACTCCACATACTGCCACCGATGGGGTCCTCACTTCCAGCTGGATGGTAAGTGATTCAATTCTAAAATCCCATTTTAGCACCTGCTTTCTTGGACCACTGCTGGTACCAACAGTCTTGGGTTGGGAAGCAGACACAGATAGATATTAGCACAGAAGAAGTTTTTTAGGAAGTGCTCTCGATATCAATGCCAGTGGAAGGGGAGTGAGAGAAGCAGTATTTTATAAAAGAAAATAGGTTGGATCACACTGCAGTGTCAGTGAGGCCTTAATGGGAATCTCTGAAGCTGGGGTGACCATTCAGAATGGTCTCAAGTTGGGAGAGTTACACCAGGCCTTTAAACCCTCACACTTCCCAATCATTGGATGTGGGCCCTCTCAAGAGCTGGAGTGGTCTTGAGTGAGATAACTTTCTTCAAACAGGGCAATTCCCAAAGAGGACTGACAGCTGAGGGCTGTCCATATTCCCAGCAACTGGGGAATAATCTTCAATCCTGAAAGAGACCTAGATAGTATCAGAAAGTCTGCTATTACCTGGTAAAACAGATACATAGTCCTAACGGTCCTATCTCCTTCTTAATGACATGACCCATGCCACCTCTCCACCTCATCACTTTTCATAGCATTTAACATCTTCTAATATAGAATTATGTAACTATTTATCATATTTATTATTTAGTGTTTATTTTCCCTGCGAGAATGTAAAGTCAAAGAGGACAGAGATTTCTGTTCATTTCTTTTACTGATGCATCCTAAGCACATAGAATAGGACCTGATACATCATAAGGGCTGAAAAATATATTTGTTGAATCAATAAGGAAATAAATAAATACTAAACTCATTGAGTTATTGTGAAGATTAAATTGCATAGATGAATATGAAGTTTTTTAACTTCATATGTATGCCAGACACATAATAACTCTGCCTTTCTATTATTATTATAGAGTTCACAGTTTTAGATCAAGATGTTAATAATTTTCTCTGATTCATGGGATTATAAATTGTTTTTATTTCATTCTTTGATTTTTTTTCATATTAGGAATTAAACCCAGGGGTGCTCTACTACTGAGCTACACACCCCAGTTCTTTTTATTTTTTATTTTGAAATAGATTTTTGTTAAATTGCCAAGGCAGGTCTCCAACTTGTGACAACCTCCCGAGTCACTGGGATTTCAGGTGTGTGCCATTGCTCCCAATTATTTTTTGTATTTTCTAAGATTTTTATGCTAAGCACGTTTTGCTTTGTAATCAGGAAAAGAAAAACGATAAATTAAAAGAAGAACTAGTTAGGATATTCTGGATAGTAGAGAGAATGAATTTTTTCCTTTGTTTTTTTGCAATGCTGGGGATCAGATCCAGGGCCTGTGCACTTGCTAGCAAGCACTCTACCTCTGAGCTATGTCCCCAACCTGAGAATGAAAATTCTTGAGGGATATCACCTCTCTGCATCAAAAAGAGCAATGAATTTGACCGCAAGTTTCAAATGATCCTTTCTTAAGCTTGATCTCCAAATTGTTGAGCACCTAGAACTGTGCTTGCCACAGAGCAAGCACTCAGTTAATTATTTGTTTGAAATTAAGGACAGAGGAGTCTGACATCAGGGAGTTAGCAGGTGTCTGTTCTACTATTTAAAGCAGCACTGCCAGACTGAGGAAATTTTAAAATGCATTACTAGAGCTGAGTGTGGTGGCACATTCCGGTAATCCCACTGACTCAAGAAACTGAGGCAGGAGGATTGCAAGTTTGAGGCTAGCCTGGGCAACTTAGTGAGACCCTGACTCAAAGTAAAAAATAAAAAGAGCTAGGGATGTAGCTTAGTGCTAGAACACCCTGGGTTCAATCTCCAGTACTGCAAAAGAAAGTAGATATCGAGGAGCATGTGTGAGAGAGGCCCTGGGTTCAATCTCCAGCACACAAAAAAGTAGATTGATGGTTGCTGGGGATGGGAGTGGGTAGGGAGCAATGGGAAATGACTCCTGAGGGTGTAGGTTTCTTTTTGGACTAGGGAAAAATGCTTTAAAATGTTGAAATTATTAAAAACAGTCTGTAAATATAATAAAAACTACTGAAATGTACACTTTCAAAGGGTACATTTTAGCTAGGCGTGATGGCACAGGCCTATGATCCCACTGATCCAGGAGGCTGAAGCAGGATGGTCCCAAGTTCCGGGACAGCCTCAACAACTTATCAAGATGCTCGACAAATTAGCAGGCCCCCGTCTCAAAATAAAAAATAAAAAGAACTAGGGATGTAGTTCTATCAAGTGTACCCATGGATTGAATCCCCAGTACCACCCCGCCCCCCACAAACATACATACACACCAAGGGTGAATTTTATGGTATATGAAGTTATCTAAATGAAATTATTATTAAATAAATGTAGCTGGGCATGCTGGCTACTCAGGAGATTAAAACAGGAGGAATGCTTGAGCCCTGGAGTTTCAGGCCAGTCCAGGTAACAGAGTGTCTCCAAAAAAAGGAAAGACAAGAAAAAATAAAGAGGAGGTAAATGACACAAGGAGATGTGTTGGACTAGTGCAAACCTACAGTGGTGTCACAGTGTAGTGTGGACACAGCCGGTTCTGAGCCCCCAATGGCTTTCAGAGCCTGAGTTAGGCCTCAGTTCCTTCAAACAGTCATCTTGAAGGTTCATGCTCTCTTTGCCTGGAAGGTCTCCTCCACCTGGCTGGGTCTTCTCCATGGAGCTCCCCCACCACCCCCATCCCTTTTGGCCCCCAGAGAATCCCAGGGCATTCACTATTCACTCTTGGTCTATTCACTTCACAGGATAGACCAAAACCACTGCCAGGGGTGCTCTTTAAAAAAGACAGATTCCCGAGCTTCATCCTGCTGAAATTGAGTCAGTAGGTCGGGAGTGGGCCTGAGAGTCTCAAAGTTCCCCCAGGTGATTCTGATGATCAGCCAAATTTAGGAACCTTTGATCCAGTTCAGCCTCCCACCCAGTGCCACAGCCTCTCTCTGCCAAGAGATTGACTCAGCTTTTCCAAGAAGTGCTCCCTGACTCGCCTCACCAAGATAGGAGCTCCACCCAAATGCCTTGAAAACGCTTGCTCATCACCAGCCCCATCTCTGCGCAAGTCAGGGATTGTCATCACCTGCTTTAATGCCCCACTCCCCCACTAGGTTAAAAACTCTTTGAAGAACGGGACATGTCTCATGTAATGTTTTACCCTCAGTGCCTGATGCATAGCGCGGACTCTGTGTTTGCTGAATGAATGAATGCCACCAGAACTTTCCTAATATGGTGCACTCATTATCTAAGGTGTAATGATTTTGCCCACAAAACATTTGATACAAAGAATTTGGCATGGACAATATTTAGATTTTTTTTTTTTTTTTTGGTACAGGAGAGTGAACCCAGGAGCACTTAACCACACAGCCACATCCCCAGCCCTCTTTTATATTTTATTTAGAGACATGGTTTTGCTAAGTTGCTTAAGACCTCAGTAAGTTGCTGAGGCTGGCTTTGAACTGCCATTCTCCTGCCTCAGCCTCCTAAGCCACTAGGATTACAGGCCTGTGCCACTGCACCTGGGCTTTATTTAGATTTTAAAAATTATTAGAACTAGTATTAGAGATGGGGTCTCTAACTCCTGGGCTCAAGCCATTCTTCTTCCTCAGCCTTCCAAGTAGCTGGAACTACAGGTGCATGCCACCACACTCAGTTTTCTTGAATATTCTATAAATAGAATGCAGTATTGATAGATATATCAGCTCTGAAGACCTAACTGGGTTTTGTGTGTGTGTGTGTGTGTGTGTGTGTGTGTGGTTACTGGGCCCTGTACATAGTTAGGCAAGCACTCCACTACTAAGCTACATCCTAAGCTAGAGATCTGACTGGAAGATGGCTGCCCTTTGGAGAGGTTAGTCTAGCTGTTCTCACAAAGCATCGTTTAGGAAGATGTGCCATTTACTGGAAGGGCTCTGTGTATTTCCTAGGACCAGGAATGAGCTTTGAACTAGACTCTGTGTTGCAAGTACAGAGGAAAGTAGAAGTAGGATGAGCTGGTTATTTTCAACCCTGAATTCATCCACCCATCCTGTCAAAGGCAGATTCACATTCTAAGGGGCCTGAAGCTCACAATCTTGGAAATCCTCTGTTAAAAAGCACTTATTTCTCCAACACCCACAGACTTCCAGTGCCAGGAGCCTAGGACATGCTTATTTGTGACATCATATCTGACCTGCATCTTTGTGACTTACCAGATGAAGCTTCACAATGGGTGATAAGAACATCCCTGGAAGTCATTTCCATAGTGGGACAGCTAGCGACAACTTAACTGCATACTTAGTGACAACATACCCTATCCATGTGTCCCCCACATCCCATACTAATTATATTCCCAATGCAACTTCCTCTTAGTTGGTCCCCAAATGCCCATGGCCACTCCCATGTCACCTGACATAAAGGAGAGCTGTGGAGGTGAATATGGGGTAGAGGCAGAGGTTTTAGCTAGTTAAAATATCTTACTTTTGCCAGGTGAGGTAGTGCATGCCTGTAATCTCAGAGATTTGGGAGGCTGAGGCACAAACTTGAGGCCAGTCTCAGCAATTTAATGAGATCATCAGCAACTTAGTGAGATCCTCTCTCAAGATAAAATAAATAAAAAGGACTGAGAATGTAGCTCAGTGCTAAGATCTCCTGGGTTGAATCCCAGTACCTCTCCCCAAATATTACTTTTTATTATTTTATTTTGTTAATATTATTATTATTTTGTACTGCTAGGTATCAAACCCAGGGTCTTGCACGTGCTAGGCAGGTGCTCTCCCACTGAGTTACATCTCCAGCCCTTTTTATGTTTATGTTGAGACAGGGTCTAAGTTGCCCAGGGCTGGCCTCAAGCTTGTGATCCTCTTGCCTCAGCCTTGTAAGTAGCTGGTATTATAGAGGTGCACCATTGCATGGGGCTTGAAAGTTTTATAATCACATTTAACCATGAGGGCACATGGTTGTCCCTCCCAAGGGTACAGCACAAGTGAGGGGCCCTGAAGCTTAAACTCCTTCAGCTTCAGGGTCTGGGGACATAGCTCAGTGGCAGAACACTTTCCTAGCATGCACAAGGCCCTGGGTTCAATTTCTACCACTGCAAAAATACCCTCCTTCCACTTCACAGCAGATGCACCTCTTTATTTGACAATCATTTATTGAGCATACGATACGTACCAGGCACAAGGAATATAGCAATGAACAAAATAACCAAAGTCTGTGACTTCATGGAACTTATATCTAGCCTTTTAAAATAGGTGTTGTTCTTCTTGTTTTGGACAGGAGGGGCAATGGACATTTTGGGTGTTGCTGCCTGACTCTCAGTAACTATTTGTAGAATGAATAAATGAATGATAGGATGAGTGCAACATTTCAGAACTAAAAACAGTTTCACCCTGGAGACCTGGTATGTCAGAAATGAAGTTCAATACAAATTACAAAGTTGCTACAAAAACCTGTGAAAAATTATAAGGATGATAATGACATGGGTGCTGCACTACAATTTTCCAAGGCCCAGCAGGGCTATTGTTCTAACATGCATTCTCTTTGGCAGGTAAACAGAGATTCCTCCTCCCTCCTGGAACTCAGTTGGCAAGGCAACCAGTACACCTCACTCAGGTGTGAAAGGTAGAAACAGGGAAAGACTAGTGGGAACCAGTTCTAGTCCTACACCTCTGCCTCCTCCTGCTTCTGCTCCCTGGCTGCCTAAGACATGGCCTTCCCAGGTGCTCACTCATCATCCCACTCACCAGGGGCCCTTTCACCACCACCCCCAACCTCCTACTTTACACAAAAGACAGAAACCTTCAGATACAATGTCCACAGTTTCCTGCCCATAAACCTGCAAAGTTACCTGCATCTGACTCACTCTTCTTCCATTTCTGTTATCATGGTATCAAGTCCCAGCTCTACCACTTACCAGCTGTGTGACATTGAGCAGTTGTGAAAATGGAGTGAGAGCCTCAGTTAAAAATTGGCCCCCATTTAAAAATGGGGATGAAAATATTACCTATTTTATGAACTGGTTGTGGGCATTAAATGAGATACTAGAGCATAACTCAATGGTAAAGCAGTTACCTAGAATGTATGAGGCCCTGGGTTTCATCCCCAGCACTGCGAAAGAGAAGAAAGAGAGAGAAATTTTAAAAGCTCAGCACAATGCCTAGCACAAGAAACTTTCTAAGAAAAAAAAAAAAAGAAACTTTCTCCGTTAATTATTATTATTAACACCATTAACATCATTAATACCATTATTATTTGTGTCCAATGCTAGTGTCCTCCTTGGCATTCTAGCCAATCCTGCCTTTTCAGGATCCGTGTTCTGGTCAGTTACACACCTGTGCCTTCACCCTTTCTTCCATGGGCCCCTACCCATCACCATTTAAGCAAATCCCATTCACTCCAATTTTTTAAAAATGACAACAAATTTACAAACTTTTCTTAATCCCCTTCCCCTGCCATCTGTCATTCCTCCTCCTTGATTTTAATCTTTAAAATTAAAGATTTCAATTTGGACTAAAGATTAAAGTCATCCATCCCTAGTTCCTCTTTCAAGTTCACTCAAACCCACTCACCCAATAAAATCTAGAGCAAGTTCTTCTTGACTTCTCAGCGACTTCTGATGTTTATATTCTCTCCTTTGAAATGCTTTTGTCCCCGTGAGTTCAGGACATCACTCCTGCCTGTCCCTCCTGCTTTTCCAGCCCCTCCTCCTCAGACTCCTGTGTGGCTTCCTCTGCAGCTTCTCTGTCTCTGCCCATCCCTAAGAGGCTGCACTCCCTCCTGGTCTAGCTTCTGCCTGGTTCTCATCTTACTCTTGCTCTCTCCCCTGGTTTATCCCAGTGACTCGGGGACTTCCATTATCATCCAATGCCAAATATCAATAATTCAGAACCTCCAGTCCTGATCTCTCTTCTGGACTCCAGACACATAAATCTGTCTACTGCTCTTCCCCATTTACATTCCCCACAGGCCCCTCACAGGACTCAGGTTCAAAATTAAGCTCATCATCTTCCCCCATAAACTCATCCTTGCTCCTGTTTCCTGTTTCAATGATTCGCTTCATGCTCTACCCAGTCGCTCAAGTTGGAAATTTGAGTCCTCCTTCACTCCTCCCTTAGCCAATCAATTACCAAGCCCTGCCACTTATCCCTGCTATAAATCTCTTAAATCCATTTGCTTCTTTTCATCTCCATTGTCACTGCTCCCTCTAAATTAACCTCTTACTTTGCAAACTCCCTTCTCCCTGCAGGATAAAACCCAGACACCTGAGCATTTGGGTGGGACCTAAAGGGACAAGTTGGGCTCCTTTTGATCCAGCCCCCGCTTGCCCTTCAGCCACAGGACTTTTCTTGTCTTTACCATCTTTCCTTCAATCCAGTCACACTGCTCCACTTTCAGTTTCCAAAATAGCCAGGCTCTCTTTTGCTTTGGGGCCTTTGACCCTATCGCTTCATGTGTCTGGAATAATCTTCCCAGTCTTTGGTTCTCTATTATGTTCAGGCAGTTTCTCCCCAGCCCTCTCTATTCACCCCTGTCCTAACATTCCCGGCACTGTTTTCTAACCGCTTGTCTGTCTTCTCTAGTCTACAAACTCACAAGGAAGGGACTCAGTTTCCCTTGTTTCATACTGTCTCCTTAAGGCTTCAGGCAGAGCTAGCATGTGGGTACCTGCTGGATCCATAACTACTTCTTTCCAGTGACTGCCCTGGCAACTACACATCCATGGTAGCCAGTAGAAAGAAGGAGCATCCTCAGAGATGCTGAGAAAACTTTTTGAGCAACTCTTTCCTGAGGTCTCAACAGCTACCCCCAGATTTCCTCTCCACTAAGAACAAAGCCTGGAGCCTGGAGCTCTGAGCAAAGGGATGAAGGTGGGAAGAGGTGGGGCACCTTCCCTGGGAAAACATCCTGAATTCTCACTTTCCTGACATCAGTTTACCAGTTCCCTCCCTCATCCTTTGCTTTTCTGCCTCTCAGCATTTCTGAATCATTCTTACCTACTCTTCCTTCTTTTTGGAGTCAGGAGAGGCAGTGCTATGGTTTGAATGTGTCCCCGGAAGTTCTTGTGTTAGAAACTGATTAAGTTTGCAATTAAGTAATGCAACAGTGTTGTGAGGTGGGACTTTCATGAGGTGTCTCACTCATGAGTCCTCATGGGTAGATTAATGCTCTTATTGTAGGAGAAGTCTCCTGATTTTAAAAAAGGGGAGATGAGTTCAACACCCTTTCTTCCTCCCCACTCTCCCCCCTATGCCTTTTCTCTCCCTCTCTCTCCTTCTTGCCTTCTGCCAAAGGATGATGTAGAAAGAAGGCCCTCACCAGATGCTGGCACCTTAATATTGGGCTTCCCAGCCTCCAGAACTGTGAGAAATAAATTTCTTTTCTTTATAAATCACCCAGTCTGAGCTGCACCCCAACCCTCTTTTATCTTGAGCACATTTCCCCACCCCCACTTGATGGCCTATCTACTTGCATTTTTTAAATGATAAGATCTTTTTAAAAAGAACTTTCCACTACCCTTTCTGCATTATTTTCACCTTCTTGGTTCTTCCTCCTTGCCCCCCATTTCTTTCCTACTTTATTGAAAATGCTCTCCTTAAGATGGTAGATGACCTAGTGCAGCCCCTCTTCCTAGTCTTACTTCCATATTCTACTGACCTAGATGCTTCAGTTTTCTGCCTCTTCTTCCCATCTTCTAATAAGGATATAATGGTTCAGATACCAGGTGTCTCCCTAAAGCTCCTGTGTTAATGCAAAAATGTTCAGAGGAGAAATGACTAGATCATGACAACTGTAACCTAACCAGTCCTTCCTAGTTTGAATAGACCAACTGGGTGGTAAGTGTAGGTAGATGGGTGTGACTGGAGGAGGTGGGTGGGTGTCATGGGGGTGTGCTCTGGAAGGGTTCATCTCTGTGGTCCCTTCCCCTTGCTCTCTGCTTCCCGGTCACCCTGAGTTGGGAAGTGCTCCTCCACCCAGCCATCATGCTCTGCCTCACCTCAGTGATGGAACTCACTAACCTTGGACTAAACCTCTGAAACAGTAAGACAAAATAAACTTTACCCCCTCTAAGTTGTTCTTGTGGGGTGTTTTGGTAACAGCTTTGAAAAGCTGCCTAACAGAGAGGGTTTATTGTGGACCTGTCCTGCAGCCCTGTGCCGGGAGATGAGAAGTTACCAAAAAGTGGCCCCTGAACTTAGAGATGTGATTAAGAAAAACCCGGATGAAACAGTACTGAACAGTGGATGGCAGAATATAAATGCTAAATAATGTGGTACAGACCATGCTTCCTAACAGGGAAGAGGGAGAAAAGCAAGGCTGGAACAATCAGAGGAATCTTTTATTTTTATTTTTCATATTTTGTGGTGCGAAGGTTCAAACCCAGGGCCTCACATATGCTAGGCAAGTGCTCTGCACTGACTACACCCCAGCCCTAAGAGAATCTTTAAGTTTAAGGTAGGAACTAACCTCTGTATGCTGAACAGGGCTTGTGAAGATGGGAGTGGGATTAGGCTTGGTCCCTAATGCAGTGGTGTTCAGAGGTGGAGTCTTGGGAAAAGTGATTGGATCACGAGGGCTCTGACCTCATCAGTGGATGAAATCATGGATAGATTCATAATCTGATGACATTATGAGGAGGTGGTGGCAACCATAGGAGATGCAGTCTACTTTAAGAAGGTCACTGGGGAGATGCCCTGAACAGGTATTTCTTGTCTCCAGCCCCTTAATCTCTAATCACTCCCCCCCACCCCCCCACCGTCGTCTCTCGTCTGTCTCTTTCTCTGTTTCCTGGCCACCATAAGGTGTGCAGCTTGCTCTGCCACACCTTCGACCATGCCCAGCATAGGCCCAGAAACAATGGTTCCAGCTAACCGTGGGCTGAAACCTTGAAACTGTGAACCAGAATAAATGTTTCCTCCTTTAAACTGCTATTCTCAGGTATTTGGTTAGAGTGATGGTAAGCTAACATAAAAGACTTCAACTAAGAAGGTGTAGTTCTAATGATAGAATTTCAGGCATTTACTCTGAGTTAGAAAATAATACAGTAAAAAAAAAGGGTGGGGAGCTTATCTCTCCCTCTCTGTTCAGTTTGTTTGCAAGTTTTCCCATGAAAGAACCATATGAGAATATACCAGCTCTGCTGTGCAAATATTTTCCTTGATATGAAGTCAGAGCCAGGCCTTAGCTTGCCTCAGGGCACACAACCTCATATCCTCCCAGTGGGCTGTTTGTGCTCAGTGTAGGCTTGATATCCATCTCTGTTCTGTGTGTTTTTATATCCCAAGTATTATTTTAATCAAAACCATCTTTTATTTATTTATTCGCCTTTCTCAAGAATGTAATAGCTTTATTGAGATATAATTGATGTACTATACAATACATCTTGTTACCAATGCTGTGTTAGGTTTGCATTGCTTTTTTATTTTCTTTATTTATTTAGGTGCTGGTGCTGGGCCCCAGGGCTTTTTTGCATGCTCAGCATATACTGTATGCCTAAGTTACACCCCTAGTTTCAGTTTTTTAAAAATCCTCTCTTATTTTGTGCATTGTAAATAACAATAATATCAGATAGTTTGCTAATGTTTGCTGGAGTCAAACTGAACCCCCACACACAGAGAAGGAGAAGGAGAAGGAGAAGGAGAAGGAGAAGGAG
>JAJEJO010002651.1:25470-122113 GCA_020662805.1 Glaucomys volans
GCGCCGGATGTGGAGTTCAGTGGTAGAATACATGGTTAGCATGACCATGAGGTCCTGGGCTCAATCCCCAGCATGCAACACACACACACACACACACACACACACACGCAAAGCCATGGGAAGGTACATACAGCAAACTTGCTACTGCTGCCTGATGTCTGTGTCCCTCAATACCATGAAGTTTTGTCAAGAACCAATAAAATAAATGAAACAAAACAAAACAAAAACCGGTTTGTACGACTTTCAGAAATGAAGTTCAGGAAGTAGTTGTCAGAAATGATCCATGTTATGGTTACTATATTCAGCACCAAAGCAACACAAGCAGAAAGGGTGGTTTCAAAGGTAGTCTTTCAGGCAGAGAAAACATTGCCATTCTAGACACACACTGTCAGGAAGCCCATATGTCTGCAATGTAAAGGATTTTTTAGGATTATAAGCTGTGTTTCATACAAAGTAGCCTCTTCTAAAAATAATTCCATTTGATCAGACAAAATGCAAAGAATGGTACTGGTTGGTATCTGAGGGACAAAGATAGAATCAAAACAGTATAATCTCTCATGCCTACAAACGGGCCCCATGAAGGACTTTCAATCAAAGGAGAGATGTTTTACAGGAACATTCTCACTGTTGGACTGGCTGAAGGAAAATATTAAAACACAAAATATATGCATAATGAAGCCTCCTTGGTTTATAATGAGGCTCAAGGTCATTGATGGGGCCTGGATGAAAACTCTGAAATAAGAGAATGAAGTTGAAATCCCCATGACCTTGAGATAGCAGTTGAAGACTTTAATGTATGTGCATTTCAGTCACTAAATTTTTGTAACATCTGGAGCATGATTAATGCCCAAAGAGGCCTAAGAACTCTAATGACATTAATAGCCATGGGTTGCCACTGAAAAGTGGTCCTGCTGCCAGAGAAACAAATGGTCAGGCACTTAAATTCTCTATCAGGGTGGAAAAAGGCATTTTGCCAAATTTAGTCCCCTCTTGGAAACTGTGTGGTCAATTTTCCAAACTATATTTGAACTTAAGAAGGCCATACTTGCTTCACTGGGTAAAATAGGCTTCCTGGCATTTCAATGAAATTTTAAAATATTTGGAAAGTCTCAACAGCATCAAGACCCTAATTTGGGGAAAAAAGGAATATTATAAATACATGTACAATATAATAATACATTAAGAAAAATTTAACCAGAGTTATATATGGCATAGGAGAATTTGCTACTTCTTTATGCCTTTCAAATTTCCCTAATTTATTATTTTGAATGTATAGCATTTTTTATATTCAGGAAACTTTATAAGAATACGATTTGTGTGTCTGTGTACGGTGCTAAGGATGGAACCCAAGATCTCTCACATGTGAGGCAAGTACTGTACTACTGAGCTACATCCCCAGTCCTGGAATACTTTAAAGAAGAAAAGAAATGTTTCAGGAGACTCCTTGAAAAACAAGGCAGCCTTAATAGAGGAATAAAGTAAATTGAATTCTGCCTTTGGCCACTCTCTAGCCATGTAACCCTGGTATTGGAAAGATGCTTGTATAAGATGGAATGAAATAATGTATACAAAGCACCTACAATGGTAAACCACATATTATAGATACTTAATAAATGTCAGTTGGAATAATTATTCCAGTTCAAATGATGTTCAGTATTCAAAACAATATTCAGAAAGCCCAGATATATAATCTTATTCTGATAAGAAATTTAACTGAATTTTAAAATGAAAGAAAATGGTCCTGAAAATTGTATAAGGAAATAGTCTTCTTAGCTCTGAAGTATGGGATTCTCCCTTTCCTTCAAACTCCACAGTAAGGCGAGGGACAGCAGGACAAGAAATTTACCTGAATAGTCTGGGTGCCATTTCTAGGGATCAGAATCTGGCTCCCTTCACCTCCAATTGGCTTCCAGACAGATGAAGACTGTGAGGCTCTCATGATCACTTGTCAGGGATCCCCATGCCTGTGGTCAGGTGCAGTGACGTTGGCCACAGCAGCTGCCGTTGCCACAGCTGTTGGCCATCAGCCCTGACAGGGGCTATTTCAGGCTTGACTGAGTGTTCCTTGCCCCACTTGCAAAACTTCAAGAAATGCTTTGAACTATCACAGACAAAAAGCCCATACAGCCTCCATTCCTAGGAGGCCAGCCTTCTGCTAATGGCCTCTAGGAGAGTAAGCTCTCTCTCTTGGTGGGAAGACACCATTATGTTCCTAAGCCATAGCTTTCAGGGAGCAGTCATAAACATCATTCCTCTAAGTCGAGGCCTTTCAGGAAATTTCTGCCCAATTTTTTGTAGTAAGTCCAGTTAAGTATGGCTAGTGAGAACTCCTTCCCTGCAGTGAGAACAAGGAAGCAGTATCTCAAGAGTTGAGGAATGGTGATATAGGTCAAGATCCCTTATTCAAAATGCTTGGGCCAGAAGTATTTTGGATTTTTAGAAACTTTTGTAATGTTTGCATATATGCAGAGAGGTATCTTGAAGGGTGGGGAATGGAGCTCAATCCCCAGCACTGCAAACAGCAACAACAACAAAATGGTTTGCCTAGCAAAATGAGATATCCCGGGGATGGGACTCAAGTCCAAACATGAAATTCATCTGTGTTTCATCTATGCCTCATATTCTTAGCCTGAAGGTAATTTTATCCCTTTTCTGTTTTCTGCAGAAAGCAAAGTGTAACTTTTCACTGGTAGCATTATGCTGGTGCTCTCAGATGAGGGATGTTCAACCTGCAGTAGCTAACATGGATTCCCACTTACTTTGTGCCTGACATTATGCTAAAGACCTTCTACATTGTGGTACTCATGTACCACAAAAAGCTTGTGTGGTATATACGGGTATTATCAGTGTATAGAGGACAATCCCTAAATTATTGTGATCTCACAGGTACTTTGTCACGCATTCAGGCCTAGGAGCAGCCTCCCTTACTCTCTTGTAAAATTTCTCAGATGATTATCAGTGCAAGTGTGGGTCTTTATGTATTTGAAAGAAAAAAATTCTTGTCGAATGCTTTTCCTTTGTTTCCACTCTTCTATTCCACTGATCCTGGGTACTTGTCTAGATGATCCTGCATCCAGGTTTCAAATATGCTTTCTTTATGTCATGTCCCTAAAGACTGATGCTCTGAGTCATTGGTCTCAGTTCTCTCCTAAAAGCTGTAATAATCTTTTTTATGGCCCGGGGAACAAATGTACTTCCAGAGTGACCAAAAGAAAAGACGGGATAGAGAACTGGCCAGAACCATATGCACTGAATTTTTTAGTGTAAGAAGAGCCCTGTGGAGCCCATTATTCATTTATCATGCAGGCATCCCTGAGCAACAGCTGACAAGTGCAAAACGATGCCCCATGAATTACCAGTCAGGACACTTGATGCAGCCCAGCCATGGTAGCCCCTTCCTCTGTTCTCCCTTTCACCTGACCCCCACAAAGCCTGCTCTTAGCAAACATATGGGAGCCATTCGGGCTTATTCCTTGCCTTTCCAGTGTCCAAGTCCTTTTGACAACAGGGATTTACAACTGCCCAAAATGGAGTGTTTTGTTTTCTTTTGGATTATTCCAAGTTTGGGGCCTGTTAAAAGTTTTGTAACTACGTAAATATTTATCCACGGTTTTTGGTTACTATATAAACATAACAAACATGACACTGGATTCAAATGCTGTAAGTCACATAAAAATCTTCCAATTCAGAAAGGGAGAAACTCATAAAGGTCTTTGGTACTGATTATTTTTATCATGAAATATTTTTACTGCTATTTTTATACTAGCCTTTTAAAATACCAAAATATGTTTACCCTTGACTCTATATAACTATGCAGACCTCACTTACTGTCCATCAGCCAACTTGCTTAAGCAAGCCACTGGATGGCAGAGACTTGGGAGAGAATGTGGGTGATGCAATACAAGACTGCACCTTTATAAATACACTCAGCTCACAGCTGGAAGCCTAGGATGAAAAATGGTGCTCTGAGCTTTGTCAGCTTTGAAGGCAAGAGATATTACTTTATGTCCAAATGTCACATCTTTGCATCTTTCTTATTACGTTCTGGTTGACACATAGATGCTAGGTAGAAAGACCTTAAATGTTCAATGCCTCAGATATTAATTACTAAATACAGACACCAAAGTACCTGACTGGGAAGGCACATGTTGTTGATGAACAAGGTGGAGGAAAATATTACCATGCATTTTTTCCTTATGGTTCTGGGGATCAAACCCAGAGCCTTGTCAATGCCCAGTAAGCCACCTCCCCACATTACCACTAAGTTACATCCCCAGACCATGCATTATTTTCTTGACCCCTGTTTGCCACAGAATTCACATTCCACATCTAAGGGGTGACATCTGTGTTCTTCAGAGCTGTTGGGGTCATCATTGTTCTCCATGTAGAGACACATATACCATCTTGTTCTTAGGAGGAGATTCCTGCAGAACTCCCCACTCCTCTGTTTAAAGTGGTTGGCCTGGTACAGTGGTACATGCCTGAAATCCCAGTGGCTTGGGAGGCTGAGGCAGCAGGATCATGAGTTCAAAGCCAACCTCGGCAATTTAGCAAGGCCCTGAGCAATTTAGCAAGACCCTGTCTCAAATTAATAAATAAAGAGGGTACTGGGCTTGTAGCTCAGTGGTAAAGCACTTGCCTAGCACATATGAGGCACAGGTTTTGATCCTCAACACCACATAAAAATTTTAAAAAAGGTATCGTGTCCATCTACAACTAAAAAGAGCTGGGGATGTGACTCCGTGCCTCTGGTACCAAAAAACAAACAAACAAAAAGAAAATGGTTGGTCCAAGAAGAAAGCAGCTACTTGGATTAGGCCCTATTCCCTTGGCCCTTGCCTGGATCCATCTTCTCTGCCTTTCTTCAGCTCCCCAGCACTTCCAATGGATGGAATAAGGCAGGCCTCTCTATTGCTTTGCAGGAGATGAGACTAGAACCAAGAAGCAAACCATTTTCCTGATTGATGGTACTTAGTAAAGGCAACAAACCCTGTAACTTAGCCTGAGGTGAAATATGCATGTGCTGGCTTAGTATGCTCTGGAACAATCTTATCTGTTGCTCCAAAGAGATGACAGAGGCAAGCCTTGAAAATCACTGCTCTGGTGACAGTGACGTTCCCAACAGCTCTACCCAGCCTGATGCAACAAACCCTGGGGGCTTCATTTCTTTAAAGGAATTAGCTAGTAGGCAATTAATGTTGTTAGAATGTTTTTCTCCCCATTCTGTGTACAAGTAAATGTTGAATAGCAAATGTTTTAATGACTTGTTCTAAATTTCATAGCATACCAAGATTATATAGAGAAAAAAAAATAGCTGAAATTACTGATTTTCCAGCCCATGCTTTAGCCAGGAGACTCAGCTCTAAATAGATATGCTTTAAATGCACAGGAAAATCTGAGAAAAATAAAAATAACATTGAAAATGTTATGTTTTAGAACTTTTGGATAGAAGTTATCAAAGCTCCCTGCTAACATTTTAATGCTCTTACCTCTGCATGAACTTTTTTGTTGTGGTCGTCATTGTTCCTTCAATGGGCTTAAATCCAGGGCCTCATACCTGTAAGACAGGCACTGAGCTAGATCCCCAGCCCTTTTTATTTTGAGACAGGATCTTACTGAGTTGTGTGTGCTGCTTGAACTTGAACTTAGGATCTTTTGGCCTCAGCCTCCTGGGTAACTAGGATTACAAGTGTGCCCCTCTTGCATGAACCGTCTAAGAGGTCATTGTCTTCTTGTCCCCCTGAAGACCTAAGATGCAAAGAGGTTAACAACTTAGCTAAGGGGACATTTAGAGATAGAAGCATGAGATATCCTGATTCTAGATCATGACTTCTTCCAGTATGCTAGTGACTGACCAGGTGAGTTCTGGGTGACTATGGCATATTTGTGCATTTTGTATTGTGCTATGTCATCTTGCTTTAGCTAGAATGGTTTCACAAATCTCCATTCCCTGCATGCTTTTGGATTAAAGTTGGCCAAGATTTGGAAGATGGAAGTAAAGCAACAGCCACTACTCTGAAGGTAATTGTGGTTTGATGTGGTGACAGACAGGCAGGAGAGATGGTAAATTCCAACTTGTTCTTTGTCTTTCCTGTTCTGCACCCAGCAATTCTTCCTATGACCAACAGTTGCCCCAGGTCCACCACTGAATGCAAAGGCAATCATTTTCCAGACACTTCTAGGCCAGCTTTAGTTTCCCAGTCCCAATTCAGCAACTGGATGTGTCTGGATGCCCATACACCTTGGCAAACATTCACATCTGTGCTTCAGCAGGACTGGCTAGTGACTGATCTCCAGTGCACCCTCCACACCCTCACTTCCCCACCTTCTATCCTTTAATACTTTCATGTGGTTCTGCTTTCTCAGTTGAACCCTGACAGAATAATTTGTTGCAACAGGGGAGATGCGGAAGGAATAAGTGAGTCCTTACCTTCAAGAGTCTTCAGGCTCATTGGGGAGATGAAACATTCTAATAGAGCCTGCTGGGGACCTGGCAGTTCATGGTAAAGTGACAAATGTACAGTGTGGTCATTGCAACCTGAGGTGTCCTGTTTCTGTTAGTACCAGGTAGAGGAGCTGATTGGGAAAGGACACACATGGCCACGCTTAGACCTGAGTGGATAGACATTTTTCTGTTCCAGGCTTTAGGCTCCTTATCAACACAAAGATGGAAGGAATGTTACTTACACATTGAATCAAAATGTTGAGTGCAAGCCACCCGTGGTGGTACACGCCTGTAATCCCAGCAGCTCGGGAGGCTGAGGCAGGAGGATTGCAAGTTCAAAACCAGCCTGAGCAACTCAGTGAGGCCCTAAGCAACTCAGTAGACACTGCCTCTAATAAAAACTAAAAAAGGGCTGGGGATGTGGCTCTGTGGTTAAGTGCCTCTGAGTTCCATCTCTGGTACAAAAAAAAAAAAAAAAAAAAAAAAAAAGAATGTCGAGTGCAGATGAAAACAAATGCTGACATTGAAGATTTCCCATCCAGCCAACAGAAATTCCCTGGTCAGCCACAGCTGGGTAACTTGAGTTCTGGAATTCCAGTCTTGGTTAACCCAAATCCACAAATTTGCTGGAGTTATGAAGCTTAGGGAGAGTACTGTTTTTCTATTATGCATTCCCAATGTGTTCTGTCCCGAGTCGACACCATTGGATTTATTTCCTCCACAAGTTTAACCCTCTGCATGTTGATCACTTTTTGGCAGACACTTAAAAACAAAACAAAACAAAGCAGAAGAAAAGAAAAAAGCAGATAAAAGGGGTTTTTGCAGCACAAATTTTATTTTTAACTTGGCTAGAAACCCCCATTCAGTCTAGTTGCCTCATTTTGTTGGACATCAGTTTTCTTCTATTAAAAATAGTGTATTGTGTTAGCCAACTTTCCATTGCTGTGACAAAATACCTGAGAAAATCAATTTAAAGGAGGAAGAAGATTTATTTTGAGAGGTTTGAGAGGTTTTTAGTCCATAGTTGCTTGACCCCAACACTTCGGGCTTGTGGTAAAGTATCATGGTAGAAAGTGCATGGTGAAGCAAAGTTGCTCAACATCCTGGTGGCCAGAAAGAGGAGAGAGAGACAGAGAGAGACAGAGAAAGAAAGAGAGGAGAGGAGGAGAGTTGGGGACAAAATAGAACCTTCAAAGGCATGCTCTTGGTGACCCACTTCTGCCAATTAGACCCTACCTCCTAATGTTTCTATCCCCTGCCAATAGCACCACCAGATGGGGACCACGCCTTCCACACATGAACCTTTAAGAGATATTTCAGATCCAAACTATAACAGCTTTGGTTCGAACATGTGTTCTCCAAAGATCCATGCATTAAAGGCTTAGTTGCCAACCTGTGCTACTATTGGTACGTGATGGGATCTTTAAGAGGTGGGGCCTAGTGGAACAAAGTTAGAGCATTAGGGGCGTGCCCTTGAGAGGACCCCAAACCTTCCTCTCTACACTTCCCCACAACTGTGAGGTGAGAGTTTCCTTTGCTATGCACTCTCACCATGATGTTCTGCTTTGGCCACAGGCCCAGAAGCCAGCCATGAACTGAAACCGCTAAAACAGTAAACCAAAATAAAGTTGATTTATCTCAGGTATATTGTTGCAGTGATAGAAAGCTGATGAGCACAGTTACAGGGGAAAAAAACATGAATGGGTGGGGGAGTAGCTCAGTGGTAGAGAGCTTGCATGCACAAGGTCCCGGGTTTGATCTCCAGTACCACACGCACATACACAAAATAGTGTTATGAACACTTATCTCTTTAGGAGAGGCGTGAGCATCAATGCTTGGCTGCACAACCAGGGAAGACCTCTGAATGAAAGTGGGGGAGGATAGCAGCAATCTGGACCATATTTCCTGAAAAAGTCCAGGACTCAGCTCCTGGCAATACCAACTTCCAGAAGCAGCTTGGAAACCAAGGTTTTATTTTTCATCTGTGTGTCTATATGCCTAGAGTGTTGACTCTGGTATAAGAATACCATAACTGACATCACAGGTAGCTCAGGAAAATGAGGATTTATTTTTAGCTATGACCCTTGTCTGTTAAAGATCTGAATTTAAAAGAAAAAGGAAAGAGGTGAAGGAAAAGAAATACAGAAGGCAATGAAATAATGTGAGATTCTTCCTTGATCTTAAAAGCACCAGAGAGAAACCCAAGTACAGCTTTCTTATTTCTTTTCAACCACAAAGGTGTTGACAGGAGAAATGTATGAACAGTGGAAGACAGGTCCTCTTACAAGAAGTCTGTCTCTTCCCCATGCTCATTTGTTTGGAGAACATGACTCCATGTGTTTACAGTGGAGGTGGTGGGCTTCTACAGATACCCCCAGCCTTAAACCTGCTACTCATTTTTCCCTGAACTTCTTAAGATTGGACGTCCAAGCAATCTGTCCTGTTTGTCTTGGCTGACATCGAAAGGGTTCCTGCTGGCTCTGCTTCCATGCTATGCCAAGACAAGGCCAAGAGAGAAAAGAAGCCCAGGAGTGAAATCTGTCAGAAAACTGGATTTGTAAAGTAAAGAGAGGAAAACAGCTGAGAGCGCTGGAGGATGGGGAGTGGAAGACTCTGACAAGGGCGGTACTCCAAGGAAGAGATCCTGGAAGGAAGGCAGGTATCTGAACAGTGGCAGACAGTGCATCAGGGGCCAGGATCAACACACATAAATGTTCATTTCCGTTAGCTTCTAGTTGAGTTACACTGAATTGTAAAATATGATCAAACATCTTGCCATGGGTTTTAGAGCAGGGTTCCAGAAACATCAGCTCACCCAGCTTGAGAGCAGTGGGGGAATATCTGGGACAAATCAGGACAACTGCAAAAGCAGCAGGTGCCATAACATCCAACACTCAGGACAACTGGGTTCTAGTTCCAGCTTTGCCACTACGTCACTATGTGACTTTGGACAGATTCCTTGTGCTCAGTTTCCTTCTTTGTAAATGAAGTAGATTGGACCAGAATATGGGTCTCCAAAGAAGAGATCCCAAGACTTGCCAGAGGACCTAAACTAGTTGTTTCCAGAAAGCCAAGCCTAGCTGGGGCCCTTTTTACCCTCTTCCTACAACCCGAGCAGTCAGCAATGGTGGGAGGGAAGTACTCTTTGCAGCAGGAGGTCTTCTCAATCTCTGTGTAAAACATGTTCCCTCCCCAAACCCCAACACCCAGTGATCTCAAAACCTCAGAAATCCGTAAGTAGTTTCTGTGCCCCAAAAGAATGCCAGTTCTAGAACTAGTTTCAGTGACACTGAGACTTCTCTCAGTTCTAAACTTCTCGGATTTGATGGTTCTATTAGAGAATAGGATTGCAGGCCATTTATGTGGCAATGGACCACAGGCCCTTTGAACAATCTAGAGGTGAGCTGTCCCAACTGGTGGAGTACCTGTGCTTCACACAGCCCTTCAGAGACCCACGCCTTTTCTGTCCCATTGCTCCACCATTCCCAGAATTGTCCTTGTCAGCCTGAGGGGTGCAGAGTCACCATGACACAGTGCTCAGCTTGTGGGAAGGTGGTGGCATTGAAAAAAGAGTCTTGGAAAAGCAATTCTTTTTTAAGCAAATGAGGTGGAAGTTACACACATCACTTGTGCTCATAGTCCATGGGTGAGAACATAGTTACACAGTGACATCAAAGCCTGAGAGAGGCTGGGATGTGAAGCCTCTTGCTGAGCAGTGATGCATGGGCTGAAACTCATGGAAGACTGGGTGCTGGTACTGGGAGCTCGCCCACAGTCTGCCACAATGGTGAACTGGAAAACTGTACCAACTTAGACATGGGAGTCATGGACTCTTGACCAGGCATAAAAAATGGGAAGAGAAGGCACACACCTGCAATTCCAGCTCCTTGGGAAGCTGGGGCAAGAGGATTGCAAGTTCAAGACCAGTTTTTGCAACTTAGTGGGATCTTTCTCAAAACAAGAAATAAAAATGAATGGAGATGTAGCTCAGTGGTAGAACACTTGCCTAGTATGCCTGAAGCTCTTTGTTCATAGCCCCAGTACTAATAAACAAACAAACATATAAATAAAGTAAAAAATGGGAAGGAAAAAAAAGTTGTCATTGTTAGAAGCTATAAATCTATTTGAAGGAAAATAAGGCATCAGCAAATACCAGTCTGCCTTTTCTTTTTAGTTATAGCTCCAAATATTTTAAGGATGTTTGCCCCACAGTGAGCTACTCCAGTGATGTTCACACTTTAAAAACAAATTATATTTATAAACATGGGATTCTATTTAATTAAAAATAAAGAAAAAGTCTTCATTGATTGAAACAGAGAGGCCCCCAGAGCTCTGGTCACCTACTTCTTCTTGCTCATGACATTGTGGAATTTTAGGGTAAGACAGTGAGGTACTTGACATCAACTTGAAAAATTCACCCACTGAACATCAGAGCTCTAAGGAACACAATTTGAAAACCCCTGAACTATGGGAAGCAGGTCCCAAAGCTAGTACCAAGGATGATGTTGAAGCAAAACTAGGATTACTTCGAACCATGCAATAATGAAATCATACTGCCAATTATATACAGATAGGAACTATAATCATGATGTGGGTCATAACTTAATTATGTCAGAGGCTTGTAGGTTGTTTGATTTTTGTTTTTCTGATATTGGGGTTGCTATATATTGATTTAATTAATAACACAAACCTCTGTTATAATAAGGTTAACTGTGGGGAAAAATCATTTTGTTTTGTTTTGTTTTGTTTTGTTTGGTACTGGGGATTGAACCTAGAGGCACTCCGCCACTGAGCCACATCCCCAGCCCTATTTTGTATTTTATTTAGAGACAGGGTCTCACTGAGTTGCTTAGGACCTCACTAAGTTGCTGAGGCTGGCTTTGAACTCACGATCCTCCTGCCTCAGCCTCCCAAGTGCTGGGATTACAGGCATGTGCCACTGCGCCCAGCAAAAATCATCTGTTTTGTGAAGAAGTTTCATGGAATGCACTGCCACTGAAAACCCTGGTGGGACAAAGCCCACTGTGGTCCAGAGATAGCCATGGAACAGCACTGCATGGACCTGGGCAGAAACCTTGAAAGGGCTCCCTGATCAGAGTATCCTTACCAGCACTCAGTGACAAGCAACTCTTTCTCCTCTTTGGGTGAAACATCAAGGAATGAGGTGCACAAAAGAAAAGATCCAGAACTGCAGCTGGAGGACATCCAAAGAAACCTCTGTAATGTGCAGGAGCCCATAATCCCAGGGCTAGATGGGCAGAAGAACAAGATATTCAGCTGGGGTCAAAGAGAAATGGGATAAGGAAAAAGGAGGTGGGCTGCTGTTCCTCTTTTGTGGTTGAAGAGGAATGGTTGACCCCTGCCCTCTTTCCTTGGCACTCATTACACCTTCAAGAGGGAAAAAGGGTTGGGCATAGCTCAGTGGCAGAGCACTTGCTTATCATGAACGAGGCACTGGATTCCAGCCCAGCACCACACATGTGCACACACAGAAAGAAAGAAAAGAAAGAAGGAAGGAAGGAAAGAAGGAAAGAAAGAAAGAAAGAAAGAAAGAAAGAAAGAAAGAAAGAAAGAAAGAAAGAAAGAAAAGGAAATTGGGGGAAAAAGTTTGGATTTAACCGACAGATGAGAGTATTCCTGACACAGGTTTATTCCTGACAAGCGTAGATAGAAGGCTTTCATAGAAAAACAAAACAAGAGGCCAGTTTTCCTCCCAGGCCCCCTCAGATCAGATCAAGTGCCTTGATAACAATCCATCCCCAGAGGAAACATCTTCCTATTAAATCCAGGTTAAATGTGCATAACACACAGAATGTGATACAAATTTTTTGGCAGGTGCCTTGTAAAAAAAAGAAACCAACAGAGAAATGGGCAAAAGACATGCATAGGCATTTCGCAGAGGAGGCAAATAAATAATCAAAAAGATATCCAAGCTAGCCATTCCTCAGGGAAATGCAAATGCAGACCACAGAGAGCTATGATGTCATGCCTATAGGATTAGCAAAAATTAAGAACTCTGACGATGGCCAGTGTGGAAGAGGATATCAACTACAGGATTTTTTCTCTTCATTTTCTTAGAGGGAATGTAAATTTCCACCTTGGAAAACAATTTGTCATTTTGTAGTAAGACTGAATGTGTATGTAACTGGGATTTGGCAATGTCGCTCCGTATATATTCGAGATAAGGCTTTTTTTCAAATATGTCCTGAGAGTGGGTTGTGAAATGTGAAATCAATTCAGTGATACACAACTAGCTTCTCTCTCTCTCTCTCTCTCTCTTTGTTTCTCTCTCTTTTTGAAACAGATCCTCCTATGTTGCCCAGGCTAACTTTGAATTCCTGGGCTCGAATGATCCTCCTGTCTCAGTCTACCAAGTAGCTGGGGCTCCAAGGGTGTGCTCACAGCCAACATTTTTAATAGATAAAATAGAATTCAACAGAGTAGAAAAACTTAGAGGGCATTGTTCCTAGTGAGGGTAAGTTTTGTTTAATAAATCATTGGCTTCACCATTTGTGTACAGATGGTGATATAAAGTTTTACTGTATATGTAAAATGCATTTATTATATGTGTACAAAATATATTCCAATTTTAAAAAGTTTGAAAACCAAGCCAGGTGCTATGGTGGACACCTATAAATCCCAGCAACTTGGGAGGCTGGGGCAGGAAGATTGCAGTGATAGACCATGTGCTTAGCATGCCTGATGCTCTGCCTTCAATCTCCAGCCCTCTATCACCCAAAACAAAGAGGCAGGTTTAAGTCAAACAATTCAATTTTAGTTTGCTTGTGTAGTCCCAGCTACTTGGAAAGCCAAGGCAGGAGGATTATTTGAGCAGCCTAGATAACTTGGTGAGATCCTGTCTCAAAATAGAATAAAAAGCGCTGGGATATAGCTCAGTGATAGGACCCTGGGTTCAATCGCCAATGCTGCAAAAATAAATGAATGAATAAAGAAAAATTTGAACACTAACCTCTAGAGTAACTCTTTAACATATGTACCTGGAGACATGTAGAATATTCATCATTCACAAAAGGAAAAAACAAAAAACAAAAACTGCACACAACTGTTCATTTTGAGGAAGATGGATAAATAAATTACAGGGCATTACCAGGACTGGGCTACTACACATCAATGAAAATGAATGAACTGTAGTTGCATGCAACAATATGGGTAAATCTCAGAAACCCAATATTGAGAGAAAAGAGTTGGTCACAGAAGACTACATATATAATGTCATTTTTATAAAGCTCCTAAACAGCAGAACAAAACAAACAACTTATTACATAGGTGGCAAGACTTCTTTTAAACAAAGAGTTACAAATTTGGGGCAGCAATTACCATGGGGAGGAAGGGAAGAGGAGAGTTATTGGTTATGTCTTGGTTCCTAAGTTGGGGGTGGGTGGGTTTTACAATGTTTAGTTTAGTCTTATAGCTTATAATTTACAGATAGCTTTCATAGATGCATGCATGTATCTAATATTTGAATGTATGCCATATTACAGAGAACTAAAATCAACATAGCCATAAAAACACCTGATGGACTGGCTCAAAAACATTTGTGTGCAGTAAACAAATATAATTCTTCCCTTTAAAATAGAAGTTCACATCAAAACAAAGCAAAACTAAAATGTACTTAAGAGGTAGAAATAGCACCACCCCATAGGCTATCAATAATTGTTGTCATCTCATTCCTATGACTGATACATGGATCAGAACTCATTTCAACAGTTGGCAAGTGAATCAGGAAGACCTTTCTTGGGGGTAGAATTTTTCTCCTGGGATTAACCTTTGAATGCTAACGCAGAAAATGTTTCCAGAATAAGTTCACCCAAGTTAGCAATAAGCCAAGTTTCCTTGTCTATTTTATTGACCAAAATAGATTACTTTCTCCAATCTATATTTTTACACAAACCTCTTTTTTCCAGTGGGAGTGTAACATGCTCTGGACTGGACCAAGTTCTTTAGTGGACATGATTCATTACTGCTCTCATTCACAATTCAATTGAAATAAATATATTCTCTGAACACATGCAATGGTTTCCAGGCATGCATTTTGCTCAATGATTCATGAAGTATTCGTGATTACCTATTACGAGAATAAGGTAAAATTGGCCACATAATAACCCAGGAAATATATCTGCCCTATAGTATTAAGTGTGACTATTCTAAGGCAAATATTACCATCTTAAAAAGCATTGCTTGTCTCAGGGACTTACTGGAATTACAGGCACTGATTATGAACTCTTAGGCTTACAAAGGTGGAACAAACTTCCGCATCTTTGTGTTATGGTCTGAACTGTATCATCCACCCCCAAATTTATATGTTGAAGTCTTAATCCAAGCACCCCAGAATTCCTTATTTTGAAATAAGGCAATTGCAAATGTAAAGTAAGATGAGATCATATTGGAGTAAATGAACTCCTAATTCAATACAACTGGAGTTCTTATAAAAAGGAGAAATTTGGACATGGACGCAGATAAATACAAGAATACCACGTGAAGAGGAGGGCAGAGATCAGGGAGAAGCAGCAGCAGCCAAGGAACCCCAGAGATTGCCAGCAAACTACCGGGAGTGAGGGAGCGGCCTGGAACTGATTCTCTCTCACGGCCTTTGGAAGGAATCAACTCTGCTTACACTTGATCCTGGACTTCTAGTCTCTGGAACTATGAGACAACTTTCCATTATTCTAATTCCTCCAACTTTCGGTACTTTGTTACAGCAGTCCTAACAAATGAATACCATTTGTTTCTTTAAGATTTGGAAAAATAGCTGGGTTCGTGGTGCACACCTGTAATCCAAGTGACTCTGGACCCTGATACAGGAGGATTTCAAGTTCGGGACCAGCATTAGCAAATTAGAGAGGCCCTAAGCAAATTAGCAAGACCCTGTCTCAAAATAAAAAATAAAAAAGACTGGGGATGTGGCTCAGTGGTAAAGCACACTTGAGTTCAATTCCCAGTCCTCCCCGCCAAAAAAAAAGGGGGGGATTTAGAAAAATGCTTAATCTCCTATTTAAATATTTTAATTATGACCTCTGTAGGTTTACAGTCAAGATTTGAAATCAGAATAGTTGCAGCAATGAGTCTCCTCTGGCTGGCTTTCTTTTTTTGTTGTTGTTTTTTGTTTTTTGTTTAGTATTCCATTTGCCTTCTTTTCTTTTGCTTTTTTTCTATCCTTCTTTATTAATTTATTTTTTAATTTTTAATTAAAAAAATTTTTTTGAGGTGGGTATGGGGGATTTAACTCAGGGCCTTGCACATGGTAGACAAATATAGTACCATATAACTACATTCCTAGGCCCTTTTATTTTTGTTTTGAGACAGAGTCTCAAATAAGTTGCTGAGACTGGCCTCAAACTTGCCATCCTCCTGCCTTAGCCTTTTGAGTAACTGGATTGCAGGTGTGTGCCAACATGCCCCTAGGTTTTTGTTTTGTTTTGTTTTGTTTTAAGACATAGGGTCTCACTATGTTGCCCAGGCTTCCTTGAACTCCGGGGCTCAAGTGATCCTCCTGCCTTGGCTTTCTGAGTAGCTGGGACTATATGGGCAAACCAAAATTGAATTGTTTAATTGTAAAAGTGCTTCTTTATTTTGGGTGGTAGGGGGCTGGTGATTGACCCCAGAGCCTCATGCATGCTAAGCACATGTTCTACTAATGACCTATACCCTCACTCTTCCTCTACCTTTTAATTGGCTGTTTGACCAAAAATTACCCTCTAGGAATTGTGTTCTTATGTGCGTAATTGTCTTGATACTGATGATTACCCTCCACTTACCCCTCATGGTGGTAAATAAGCCCAGTGAGATAATACATGGGGAAGTGTTTTATAATTGTAAAGCATTACATTATTATGTAAAATATCACATTTTCACCCATTAAGGGTCCATAGTGTTTATGGACTGATCTTCTAATATATTGTGCTTATTAGTGTGTCGAATAATGGATGCTCAACATTTACCAGAATGTTGATAAGACGAAGCAGAGTTTATTGGTTACTGCAATAGGAGACACTACCACCTCAAGAGAGCTTTAATAGGTCTTGTTAGGGAAAAGAAAATGTTGGACTTTATTGAGAACTTGATGTTTGGTTTAAGGTCCATCTTTTAATATGGTAGCTTGAGTGGATTGGGTAAAATTGTCATGTGTTGTTTTATAATTTGTGGAAGCAGCAAGGTGAGGATTTTGAGACAGTGTTTCAGAGTCTTAGGACATAAACTGTTGATGCTTTCTATGGAAAGAGTTGGAAATTTCTGTAATGAACAATAAAGTTTTTGCCTAGGAAAGAGACTCCTGGAATAGCAAAGCAGTTCTGATAAATAGAATAGAATCATATAAGTCAGGTTCGCACGCAGTATGTGGTTTCGGTCATCTGGTCCAAACTCTATAGGGGTGGAGCGAGATGGCTTCTGTTCACAAGTATAAAATGTAGACGAAACACCTGGGTCACAGCTGGTATTTGCCTGTTATATTTGGATCTTAAATGTTCCCCAAATGCCCATGTGTTCGAGGCTTACTCCCTTACTCACTGTGGTGCTTTTGGGAGATGATAAAACCATTACAAGGTGGGGCCAATTGGGGGAAGTTAGGTCCTTGTGAGCATGCCCTTGAAGGGGATCTTGGGACCCTGGCTCCCTTCTCTCTCTCTTTGCCTTCTGGCTGTCATTTGGTGAGCAACTTTGTTCCACCACACACTTTCTGTCATGATGTACAGTGCCACTTAGGCCCCTAAAGCAAGGACCCAACTGAGCATGGACTGAAACCATGAACCAAAAGAAACCTTTCTTCCATTTAAGTTGATTCTTTCAGGTATTTTGTCATAGTGACAGAAAGCTGACTAACACTGCCCATAACACATTCCTTCTCTTGCAGGCAGGCTCAGCTAATTATTCTCCAGCTGGGTTTTTTCTCCCAACGTTAGTGAGATCTTCATTCAAGATGGTTCTTTGCCAAAACTTTTTCTTATGTTGATCCCAAAACTTCCTGCCTTAAAACACATTTCTAACTTTGGTTAATCTTGTGAAATCCTTGTTGTCATAAAAGCTCCCTGAAAAGAGTAGTTTTATCTTAAGGAGACTTCAACCCAGATGAACAATTCTGGAGGGAAAAATCGTTTTCTGAAGAGGGTGAATAGTGTTCTCCTTCTTCCATTACCTTGGCATCCACCCCTTCCTTGGCTTCAAGACCAAGATGGTAGGAGGTCCCTTGGCCCACTCAGCCTTCACTCTTTCTGCTGAGCTGACTAGGCAAAGTGTCCACTAGCATCAATTGTACATACTTTGAGAAGGATTTCTTTACACTAAAAATGGGAATAGGACCATCTGTTTAGAACTCAGATAAAAACTCAATTTGGAACAGACTACCAAGTACTAGGTGACCCATATCTAATTTATGTAGGTCCAATTTCCTAGCCCATGCCTGTTTCTAGACTTCACCTCCACAAGGCTGATTTCTTGCTTTAAAAAGTTATTTTGAAGAACTGGCAATTCTCTCCACATTGTGCAATCAAGTGAATGAATGGTTCATTGTTAAAGTCATTCCACTGAACAAGGCAATCTCTCCTTCAAACCAGTTAGGAGTGTTGGAGCAAATGTTATCATTAAAGTCAAGTGTTTGTCTACGTTTCTTGTTTGCAGCACAGCATACACAGGCATTCCAAAGTACTGACTTCTGGGAATTCCACCAATATTATTGTCTAATACAATGAATTTGTAGATGTAATAAAGTATACTAATACTACCTTTCTTTTCAAACACCTGAGTTGTTTGAAAACTGAGACATTTTATGGAAAGTAGGAAAAGTAGCTAGTAGTTTCCTGAATTGCTGAGTATTTGCTAGAGTTCAGGTTACCAGTGCAATTATGCTTTCAATATATGACCAACCTACTGATCCATTTTTATCCCTATTGATTTGTGAGAAATAAAGGTATAACTTATGAACTAAGCCAGCCAGATGGTATTATAAGTGGAACAAAGTAAGATATTCTACAGAAGTAAAAAGTTTTTACTTTGATTTCTAACACTCTGGTCATGGAATTTCAATTGATTCTGAGTTGGATCTTTTGGGGAGAAAATTGTCACTAAGGGTACCTAAACTTTCTACTAGGAGATATTACTTTAAAAATATATGGTAGATTTAACTGAATAAATTTTGGAGGGAGGGGTAAAAAGTTATGGTAGGGCTGATAGTGTAGCTCAGTGGTAGAGCATTTGCCTAGCATTTGTGAATTCCTGGGTTCCATCCCTAGCAACACACACACACACACACACACACAGAGTCAAATATATATGACATAAGGTTTACCATCTTAACTGTTTTTAAGGGTTTACAGTTCATGACATTTAGTGTATTCACATTGTTAGGCAACTGTCCCCACCATCCATCTCCAACACTGTGTGTGTTTGTGTGTGTGTGTGTGTGTTTTGCATGCTCAACAAGTACTCTACCTTTGAACTAACCCCATCTCCAGAACTTTTTCATCCTGTAAAAATTGCATATCAGAACCCTTACACATTACTTCTCCATTCTCCTCTATCCCACGACTTGGCAAACACTATATATTGTTCTCTGTTTTTATGAATTTGACTATTCTGAGTAGCTAGTATAAGGAAATCACACAGGATTTGTGTTTCTGTTTTGTTTTGTGTTTTGTGTGCGTGGCTTATTTCACTTAGCATAGTATCTTCAAGGATCATGTATGTTATAGCACGTGGTAGAATTTCCTTTCTTTTTAACTCTGAATAGTATTCCATTGAATGTATGTGCCATATTTTGTTTGTCCTTTCTTCTGTCAATGGATACTTGGGTTGTTTCCACCTGAGATGTTACTTTCCAAGTCTTCTTTCCTGACGTCTCCTATCTCTGCATCATTAGAGTTGGACACAACTGGGGAGCACTGGTAGGAAGAGCACTGGAGGTGAGAAAATAAGAAAGGTAAGAGCAGGTAAGGAGGCAAAGAGGAGACAGGGTGGGCAGCCAAGTGCCTGTGGAGTGAGGTAGAAAGGGCCGTACTCTCCAGAGGGGCCAGGTAGATAGCAGCAAGATGTTCAAAAAAGTTCTATAAAAAAAATAAATTAATTAAAAAAAAAAATATATATATACACATACACATACATATTTATATATACATATACATATTTATAATGTATAAAATGCAAAAAAAAAGTTATACCAGCAGTCATTTGTCATAGCTGTTAGTGTCTTTGGACCCCCAAGTTTAGAAACCCTGATTTAAAGAGATTCTCACATAGTGTCCTGTAGGTGACTCTAGAATTGCACTAGCATTTCTCCAAAATTTTATTAAAGCCTACCAGAAAGACTTAATCTAACTAATGGAGCCAGTGTGATGATTTTGATCTAGTTCAAATGACCAGTTAGCTAATGTGAGTTTGGTCCCCCTCACACCTTGAACAGCAATGTTTTTTAAACTTGAGTTTTCAGTTCGACTAAAATGGGATCATATTACAAGTTCTTCATGAATTACAAAAACAAAACAAAACCTGGCCTTGGGCAAATTAGATTGCAGGACATTCTGTAAGTAAAAATGTCAGTAATCTCAGTATACTAACAAACTCAATGTAAATAGTTTTACATTAATTTAAAGGCAAAATCTGTATCACTTCATCTGATTTGCACATTAACCCTATGGGGAGGTTAAGGTATTAACAAACATTCTACCTGAGAGGAAACTACATTTCAGAAGTATGTGACATATCTAAGGTTACATAGCTAAGAAGTAGCAGCACTGAAACTGGAAACCAGGTCTTCTGAATTTAAAACTTATGCTGTATTATTATTATTATTATTATTATTATTATTATTATTTTGGTACTGGGATGAACTCAGGGACGCTTAATCACTGAGCCACATCTCCAGCCCTATTTTATATTTTATTTAGAGACAGGAGCTTGCTGAGTTGTTTAGGGCAACTCCAAATTGCTGAGGCTCTTTTTCACTCATAGTCCTCTTGCCTCAGCCTCTGGAGCCCCTGGGATTACATATGCAAGCCCCTGTGCCCTTATGCCCTTATGCTGTTTCTTCAGGTCAAGTGTTTTTTTATTCTTGGAAAAAGAGGCAGAGGTAAAGTGAATTGCATTATGAACTGTGTGAAATATTAATATCTGCGAGTTGTGAGTTCTGGCTTTGCTAACAAATGATCTCATGTAAGATAAAAACATTATCACACCCACTCAAACAGGTGATGCCCAGAGACTACTGAAAATACGATTTAACCCAGACTGTCCCATCTGAAGAGTCTAACACCTTTACTTCCATTCTAGAAGTATGTTTTTATTTTTGGTTTATGGTTTCCTAAAGAAAAATGCATTCAGAATTTAAAACTAATGTAAGGCAAAGTTGCTCTGATTAAAAGGGAGTGAGGACTCCCTAAAGTCCCCCCAGGGGGAAACTGTTCACCGGATGTCTTGAGGAATTCCAGGAGCATTAACTGCCTGTCAGCTTGACCAGATACGTACCTTACTGAAGCATCTCTCCATCCCCTGCCTCTGTTCTCTCTCCAGCCAGAAGGGTAGTCTTCGCATATTCATGAGGTAAAGCTAGTCATTCCCTCCCCACAACAAAACCCATTTCTCTAAGAAATCACCCATTCCTATACAGGCTTGTATTTACTTCTGGTGTTTGTTGTGGGACCAAGCAAGAGAGATCCTTGAGCACTTCTAAAAAATATTACTCGCTACACATATTGAATGATTTGAGATCCAAATGGAGGGAGAGGAGAGAGAGAGCAGGCTTCCCCTTCGTTGGGATGGTTGAATGATAACGTGTGGAGTTTGTGAGTTCAACGCGTCCTTCATGACCCCCCTAAACCCTGGGGCAGCTGCTGCTCTCGAGAAGTCCCCAGGATGGTTGCGCTTTGGCCTCCACCCTGAAGAGGGGACAGTCTACTGCCAGAGTCACTGCGCGCCAGGCCAGAGCAGCCAGGAGGGCAGGCCACGCGCCAGGAGCGCCAGGAGCGCCAGGAGCCAGCAACACCTAACCGCACCTTTCCAGCGAGTGCTCGAGCAGGCGAGGGTACTTGAGCCACCGCGTGCAGGGGACAGATCGCACCTGTGTCGAGCAGAGGCGACGCGTGTGACTTCTCAGTATTGGAGATGTCGTTGAATTTTCCGGGTAACTACAGTTAGTAAACCTTTGTTGGTTTTAGAAACTCTCTGAATACCTTCCTTGCAATTTTCCTTGATGTTCCTCTGGATCTTCCTTACTGGGGACTCCCTTACTGTTCCAGGCGAGGACTTCTAGGGTGTATGGGGCGCCTCTGCTGCCCCCACCGCCCTCGTCCCTGTTTTATAGGCGCTGGTTGGCCATGCCATAGAGGGCTTTTCTCTTTCCGATTTGCTGACTTTAATTTGTAAAGGATTGGGAATCAGAGTGGGAAACTTTTCAGAATTAGACTAACAATTAAGATTTCTCATGAATAAAAATAACAACCTGAGGAAGCTTCACGTGAATTAAGTACCTGAACTTTTGTACTTTATTTTTTCCCTTACTTCCTGCCTTTCTTTTCTCTCTCCCTCTCTCCCTCTCTCTGGAAAGGGGGTTTCAGTATGTGCCCAGGCTTGCCTGGAACTCCTGGGCTCCAGCCATCTACCTGCCTCAGCATCCTGAGCTGTTGCGACTACAAGCCTGAGCCATCCTGCCTTCTTTGTTTTTAAGAACCACTCAAATGTGTCTTTTAATATTCTTTTAAATTGTAAAATATACATAAAATAAAATTTACCGTGGTAACCATTAAGTGTACTGATCAGTGGCATTAAATACATTCACACTGCTGTGCAACCATCACTACTAGCCATCTCCAGAATTTTTCCATCTTGCAAAACTGAAGGTGAACCCCCTTAAACAACCTCATTTCCCTCTGCCCCCATTCTTGTGACCACTAGTCTACTTTCTGTTTCTATGAATTTAATGGCTCTAGGTATTCCATTTAAGTGGAATCACACAGTATCTGATCTTTTGTGACTGACTTATTTCACATAACATACTATTCTCAAAATTCATTCATATTGCATGTAGTATGCGACAAAATTTCCTTTCTTTTCAAGGATGAAGAATATTCCATTGTGTAAACAGCACATTTTCTTTATCCATTCATCCTCCAGTGGACACATTAATTGCTTCTATCTTTTGACTATGGTGAATAATGGTGCTCTGAACATGGGTATGCAAATAATTCTTTTTTAACTTTTTTAAAATTTTGGTTCATTGTACAGCAAATAATTCTTTATGTCCCTGCTTTCTGCTTTTGATTCTTTTATTCCCAGAAGTGGAGTTACTGAATTATATAATAATTCTACTTCCATACTGGCTGTACCATTTCACATTGCACAAGAGCTCAAATTTTTCTATATCCTCATCAATGCTTATTCTTCTCTTCCCTCTCTTCTCTCTCTCTCTCTCTCTCTCTCTCTCCCTCTCTCTCTCTCTCTCTCTCATTTTGTGCTGCTGGGGATCAAACCCAGAGCCTTGCACATCCTAGGCAAGCACTCTACCACTGAGCCACACTCCAGCCCTTGTAATATTCTTTCAATTTGCTAACTTATTGGTTCATGATTGTCTTTTAGATTGTGAAAATCACCAGCTTTAAGACCTCTGAATTAGTCAGTGTTTTAAATATGAAGTAATAAAATAGGTAGATGTATGTAACTTTGCACGCAAGTTGTGACTATAAATATCATACTTTAAATGTAAAGAAGGGTTATTTATTTTTGTGGCACTGAGGACTGAACACAGAGACCTTCTACCACTGACCTACATCCCCAGCCTTTTTTATTTTTATTTTGAGACAAGGTCATGCCAGGTTGTGACTGGCCTTGAATTTGCAATCCTCTTGCCTCACCCTCCTGAGTATCTGGGATTATAGGTGTGCAACACTGCGCCTGGCTGAGAAGGGTTATTTAAAGAAGATGGGAAGTAGAGTAGAATGAGACAGGCATTATTACCCTATGTACATATATGATTACACAACAGGTGTGACTCAGCACCAGAAGTTATGCTCCATTTGTGTAAAATGTATCAAAATATATTTTACTATCACATATAACCAATTAGAACAAATAAAAATAAATAAAATAAAAGAAGAATTAATTCTTTTAAACGATTTTTTAAAAAATACTAACTTTATGGGTTGAGGTTGTGGCTCAGTGGTAGAGTGCATGCCTCACATGTGTGAGGCACTGGGTTCAATTCCCAACACCACATATAAAGAAATGAATAAAATAAAGGTCCACCAACAACTAAAATTTTTTAAAATAATAATAATAATAACTTTATATAAAATAGCAGATATTCATTTTAGAAAATTTGGAATTAGAGATAAATAAATAAAAGAAAATAAGAGTTAACAATAATACCACTGTCCATAGATAACTGGTTAACATTTTGGTGTGTATTCCTCCATCTATATATACATATCTGAACACAAACACACATATAACACATCTATGTGGATGTGATGCTCACATTTTAAAAACTTGACATCATTCCATTCTTACAGTTTGGTAGCCTGGTCTTCTCACTTCACAATATATTAAGAGCATTTTTCTCATGCCATCATATCTCTAAATGATCTTCATCTCTTTGTGTCAGTGGGAGATTAATATCAGGATCCTGCTCTGTCCCTCACTGATACCAAAATCTGCAGATGCTCAAATTGTTTTTATAAAATGGCTCAATATTTGTATAGAACCTTCACTCATCGTCCCATATACTCATCTCTGGAATATTTATAGTAACAAAATAATGTAAATGCTATGTAAATAGATATTCTCCTGTATTGTTTAGGGAATGACAAGAAAAAAGTCTGTACATATTCAGTACAGACATAATTTTTTAAATATTATCAGTCTGTGGTTGAATCCATAAATGTGGAACCATAATATGGAGGAATGACTGTACTTTTTAAAACTTACACAGTACAATTCTTTAAAAACATAATTATTCCTTAGCATCTCCTTGGAATATTTTCCTGAACTAGAATTTCTTGGGGGTCACTCTAGAGTTTTTGAAAAAAGAAATCTTTTTTATAGTAGCCCTGCCAGATAGACTCTTTCCCTAGACCATTACTACAGTTTTATAGGTGGTGAAAGATACCCAGAGAGAGTGTCCAGATTTTTGGCCTGATGTTTTTCCAAATGGCAAAAAATTTTGGGAAATATTCTTATAGGAAAGAGATGTGTATAATGGAAGGCCAACGCAATGGAACACTCAAACCATCAGAGGAGAAAGAAAATTCATAATTTGGACAAAATTTCTAAAATACATGAAGGAGTCTTAGAAGATTTTTAATTGTTGTGTAATTATATGAGCAGCTTTTGCTTCAGTATTAATTGACAGTTAACAGTAATCTAATGATGTTTTGGCATTGTCAGACCTTTGGGGCTCATGCCTTCATGGGTGTCTTTTTATAGAGCAATTAATAAATGTTGGCAGTGTGCTTGTGATCCTTCTGAAATGCTTGGAGAGGATATTGTCACTGCTGCAGCTTTGTATATTTTGGGTCTTACAAATGATTTACCATTTACTAAATTTGAAATCTAAATTGTGGAGTTGGCTCTGGTTGTTGTCAGCTGACAAATGCTGTAATACTGAAAAGAAGTTAAGAAGCTATCATGGGCTGTTTCCATTTCTAACTTTTACCCAGGATGATCATGTGGAAAATAAACTCCTGGATTTATAGGTCAAAAATGATAGATAAGTTGCATTATCTAAAATGATATTTTTCATATCTGATATGGAAACAAGTCTTTGTAACATTTTTTTAACTTAATGTACTTGAACAAACAAAATAAAAAAAATTTTTTTTGGTTGTTGATGAACCTTTACTTTTATTTTTTTAATTAATTAATTACTTTATTTATTTATTTATATGCAGTGCTGAAAATCAAACCCAGTACCTCACACATGCTAGGCAAGTGCCCAACCACTGAGCCACAACCCCAGTCCCTTGTATGCAAATTTTAAGGTGATAAATACAAGTTTCAATTTAAGTATTAATTACTAGATTGTTTCAACTATGGCTCTACAGCTGACTGGTAGGCTCTATTTTCCTAAATATTACCATTTTTCTTCCTTTTGTCTTCCCCCCAACCCCAAAAGAAGAAGAAACAGACATATAGAAATACAAAGGCACAAACTTACAGGAAATTGAAAGAATAAGCTGTTATTGCATTGTAGATTTAGACTGAAATGATGCAAGTCTTCATTATCACATCTGATAGCAAAGTTAATTGAAAAGAGTCCCACTATTTTCATCTTGTCACTTCATAGTGAATAAGATGCTGCCCCTGGAAGTGTCATGATAATTCAGCACTACCTAATTAGCACCATTTGCTCCATCATTCAGTTTTTGGAATATGTTCAAATACACCATTTTATATTTTGGATTTCAAAATATAAATACAGAATTTTTAAAACATCAGAACTGGAAAGATGTTATGAATCAGCTCTTCCTACTCTCTGAACTTACAGACAAGGAAATAGAGGTCTGGAGAGGGTAAACAATTTGCTAATGACCAATTATTGTTTGTTAATTTACTTAGTCATCTTTCCACACATTCAGTCAACCAAAGTCATCAAGCAGGAGTTAATTTGAGCCCTCATAATGTGCAAAAAACAAAAAAAAATACCCTTGCTGTTCTTGAGTTAAATTCCAGCAAGAAGCATTGAGTTCCATAACCAACTACCACAAGGACCTTATTTATTAGCATTATGGACTAAGCTATCAAAGAGTGACAATGACTGTCACTGAGGTTGGGAAGCCTTCAAAGAAGAGAACTTTGAACGGACTTGAGCCTTAAAGAATCATCATGTTGTTACATAGAGAAGCCAAGGGCAACCAGGTAGAATAAACAGCATAAGCAAAGCCACAACTCCATGAGCATGTGTGATAGGACTGACAATAGTGAACAGTCTAACAGGTAAGTGTGTGGGATGTAGGGGTCAAGGAGAAAAGGAGCAAAAATGATAGAAAATTGGTCTTTAAAAGTTCAATGAAAGCCAAGAGTGGGAGCTTGTGCCTGTAATCCCAGGGCTCAGGAGGCTGAGTCAGGAGGATTGCAAGTTTTCAAGCCAGCCTCAGCAACTTAGCAAGTCTAAGCAACTCAGCAAAACCCAGTTTCAAAATAAAAAATAAAAAGGGCTGCAGATGTAGCTCAGTGATAAAGCACCCTTGCATTCAATTCCCAATACAAAAAAGAAGATACACAGATGGTTAATAAGCACCTGAAAAGATGCTCATCAGAGAAATGTAAATTAAAGTCACAGTGAGATACTACTACATACCCAATAGAATGGTCACAATTTAAAAAACTAACAATCCCAAGTGTTGGCAAGAATGTGGAGCAAAAGAAGCTTGCATATGCTGCTGGTAGGAATGTAAAATGGAACAATTTTGGAAAAAAGCTAGGCAGTTTTCTGTAAAACTAAATATATACTTACCATATGAACTAGCAAAAGAGTAAGATATCAATGTTTTTAAGGAGTTAAAATCAAGATAAATGATTTATCCAAGAGAAATGATAACACATTTCCTGCTGTGGTTTCAGTATGATTTGTGCCCTCTGAATCACATGTTGGAATTTAATCCCTATTATGAGATACTAAGAGAATACAAATTAATCTGACTGTGGTGTTTAGAGGTGGGACCTTTGGGATTGATTAGGATTAGGTAAGGTGATCAGGATGAAGCCCCTATAATTGAATACTGGTGACTTTATAAGAAGAGAGACCAGAGGTTAGACGCGCGCGCGCGCGCACACACACACACACACACACACACACACATACTTGTTCTCTCTTTCCAAGTAATACCCTTTGTTGCCTCAGGACAACCAGCAAGTCCATCACTAGATGTGACCCCTCAACCTTGGACTTCAAGAACCATAAAGCAAAATAAATCTCTTTTCTTTAAAATGTATGCAATCTGAAGTATTGTGTTATTAGCAACAGAAAACAGGCAAAGACATATCCACACAAAGACTTATACATGCATGTTCATAACAACAGCATACTTAATAGCCCCAAACTGGAAACAACCCAAATGTCCAACAACAATTAAAGGGATAACAAATTGTGGTATGCCCATACAATTGGAATACTGATCAGTAATAAAGAAGAATGACCTAAGGATACACATAACAATGCAGAAGAATACAAATACACCATGCTAAATGAAAGAAACTGATCCAACAGTGTATATTATGGGATTACATTTACATGAAACTCTAGAAAAGACAAATCTAATTTATAGTGACAGAAAGCAGACCAGTGAGTGCCTAGGGCTGAGAGTGAAGGCAAGATCAACTAGGAAGGTTCACAGATGAATTTTTTGGGGGGATGGGGTTGTTCTGAATCTTGATTGTGATGGTGGTCACAATTATTGAAGTAATTGTACACTTAACAGGTGCCTTTTATTAGATGTAAATTGTACCACAATAAGTTTATTAAAATGTAATTGAATTTGATGGTTAATGAGATAAACTAAAAACATGGTTGTTAATTTTATTTTATAGGCTCTTCATTTGGTTCTCTTTAATTATGAATTCATGTGTTAATGTAGTCCAAATAGACACCCACACAAATATAGAAAGGATTCTCACTCCATCCAGCCAACAAGGGGAGACACTTAGCTAGTACAATGGCATAGGCCTGTAATTTCAGTGACGCAGAGGCTGAGGCAAGAGGATGGTAAGCTCCAGGCCAGCTTGGACAATTTAGTTCTATATGCTTTGTCTCTAAATAAAATAAAAAGGAGTGTGGATGTAGCTCTGTGGTAGACAGCCCCTGGTTTCAATCCCCAGTCCTGAAAAAAATGTGGAGTGGACTTCAGCAATAAAATTCACTAGCTGGTGAATTAGAGCCCCAGTTCCACATGATGGCAAAAAGCAACTCCACTAAATGTTAGTATGGTATTAATATGCTCTACTAGAGTTGGAAATAACTTATTTTAAGGACTTGGTACACCATCTTTCAACCACTTGAAAAGTTAAAAAAATATTTTTCTGCATTTTAAATGTATCTCTGCTGTATTTAGGCTTATTATTATTATTATTATTATTATTAGGTATTGGGGATTGAATCCAGGAGTACTCAACCAACTGAGCCACATCACCACCTTGTTTCTTTCTTTCTCCTTCCTTCCTTCCTTCCTTCCTTTCTTCCTTTCATCTTTCTTTCTTCTTGTATTGTATTTAGACACAAGGTCTCCCTGAGTTGCTTAGGGCCTTGCCAAGTTGCTGAGGCTAGTTTTGAACTCATGATGCTCCTGCCTCAGCCTCCCGTGCTGTTGGAATTACAGGCATGCACCACTGCACCCGGCTTGATAATTGTTTTTTTTAATACTTTTGTTTAAACTTTTTCTTTGTAGTTTGATCTTATTTTTACTAATTTTACTACTTATTGGGGGGGGGGACACAAAGTAAAATATGGGGGTGATAAAGTTATAAAAAGAGAATGGCCTTGCCCAGAACTCATTTCTATGCTGTTATTTAAATTTGTCTCTATTATTTTTCATTTTACTCCTTAATTGAGTGATCCACTGGGAAGCAGCAGAATATGATAAGGAAGACAAAAAAATTTAGAACTGTTTTATTCCTAACTTCAGGGAACAATCTCTCCCATAGTTTAAGGTGTCTCTCTTCCCTCCCTCCATGGGTAAGGTTCTCAAGCTGGGCTTGTGACCCAAGATGGATCAACTAAAGTACTTTATCCTTCCTGGCAGGGTTAGGATCAGGCATGAGCACATGACCCATGTAAGCCAGTCAGAGCCTTCTCTAGCATCCTCTCTCCCTCTTCCCCCGTTTATTGGGGAAGAGCCCATCCTTCTTTGCTGGCCAAGGAAGAGGTGAGCCAGGAGATGCTGGCAGCTGGGTTGCAGCTTTGTGAAGAAGCCAATCTGAGAGAAGGAAGCTAATACTCAGAGAGGTAAAAAATGATAGACAGCAAACTCTTTCTCTAAGTTTGAGAAGCTGGTCATCCCTGCTTTCCTGAGGTCTCATCTCATAAGAAATAATCCTCTTAGTTCAAGCTGGCTTTCTGTCCATTGAAACAAGGAGTGATTCATGGAGGCATAGATCATAATGCAGTTAACTTTTCCAGTGCAGCAGAGAGTAGTCTGGGGTACTTCCAGGGGGGCGAGTGGAATCCGAGGGGTCCTTCAGAAGGCCAGATTTATAAGGATATGCAATACAGTGGGTACTAAGGACCCCTGGCAGACCACTGCACTCTAGGGATTCATAAAGAGTTTCTCCCTCTCTCCGATCAGCCTCATTTCTTCTTTCTGACCCAGATGTCTGCTTCCATTGAGTTCTAAGTGTCATGAACTCTCAGTTCCCTTATTACAGCTTTCTTGGATTTCATGTAATCTAGCTTCATTGCAGTTACTCCACTGGACTGCTGCCTAGTAAGTCTGGAGGCCAAGACCTAAAATATTGCTCTGAGACCTCCAGGAATATCTGCTTCCCTTCCTTTTCCCTCATCAGAGAGAACTGCCCTCCTTGAAGGCTGTCTGAAGGATGACTTCAGTGGCTTTTTCAAATTGGAAAGAAATATGGGTTTCATCCTTACTCATGCTTGCCACCTTAGTCATGACATACAGATAATGGTCTCTCTCTGAGAACTTTGCCAAGTTCCTAAGGAACTCTTTTAGAAGGATTAGGGAAAGGATCTTCCTGATATTTACCTCTGTCACTAACCCAATAGCTTGAAAGGGGTGATGTTCTCTCTGGAAACTTGAATTTGAGATTGAACTTTAATGTCCTATGGGCAAGCTTAGAGTTTTGGAATAAATATTCTTTTCTTTTTTTTAGTACTGGGGATTGAACACACAACCACTGAGCCACATCCCCAGCCCTTTTTTGTATTTTATTTAGAGACAGGATCTCAGTGAGTTGCTTAGGCCCTTGCTAAATTGCTGAGGCTGGCTTTGAACTCTCGATCCTCCTGCCTCAGCTTCCCAGGCCACTGGGATTACAGGCCTATGCCACCACACTGGGCTCTAGTTTAGAATATTTAAACAAAACTTTACTAAATATTTCTGGATAATGAGAAAAATAAACTGAGAGGGAAACAATTCAGATCATCCAGCATGTGGATTATAGTTCTCGTTTGTGGCCTCAAGAACTTCTGTCTTATCTGCACATAATTTGGAGCCTTAAGAGGTTCTGCCTTTTTCTCATTCTGGTTCGTCCTTCCCCATCTTGGATTTCCTTCTTCCTGCTAGAGAAGAACTCCAAGGTATATCAATCAGTGAACCAATTGTGAAAAGTTATGGTACATCAAGACTTATGGACTCTGAGAAGTCTTCAGAACAATCCCTATGTGAGATCCTGGGCAAAATGAACACTTTCAACTGAAGCAAAACTTCAATCATAAAATTTCCCCTATGTGCAGTAGCCGTTGCTCTGTTTGAAGACTTATGAGGGGATGCGGATGTAGTTTAGTGGCAGAGTACTTGCCTAACATATGTGAGGCCCTGGTTTCCATTCCAAAAAAAAAAAAAAAAGTACTTAGAGGAAATTCTTGAAGAATAGTATTAGTGTATCTGTTAACTTTTGCAGCAAACAACCCCATAACTTTAGTGGCCTTAAAACAATAATCATGGACTGGGATTGTAGATCAGTGGTAGAGTGCACATGTGAGGCACTGGGTTTGATCTGCAGCACCACATAAAAATAAATAAATAAAATAATAAAGGTACTGTGTGCATCTACAACTAAGAATATTAAAAAACAAACAAACAAACAAACAAACAAAAAACAGTAACCATGAGCTGGGCCTAGTGGTGCATGTCTGTAATCCTGTTGACTCCAGAGGCTCAGATAGGAGGATCACAAGTTCAAGGTCAGCCTGGGCAACTTAGCAATACCTTGTGGTAGACTATGCCTGGATTCAATTCCCAGTACTGCAATAACAACAACAACAACAACAACAACAACAAAGCAATATCAACAACAACAACAAAGTCCTGTGGAGCTAGGGGTATAGCTCAGAGTGCTTAGCATGCATGAGGTGCTGGGTTCAATCCCTAGACAACAACAAAACAAAACAAAACAAAAAACAAAACAATAATCATTATTTCCCATGATTCTGTGTGTTGATTGGGCAGTTATTTTGGTTTAGACAAGCTCATTTGGGGTTGGATGGCCTAGAATGGCCTCATTCACAATCTGTGGGTTGGGAGGCTATTGGTCCTGGATCTCAGCTTAAACAAATGCATTCTAGTCTATGTGGTTTCTCATTCTTTAATAAACCAGCCCAGGCTTCTTCACATGGCCATCTCAGATTTTCAAAGAACAGCAAGAAAGGCAAGCTCCAATGCAAGAGCCTTTTACAAGTGTGCATATGTCATGTTTGCTGTTGTACCATTGGTCAAAGCCAGTCATATGGTCAAGCTCAGAATCAGTGTGGGAGAGGCCAAAAAAGGCAGGGATATTGAGTAGGTAATTATTATGGTCATTTTTGTTAAAATCCTGCCAGGGTTGCAAAAAGTGAGGAGGAGGGAAAAAGAAGAAAAGGGAAGGGGGTTCAAGGGTTTTGTGGGACTGCATGCAGCCTCTGTTATCCTGGATCTTCCTGTTGAGGAGACCTGGCTGCTGGCACAAGGTCAACTTTGCAGAAATCCAGGACATCTGTGAAAGTGTGCATGGCTATATTTGGGCCTGTAGAAACATTACTCTGTTTCTGCTTTCTGTTCTTTACAAACTGACTTACCAATGAAGAAAAATCATTCCCTTACCCACTTCTACTTTGCTCAAGAATTTTATCCTTTTGTTAAAACCACTCTCCTTAACTGGAGGTGCTGTGAGTAGTTTTGTGTTTGGTACCAGCGCAGTATCTTATTTTATGCCTCACTCCCTCCCAGTAAGAGAGCTGTCTTCCTGACATTGGGTGAGGGGGATCCATGATTTGGTCCTACCCAATTATAGAACCTTTTTGCCTGGGCTTTAGTGATTGATTGATTTAGGATGATCATGTGACTCAAGCTCAGCCAATCAGAGTCCTCACTAGTTGGGTAGCCTGTCCAGCTTGGGGATCATAGTGCTAGTAGAATGTGAAGTTGAGACTATATTATAGTAGAAGAGAATAGGTCAAAATACAAAGGCAAAGAGCAGAGCTAAGAGAGGAGCCCCTGGAGCTAGCTACCCTGAAAAACATCCTTGAAATATACATTCACAGTAAGCTACTTGGAATTGAGTTTCTGTGACTTGCAATCAGAATGCTAATGAAAAGATTCCAACCAATAGAAGGTCAAAGCAGGAAAGCTCAAATTTTGATGGGCTCATGGTAAAGGTCAGAGTAGGTAAGTCTGGGACACATGTTACTATACTCCACTGATGACCCTTTTAGGAGAAAATCTATCAATAGGAGATGGATAAATGCCTAACAAGTGGGGTTTAACCTAGAGATCAAAGTGGTCCATGTCAATACCTTTTATGCATGTAAACTCACCATCTAGACTTTTTTCATTCTTCCGGAGCTACTATCTCCCCATCCAGTCTTAGAATGGAGTTACTCTGTTGCTCAGAGCACTGTTGAGTCACATCTGACATAAACTATGAACCTAGTTAGTTACATCAACTTTCAAAATTAAACAGATGGTACAGTGGTTGGGATACCAGAAGAGCATGAAGAATCACAGGCCAGCTTTCTTAGGAATTACTTCTTAACTTAATTTGGGCATCATGCAGTAGGAAAAGAATGCTAAGCCAGACTTGATATTAAACAGTGTCCTTAAGATATAAATAACTCAGATAAAGCAAACCAAGAATCACCATCTCATTAGTAGTAGGAGAGAAAATAAAGTGAAAAACAAGAAGGAAATGATCAGACTGTGAACTTTTGAAGGGAAATATTGTTCGCAAGTGAGAAACACTGAATAAAATCAAGTACAATGAGATGCTTGACGAAGGCAACGTTACCAAAAAAAAAAAAAAAAAAAGAAATCCACACAAAACAGAAGCTATTTAAAGAAAAACTAATTATGAGATGCTTGACAGATATAAAATGGCACCTGAGTTAGACAAGAAGATCTGAATGGGAAGCTAGGATAGTAGGGTTCTATTCAGGGCCTTTTCCTGAAATACTATAACCATATGCATTGGTGATAAACTTCAAATGAGTATTTAAGTCCTAAAAAAAGTCTTTCACAGGAATGTAAATGAAGAAATCAATGAGTTCCTTCCAAAGATTTTGGTAAATCTCTTCCTAAACTAAGACTTTCATTCTTGCTTTGCAAACAACCAAAGCTAGAGACAATATGAGGTCATTTTGGAGGTATATGCTCCTTGGCTAGTCTCCCTGATATTATCTAGAATATTAATAAAGAGAATGAGAACACTTCTCAAACTATCTTTAAAGATGCACACAGGTTCATAGGTGTGTGCATATGTCCAAACTCATCAAATTGTATATATTAAATACATGAGATAATGTTTAAAAATAGCAGTACACACACACACATATGTACACATGGCTTCATTTTATCACCCTGTGTTCAACAAAATGTTAGCATTACTATGCATTGGTTTAAGAGACTTTACTCCTCTAAGCTCTGTAAATTGCTGGTTGTATGCCTAGGATATCTACAATGAATGAGTGATGAATGAATGAATTGCCATTGGCTACATTAGCATTATTATTCTGGAAGTAAAGTTCTGGCATTAATTAGAAGTTCCCTAATTTGGAGATTCATTAAATTCACTTATTGGGCCTCACAGAAAGCACAAGTCTAGGCACTAGAGATCAAATGTCTGCCTAAGGGAAGGGTTTATTTATAGCTGGGAAGATAGTAATGTTGTGATTTGCCAGATAGGTCATCACTGCAGTTTCTTGTGGCAGAATAAGAAGCTAAATGATTGAGAATGTTTTGTTTTGTTTTTAACTGTGCTAGTTCCATTTCCAAAGTGGACCTTGAAGTCTTTTCTACTTCTAAGGTAATCCTCAGGCCCCTTTTTTTAATCAGAGAAAGAATGAAATAGAAGAGGTTGCAGACCCAGTGGTGTAAGCCTTTAATCCCAGCACTCTGGAGGCTGAGGAAGGAGGATTGCAAGTTTAAAGCCATCCTTGTTTTAGTCACTGTTTTGCTGCTGTGACTAGAAAACCCCACAAGAACAATTGCAGAAGAGAAAAAGTTTATTTGGCGGCTCACAGAGTTCTCAATTCATAGACAGCTGGCTCCATTTTCAGGGCTCCTGATGAGGCAGAACATTGTAGCAGAAGAGTGTGGCAGAAGGAAGCAACTCATGATGATCAGGAAGCAGAGAGAAAGAGAGATCTCCGCTTGCCAGATACAAATACATACCCCAAAACCACACTACAATGCCCCACCTCCTAGGGTCACATCCCACCTGCCTTCACTCAATTTATTCCATTAGGTGATTAATTTACTGATTGGGTTAAGGCTCTCATAACCCAATCACTTCTTTGAACCTTACTGCATCATCTCACACGTGAGTTTTTGGGGGACACCCCACATGGAACTTTAACAATCCTCAACAATTTAGTGAGAACCTGTCTCAAAATAAAAAAAAAAAAGTGATAAAAAGGACTGGGGATGTGGTTCAGTGGTAAAGCACATGTTCAATCCCCAGTAACATCCCCCACCAAAAACATAGAGGCCTTCTGGTGCAGAGGTAGAATGAGGCTTATGAAATTGGACTTTCTGGCATTCTTATTTACTAGCTATGTGGCTTTGGGTAAGTCTCCTCATCCTTTGGTGCCTCACTTTCATGAGTTGTATAGCAAGGATGACCAAAATGGTACCCACTTCATAGGAATGTTGTGAAGATTGAGTTACCATATACCTAAGTGGCTAGCTGGTTAGACATTGTGTTTTTGGCTGGCCAATCGCTTAGCTACATTTGCTTCTTATATTCCAAGACACAGAGAACATTATTTTTCTCAAATGTAAAGCTTGTCTGTGTCAGGTTCTACCTAAAGCTGGTTTCTGTATAGAGGGGATGGAAATGAGAGGCTAAATTCTTCTGTCAAGATTTTATTTATTTTTACTTTTTGCAGTGCTGGGGAATTGAACCCAGGGCCTGCCACATGGTAGTCAAGTTCTCTATAGTTGAGCCATATCCCCAGTCCTGAGCAGCTTTAATTTTTGATTTGCAGTTCAATTCAATTACAACCAAATATAGAATTCAGCCTGATTAAAGGATGTCAACTCATGATCTTTAAAATTAATACAGCATCACCAGTTTACTTCATCATAAAGTGGTACTAAACATAAATGAGTTAAAGGGAATAGAACATTTGGAGGCCAAATGAAAGTATTAATGACTAATGACACAAAATTATTTTTTCTGATTATTTTCTGCTCTTCTTCTGACTTTATTACAACCTGCTAGAGACTGAATTTTTATATTAAGGCCAAGAGAATGAAGACTTGAAGATAATTTTCAAACTTGAAATTTGGCAGGTCACCACGCTCCAAAACAGTTTCAAAGAGGAAGATAATTGGGATTCTTCATGAGCTTGAAATTTACCTGAAAGGTGGAATAAAAGCTACAAAAGAATTGGTGTTAAGCAGTGTGAATTAATTTTCAGCAGCTTGTTCAGGGTGGTAACATCTTTATTTTCTACTGATTAGCCAAAAAATAATCTCTTCTCTCTTACCTTTTTTTCTGATCTCTGAGGAAATAAATACTCCAAGGTCAGTTGTTACCTGATCATAATGCCCATGAAAAATGACAGGTATTCTCAAGTTTGATTACAGTAAATAAGACAAATATGTCATTTCAATGCCAGAGAGAGGTCAACCACTTTGGTTTTCTTCCCAAGATACCAGCTAGATTTTATAAAATAAGGGTTCAGAATTAGATTATGATACTTTTCAAGCAATTTCAAAAGAACATGGTTTGATTATTAACTAGAATTGGAGTCCTCCTGCCATATTCTTTAATGGCAGCCAAGGCTGAGTTTTGTGGAAATAATGCATTGCATTTTATAGACTATGGCTTCAACCAATTAATGTAACTCCAATACCATTTTAGCTATGGGAATGGCATCAAGCTAAGTAAAGAGACACTGAAGAAATGAAACTCACTGAATAAATCCCAATTTGGAAAGAAGATAAATGACAAATGGAAGAAAAATGCTAATGGCAGAAAGGCAAATAGTTTTCTCTAAAGTCTCCTGATAATGTTTTAGAGTTGAGATTATGTATGGGCAGCTAAAGCTGAAAGATGAGTAATAAAAATATCTTCAATCCTGCTGGAATGTCATGTTCTACATTATTTTCCCCCCATTCTTGGGAGACAAACCAAAAATTACACTGGAACCTAACTGCCACAAATGAAAATATAATAATGCTATATACAAGTACAAAGTGTACAGTCAAGTTCACTCCAAGTTATCTTTTCTTCATCCAGCCCCAAGTAACTCCAAGGGGAACCTTCTTTTACTGGGTGATGGGGGAAGACTGCGCCTTCAATCTTTAGCACCAATTTCCTGACTGCTGAGTAACATTAGTCACGCATCCTCCTCATGCCCATAAATGGAGGACAAGCCTACACTGATGCTATCAGACGAATTTAAACAAGGCTTATTCCAAGAGAACCCTGAGAGCCAGACTGACAACACTCCTGCAGCAAACCCATCTTCAACAGAAGCATGTTTTGTTTCATTTTCCGTCTGAGTGCACACTGCTAACAGACGTGTAGACCAATATGCGATGGCGGTGTACACTGAGGGCTTGGAGCAGGCCTCCTACTGTGATACTAAGCTTGGGTGAAAAGTTTGTATGAGGGAAAGTTGAGCTCCATATTCTTGGCGTTAAGTTGCAAATGCAGGAGGTTCAGTGGCACAGTGCTGGTTGAACATGCGTGAGGCCCTCATTTTGCTCCCCAGACCCCCCCAATAAAAATGCCTATTGACATATTTATTATGAATACTTTCATCTTTATTTTAAATTAGAGCAGTCATTCTTTCACATATTCATTTATTGATTCATTCACCTCTCAAATATCAGGACACCTATATGATGGGCCAGGCACTGGGCTTCAGGCCAGGCAAGTTTTATGAGAAAGAGTTCAAATGGTTTTCACCATTCAGCCAGGCCAACTTTAATTTTCAAGCAAGGCTTACAAGAAGACAATTGCCTTTAATTTTTATTGTCCTAATGTACTCTTTTTCATTTTTAAAAATTGGTGCTTTATAATTGTACATGCTGATGGAATTTGTTGTTACACATTCTTCCATGTACTCTATACCCAATATAACAATATAATTTAGCCAATAGGTTCAGCACTTTCCCCTTCCCTCCCCACTTCCCACCCCTCTTAAGGCACTCTTACTTATACCATAGGAAGGTGGTATGATATGGTAGAAGGACCAGTTGATCAAGGATTGGAAAGCCTGGGTTTAAGTTCCAGTATTAACACAAAGGGACTGCAAGACTCTGAGCAAATTACTTAACCTCTTTGGGTCTCACATTCCTCTTTCTAAAAATGAGTGGGTTGGACTTAAGATTCCTTCCATCTTTAAAATTCTTTTGTTCTATATAGTAACACATTCCACAAAGTTTCCTTTGTGACCAGAATTAGTCTGTGATTTCCTAACTCAAGTTTCCCTTTTGCCCTCTTTGAATGTTAAACCAAATATGAACAAGAAGCAATAACATTTTGTCACAGCCTACAAATTGCCCTTCCACAGAATGACCTTTGGAGGTCAGGCCACCCATTGCAATATCTAAATCCAAAGGCAATGGTATGACCAACTTGTAAGCTGGCAGGCTGCCATTCAAAAGGATGGAAATGGTTGTAGGCAGCCAAAATTCTTGGTTGGTACATTTTTAATAAACATAGAAAATAAGAACAGCATTTTCCACTTGGATTGCTTAATTTGGTGCCCATACCATTGGAACATTTGCTGTTAGAATAAAGATGATGTGATATATAACTTATTTAGCTCAGGATGGATTAACTTTCACAAATGAGAAGTAGGTTATGGAGTCATCTGTAAGGAATTTTTATCCTTGTTTCTTGTATCTGGCAGGAGATAGCTTGAGTCATTACAGCAATCTCTCCACCCCTTTTGGCCCTTTATAAGAGTTTTCCCTGAAACACAAGCTCTGTTGGATTTACTGTATTGCTATGAATGTACAAAGGCAAATTGGTGTCACTTTGTGGTTGAATGTGTCTTATTAATATTCTCCCAAGATGGTTCAATATGTCTTAATACTTTTTCCAAGAAAAGTCTCCAAGCAAATGCTCCTTAATTTGGAGAATACTTGAGGTGCAAGCACTGGAAACTACAGTGAGTAATATATATTGGCAGTGCACCTCATAGTACCTATGATTTTTTAATCATGCCTATTGTACTAACTCATTCAATTGCTAGAGCCCTACATTTTGTCTACCCTGGTAATATGGCAACATGGATAGTTGACTGGTGGTAAAGTTGTTTTCTCTCCAGTGCTTGGAGATCCCTGAATAAAATGCTCTGTGATGGTAAGCTGTAATTAGGTATGTGGGTGGAAATTAGTGTTCTTCAAAGTACACCATGTTTAAGGCAGAGGCACCGTGCTTTTTATTACCTGAGGCCACCCTGGTCCTGTGCCATGGCTCCAGGTCACTGCTTCTGCAGGGCAGTTAGTCTGAGGCTGCAAGTTCCAAAAAGAAAATAACTCGGTATTGAGCTCTGAAACCAGAAAGCTTTTTATAGTTAAAACTGGGTTACACCGTCCTTTTACAAACAAGTCAGGCATGGACCAAGGATGACTATAACTTGTTGACTTTTCATTTAGAAGTGTACATTATCCCAACCTTCATGACTATCTTTTGAATTGTACTCTGCTCTTAAAACCCTAAAACTTTTTGAATGAATTTCTGGAGTCATGGTAGGTCCTCCATTTTGGATTACAGCCTTCAGTAAGAAGAAAGCCTGTAGCAGCAAATCTTTTCCATTCTAGTCATCTTTTATGTAGAATATACATCTCTCTCCTTGAACTACAAAAGTGCTGTAATTTGCCCTGTTTAAACTTTCACTAGATTATTGGAGTTGTTTTGGATGCTGAAACCCCCCACAACTATAAATTCTGGCTTCTTAGACCCCCAGCCCTACCGCTACTTGACTTTAAAAGTTCACCTTGCCAGTATTTTATATCTACCTTTCCAGGGAGATGATTTCCAGACTAGGTGAATGACAGAACATTAAAATTATCATTAGTTCCCATCGCTCCCCGCCCCCCGTCCGGGATTCCCTCTTCGCTGGTGACGATAGAGGTTCTACCCGCTGCGTTTCTCTTCTACTCTTGCGGCTGCACACGATTCCGCGAGTCTCCCCGCGACTGCGTTTTCCCGCGAGTTGACTGCGTTCATTTGGGGGATGAAGTCATCCCTATACATAGTGTGCATATCAGCTCGTTAAATTGCTACAGCACGCTGGGATTCCTCGGGAAGAAAAGCAGCGGAGCGAACAATGATGACCATATTTTACATTTATATGACTCCCCCCCACACCCCCAAATCCCGGAGGAATCGCTGCGAGTAGCAGAGCGGCGGGGGCGGACAGTGGGTTGACCAGGATGCCCACCCACTCGTTTGTCCCGGTCCTCAGCAAGCAACAGGGCGAGCTGAGGACAAGCCCTGCACGGGGGCCCTCGGCCGCGAGAAGCCCTGGAGCCCCGCGGGCGGGCTGGGTGCCCAGTCACGCATCCCGGCTCTTCACGCCGGTGCCCGCGGGTCCGGCGCCCGGGAGGTCTCGGCGCCTCAGTCTGCTCATTCCGGCCGCGGGGGAGGCCCAGGAGCTCCCCCAGCCTTCGGGGAGCGGAGGTGACCGGGAGGGGGGCCGACGGCCAAGGACAACCCCGGCCTAGGAACCCCCGCCGATAGCGGGCTGGGGTAGCAGCCCGAATCGCAGGGGGTGCAGGGGGCGGGGCGGGAAGCAACAAAGAGCCTTTCCTCAGCCACCGCGGCCGCCGAGCCCGCGCCCGCCCCTCCCCGCTCTCCGCAGTCCGGCGGGGGCCCGGCCGGCAGCGCGGGGGTGCGCCTGGCCCCCGCCTCCCCTCCCCCCGCGCCGCCCCCTCGCCCCCGGGGGAGGGAGGGGAGGAGGGCGGCGCCTGCGTGTTCCTCCGCCGCGCGCCCCGCCTCCTCCCGGGCTCCTCGCGGCGATCCCGACTCTCCTCCCGCGACTGCAGCAGCTGCGGGTTGCACACGGCCTCGGCGGCGGCGGCAGCGTCGGTAGCGGCGGGCGCGGCGAGCGCGGGCCTGTGGAGCGGCGGCCGGGCGCGCGGCCCCGGCGGGCACCTCTCGGAGGGCGGCCGAGGAAGCTCCGGGAGGAGGAGGAGAAACCGGAGGAGGCGGTGAGAGGCCGCCGGGGAACCCGCTCCGCGCCTCGGCCTCTCCGCCCCCTCCCCAGTCTTTCTCTCGCCCTCTTCTCTCACACTCCGAGCCGGCGCCTCGGCTTTGTGCGAGGAGATGGTGTAGCCCCCTGGCCGCCGAAGCCGGAGCAGGACACTTGTCTCCCGTCTCGGAGCTGCGTCCCCGCCCCTGGAGGGGAGACCCCTCGGCTTGGCGTCCCCCGGCTGCTGGGGAAGCCTTCGCGCCGCCGGCACCATGAGGTGAGGGGCGCGCGGGGCGGGGGCCGGGCAGGCCATTGTGCGGCGGGAGCCGCGACCCCTCTTTCCACGGACCCCGCCTTCCCTCTCCCGGCCCGGCGCGTCTCCGCGGGTCTCGGGTCTCTTCCTCCCCCCTCTCCCTTTTGTCCCTTCTAATTTCTCTGTCTCGTAAACGTCCCCGATCTCTCTGATTTGGGGGGGTCTCCCGTTTTTTCCTCAAATGCTCTTTTTTCACCTAGAATTTCCCTTATTAAATTTAATTTGAGCCTGGCTCCCTCCCCCCCAGCCTTTGCAAGCAAAACCCGGGAGATGGGGAGGGGTTCGAGAATCGAAGCGTGCATGTTGCTGGGAAACAGGTATTATTCCGTATATATGTAAAAATGTCGTGCACTTTTAGTACGAAAGTCTGTTTAATTAAAAAAAAGTTTGAAGGGTCTGAAATCTCTGCGGGTAATGAAGCGCCTCTGGTAGGGGTAGGTGAAGGAGCTACGGAAAGGTGAAATTTCACGAAGGTGGGGGAAGGGAAAGAATTTATTAGGTTTACACTGGCGGAGAGCAGTAAAAGGCTGGGATAAGTAAGTTGTTTCGGGTGTGTAAGCCGGGGCGGGGGAGGGTTTTGTTTGGAAAACCCTTTTCTCCCCTTCTTCTGTAGCAGGCTGTGTTGCATTGCAGCAACTGTTTTCCCCCCTCTTCTCCAATCAATAAAACAGAAGCTGAATTATTTTTCAGCCCCAAAGGAAAGAATTGAATGTGCCGTCGTATATTATTTTTTTGATTGATACAGTGAAACATGGTGTGATATTTTTCTTTTTTATTTCTCCAATTGTGTAGAACAAGCCATGATGTGGTGTGTCATTCATTGGAGATTTTTCTCAGCCTTTCCTAAGGCTGTTTTGTGTCTATAACCACCTCTTTTCGGATTGGTGCAAGACTTCGTGAGAAATGGGACTTGGTAGACTGAAGGCTGATCCATTCTGCGTTATCATCCTTAAAGGCCTTCCTTTTAGTTAAACAATTGTGGATAAAGTAAATTACTCAGTTTCTCTCTCCTGGAAGAGATAGTCTTACAGTTCATTTGGATTTGAATCTCCTTTGTGTTAAAGATTAATGGCCAACCGTTGCCAAGACCTTTCTTTATAATGTAATACAATGAGATTTGAATGATATAATATACAAATTCTGTTGCTTTTGCAGAAAACGTCTTGTCATTGAAATTCTTTCTCAATTTAAGTAGTTTCCATTTTAAACTTTAGCTTTCATTTTTTTTCTATCAGAGTTGAACACATTTCAGTTTTTTTTAATATTTATTTTTGGTGATATAGGTGTGTTATGTTTTCACTTACACTTAGTAAGTGTACACTTAGTAGGAATTTGAATTATTTTTTTCTCTGATTCCAAGTTAGAGGCCTTTGTGTATGATGGCTTTAAAAATTTTATTTAATCCTAGGTGACTGACCTCTTTTACTTGGTGATTTCATGCAAGTTATTTTCAAATGTATTGGGTCAGTTTAAAAAATAATTATGATATACAAACCACAAACCATAATGAATCTATTAAAATATGACTTCAAAAACTTTAGTTTTGCGTTTGTGATTTTTTTTTTTTTTGATCAAGCTACTCTTGTCCTTGAAACCTCAGGAACTATAATGCAATATACGTAATGTTATGTCACGTAATACTATATATTGATGATTTCTACTTTAGAGATTTATTGCTATAGGGTCTTACAGACCAGAAGTTAACAGTCTTTTCAACTTTGACTATATTTGTCTTAACATTGAAAAATGCAAAACAAAGAAAAGTGTGCTATTTTAAAATACAATCAATCAAAGTTATCTAATCCAAAAATGATGAACCAGAAAGACAGACAAAAAAAGACATTCGGGGTATCTTAAAGGTCAGCCACTGTAGTGTAGTTGTCTGTGTCAGGTAAATTATGTCTTCACTGAAAAGTTGCTTTTCTGATAAAATGTAACTTCTATTTTTTAAGCTCTTTTTGTTTTATTTCTGGTAGCATAAATATAGAATATGGTATCCAGGTCTGAAAAGTTTCTTAGGCAGCCTACACTAATTCTTTGTAGGCTAATTTTGAATAATTGAAAAGTAGAAAAGAGGATCAGCTTTACACTTTGGAAAGCACTGGATTATTTGGTAGGTGGTTTGTAACTGTTTTGTACACTTAGATGTGTGCAAAAGTAACTTAGATGTATGCAAAAGTAGAAAGTCTGATATGAGGAAACAGGTTCTTGTGCTGGTAACAAAAATCTTTGGGATATTTTGTGGTTAAGGAAGGACTTTTTAGATGTGAGTCACTAACTAATCATCCCTCCATACTCTGGAGGCTGAGGCAGAAGGATCACAAGGTCAAGGCCAGCTTGGGCAGCTTAGTGAGACCCTGTCTCCAAAATAAAAAATGAAAAAAAAAATTAGGACTGGGGATATAACTTAATTGTAGAGCACGTGCCTAGCATGTGCCAGCCCTTTGATTCAATCCTCAAAGAAGAAAAACGTGCTTTTTATTAATGTTTGTTTAGTCTTCATGCTGCTTTCAAGTACTGTAGGACATAAATGTTAGCCTTTTAAAATAGTATTTTTAAGTTACGTGATGGATAGTTCTTATACCTCAGAGGCCATCCAGAAATAGGAAAGCCTGAGCAGGAATTTCCAATTAAGTTGGTCAGAATTCTGAAAAGAGGAAATAACATGTTGTGGTATAAGTAGTTGTGATAAGATCTCTCAGAGGACTTTAATTTTAGGAATAGTATGTTCACTGTGATATGTATGTAATCTTATACGAACAGGAATTGAATAATAATTTATGTTCCTGAAATAGTCAGAAGGCAATTCTACACATATAAAATGCTGTATATTGATTTGCTTATTAATATTTTGCTTCAAGATAAGCATTAAAAAATGAAAAAGTATATTATGCAGGACAGTGGAAGGGTTGAGACCAAAAAACTTGGTACTTTTAGTATTTCATCCAAGCTTTTGGTTCTATTTTTCATTTATGTAATCCTTCAGAATTTAATGTGTTTTGTGATTGAGGGGTGCATGTGTGTAAATGAATGTATGTATGTGTATAAAATAGTGTATGCCTTTTAAATGGCTGCATTTAAAATTTGTTAATTATTCCAAATTTAATTATTATCATTTTATTATTTTAGCAAAAAGAGGAGCTTGTCTCATCTAAACTAGTTGCCTGTAGTCTAGTGGCTTAGAAGAGGGCAGAAGATTTTGGATTGACATTCTTGTGTCATATTAAATACTATAGACTTCTACCAGTTATTCTGAGTTTCTCTTATAAAAAGGTGTAATGAGGTTGCAAAGGAGTTGATCAAGCCACTTAAGTAGCTGAGTGACCTTGAATAAAGCACCTTATTTCACTGATGTATTTAAAAATAAGTAAAAATAGAGATAATTTTTTACTAGGTATGAGGATCAAATGACAATAGAAGGTACTTTGTATGCTTACAAGTATTATACAGTCAGGTCACTTCTATTGCTTTGAGGCCTACTTCTGTTTTAGACTAGTTGGGTAAAACTTTTTTAGGCAGTTTGCTTTACCTCTGGACTTTATTTAATTAAAAAATGTTAAATAGATTACATTTTGCCTACTTATTCCAGTTGGTAGTGGCTACCATTTTGATAAAAATATTGATGCCCTTATGTGCTTGATGGGAAAGAGTGCCATGTTTCATCCATTAGTAATGCTTGGTTGAGAACTGGGTTCCAGAGAAGGCACTGGAGAGTGGTTCCTGGAATGCCACTTAATGCCTAGTCATCTGTGATCTGGTCCAGCCTTGTGTTAGAGGTGAGGAAACTATTTTTAAAATTTCCTTCCTGTGTGTATATTTAGAGTCTTTGAAAAACTAATTGTGATTTTATTATCTTCAACATTTTAGAGTGTGGTGCACTCCAGGTCAGAAAGATCAGGTTAGATATAGCCACTTGTTATTCAACCAAATTGGTTTTTTTTTTTTTTTAAAAAAAAGTAAATCCTTTATTTCATAGAATTGTGTTAAGTGAGATATCCATGAAAGGATGCAAATAATAATCTCCTCACTCCCTGTGGGTCTTTATTTGTACTTGTAGTAGTTGAGTGTGTGACTCTTCCACCAAGATTTATTTTAGGAGTAGAAGACAAATCTTCAATTTTTTGAATGTCAATATTATAGGTATTTATTAAGTGAAAAAGTCTTGAATTGGAGTGTGGATAAGTATTGAAGTTTTTACTGGACTTTGTTTTCAACCTTTTGGATGTCTTGTTAGCTCAGTTGTAATAAGTAAAATAACTAGGCAGACACCAATTAGTTGGTATAGAAAAAATTCCTTACTAGTTTGATGTTTTTGATAATTTATCCTATACACAGCTTAAAAGAGGTGTGATTGTGTAACTTGTAAAACACCCCAGTCTTTATCATGAGTGTAAGAAAGATTTGGAAAAATGTGATGTCAATTTTTATACAGTTGTAGGGGGGAGTAAAAGGATACTTAAACCCTTCCTGTGCCAGCTTAAAGTTGCCTTTCTCTCCCCGCCCCCATCTCCCCCTTTTGAAATCAGTGGATGGAACTGAGTGGAAATAAAAGTTAATGAGAGAATCTGAAACTCTACCTCAGTGGATACTGCACCAAATAAGGGCTTATGAACTTTTCTGGATGAGAGAAATAAGAAGAGACTTCCTTTAGATGCCTCTTGGGAAGTAGTCCCTGACTTGTCTAACCCCTCTCCATTCCTGTGTATGTTTGTATATGCTGCATTTTTTTTGCTCTTTATTACACTGTTTTACGTTTATTTGGATCTGTTTGACCTTTTACATTGTAAACTCCTTGAGACAGGGTCTGCATTTTGTGTGTGTAGATGTGGTAGTGGGGATTGAATGCAGGGGTTCTCCCTTCTCTGAGCTACATCCCAGCCCGTCTTTTTAATTTAATTTTTATTCTACCGTTATTGTTTTTACTGGGGATTGAACCCACACACACTCTACCACTGAGCTACATCCTTAGTTCTTTTTATTTTTTTGTTTAGAGGTAAGGTCTCATTAGATTTTCCAGGCTGGCCTCTGACTTGGGATCTTCCTGCCTCAGCCTCCCAAGTTGCTGGCATCATAGGTAAGTGCCAGAGTACCCAACTCCTTAATTTTTATTTTGTGATACAGTCTTGCTAAATTGCCCAGGCTGACCTTGAATTTGTAATCCTGTCTCAGTCTCCTGAGTAACTGGAATTATAGGCATGAGCCATCCTGCCCTGCTTGTTTTATGAAACTCTGTATGTAGGAATCATCCATTAAAGAAGAAAATTGGAGAGTAGGGAGTAATAAATGCAAGTGACTTCCTGTATTTTCTAGAAGTATCTGTATTGGGAAGCCTCTGTTTTATAATGGTTGTAATAAATATAATTAGCATACAATTTCCCAAAGAATCCTTCTGGTGTGAAGTAGTGTTTACGTATCATAATACAGAGGTTACATTGTGCACGATAGAGTGTAGGCTTTGAAGTGAACTCTGGGTTCAAATTCTAGTTTTGACATTTACTAATTAGTTGATTTTTTTTTAAGTTGGTTATAAACTTTGAGAGTTGAATTTCTCTTGTAAGGTGGAGATAATTTCTGCCTTATAGAGTTGGGAAAATTAAATAAAACCCTGGCATAACACTTGGCATACAAAATAGGCTTTTGTGAAAGTCTTAACATCTCTTAAGTTTGTTAAGAATGTGAAAAACCATGTAAAATGATGCAACTGCTTTAGAAAACAGCTTGGCAGTTTCTTAAAATTTTAAATGCTGAATTGTCTCATGACCCAACAATTCTACTAATAGGTATATACATCAGAGAAGTGAAAACATAAGTCCACCTAAACGCTTGTACACACATGTTCATAGCATCATTATTCATAATAGCCCAGAAATGGAAACAACCCAAATGTCCTCAGTTGGTAAATGGTATAACCATACAATGAAATAATATTTGGCCATCAAAAGAAGTAAAAATACTGATACACGCCACATAGGTGGAAATGTTATGCTAAGAGAAGAATGCTAGATCTAAAAGGTCACATGTTATTATATCATTCCATTTGTATGAGATGTCCAGAATAGGCAGATCTATAGAGAGAGAGAGTAAATCAGTTGGTTGCTAGGAGTGAGGAAGGAATGGGAAGTGACTGCTGTTGTAAGAATATATGGATGGGGGGGGGGGGGATAAATGGACAGCATGTCTTTTTGGGGTGATGAAAATGTTCTGGAATTAATGGTGGTGGTTGCACATCTTTGTGTGTATATTAAAAGCCACTGGATTTTAACTTGAAAGTTATGAATTTTAGCTGGACCTGGTGTGTACAGATGTAATCCGAGTGATTTGGGAGACCAAGGCAGGATCAATCACAAGTTCAAGGTCAGCCTTGGCAATTTAGTGAGACTGTCTCAAAATAGAAAATAAAAAGGACTGGCAATGTAGCTTAGTCTTAGAGTGTCTCTGAGTTCAATCCCCAGGATCCCCCCAAAAAAATGAATTTTAGAATATGTAAAATATATATCAAACTCCCCTGTCCTCTGGTCCTTGGATAATTATTTTTACTTATTCATTAGACTAGATAATATCAGAAGAAAATCTTATTTACTTTTTATGTTTGTTCCTCACATTTTTATTACTTTGAATTAATATTGACATTCATGATTTCTAAAGAAGAGACAGCAGAGATAAAACCACGAGGCAGATAGGAATGCTGAAGTGGAAACCTTAGTAGTGGTGCCTGTGAGAGGCCTGAAATATTTTAGAACCTTATCTTCCTGCTAATTATGAACCTTTTCTCTTATAAATAAGGATGACTAAGGCCATCAATAAAATGTGATGAAGCACATCCATCAGTCTTCAGAAAATGGTTGAATTGAGATGGTGATTTTCTTGAGTCTGTTTATAGTAATCTTATATATCAATGAAAAATTTTGTCTTTCTGGGACAAGGTAGCCATGATGATATTTTTTAATGAACTGAGTAGTTTTCCAGTGGTGAAGGCCTTTTAGAATATCCAATTTTGGTAACATCTGATGATACAAATTCAAAATGACTACCCTTCACTGTGCTATTGTCCTTTTTGTTATCTGTGTTGTTAACTTGGTAGAGAAGAAACTTTATTATAAAGAACGTTAAAACATAAGTAAAATAAAGTGAATGGTTCTTTAGGTCAAATATCAAGGAAGTCCACATTGTTTTCCAGTTCAGTGAATGCATCTTTTTGTGAAGGTTTCGTAATTATTAAATACCAATTTTTTTTTAGTTGTATGTGGACACAGTACCTTTATTTATGTTTGTTTATTTTTATGTGGTACTGAGGATTGAACCGAGTGCCTCATGCATGCTAGGCAAGTACTCTACTACTGAGCCACAACCACAGCCCTGAATATCAATTATTTGAGTCTAATTTGTTCTGTAGTCCTGAGCTTTCCCTTTTCATTCTCCCTTTCATTTCTCATTTCATGTTAGAGTGATATGGTAAGTGAACTCGTTAACTGTTGTTTTTAACTTAGGATTTGTGAATTTTAAGTGTTCATTTAAAACTTTATTTCTTTATAATCTCCTTAAAATTTGTATTTGTACTATTTTTAGAAAGTGAACCAATTAGTATTGTCAGTTTTTAATTTTTATTTCCATTTTAAAGTAGTATAGATTTTGCACAGATTTAAAAAGGCATGGGAAGCATAAAGATGTTAAAAACTCAAATTCAAAATGATAAAGAATTTTAACATTTTGATGGGTAGCTTTATAGATTTTTTGTAATGTATTTGAAGTTGTAAATGTGTTTATGTGGATGAATAAAGTGATATTGTACTATTTAAAAATGGAATTGTGCAATATTGTATTGTGCTCTTATAGGTCTATATAATTTTAAGTGATTGCATAGTATTTCATTGCTTTGGATGGATGACTTTATCTACTTAATTGCTTAAAGTTGAACATTTAGACTTGTTCTCACTATTTTTGTCATTACAAAAACCACTACATTGAACATCTTTGGATATATATGTCTTTGTGTTCATATCTGATTATATTTTAGGATAAAGTTTTGGAAATAAAATCAAGAAGTAGTATATGTGTTTTTTCCTTTCCTCTCTCTTGTGTGTATCTGATTCTTGTCCTGCCAGGTCCACTTCCATTTGTGTTTATCTATCTCACTGACAGTATTAAACTCAATGACATTGTTAGCTCTTACCTGAACAGTTAGTGTTTCTTCATTTCCATCTTGTCCCTTGTTCTCCATGCATCAGTCAGAATGATCTTAAAGTGGAAACCAGCTATTTTTATTCCCCTCCTAAAGCCTTCAGTGGCATCTTACTTCTAGAATAAACCCCAAATTTAACAACAAAGTCAGTATTAAGGTCCTGCCTGATCTCTCTGTATTCCTGTTTCCCAGCATAGGCCTCTGTGAATGTGCAATAAATCTTTGAAGGAGTAGTGAATGAAATGAAATTACTCGACTGAAAGGAATTACATTGGTTTTTGATATGTATTACTTAATTAGCAAAGTAGGTGGGAGTTTCAGTTTTCTCAGATTCCAACTCAGTACATTATCATGGGATATGTCCCTTTTTAGTCTTTGCCAGTCTGATATGAAAAGGTCTTATTTTAATTTGTACTTTTTTGCTAGTAGGGTTAAATATTTCTTGTGCTGACACTCTTGGGCGTTTGTTTCTCTGTGAATATCTTGCTATTTTCCCAATGGGATGTTTAGTTTTTCTTATAATGATACATAATGTCTTAAGGATGTTAGCCTTTTTCTTTTTTTCTTTTTTCTTTTTTTTTAGTTGTAGTACAATACCTTTATTGTACTTATTTTTATGTGGTGCTGAGGATCGAACCCAGGGCCTCAAATGTGCTCAGCAACCACTCTGCCACTGAGCCACAATCCCAGCCCAAGGATGTTAGCCTTTTATGGTGCATATATAGTATATCAGTTATCTACTGCAATTTAAAAATCTATCTCAAACCCTAGTAAAATGTGTATAGGTTGGCCGGACAATACTTTTTATTTTTAATAATTTTTTAGATGTTGGTAGACCTTTATTTTATTCATTTATTCATATTGGGTGCTGAAAATTGAACCCAGTACCTCACATAGGCTTGGCAAGTGCTCTACCACTGAGCCACAACCCCAGCCCCTGGACAGTACTTTTGGTCTAACCTGGACTCCCTCATGTGTTTACATTTGCTTGGCTGGGTTCTTTGAATGTGTTGGTCTGCCTCTTCCCTTCCATCTCTCCCTTAGCAGTAGCATCCTTCTGGGAGAGCTTATTCCCAGAACTTATGCAAGTTCTTATCAAACTTTCCCTTATATCCTGTTTGCTTATGTTCCCTTGTTCAGTGCAAGTCACGTGGTCAAGCACAAAGTCAATGCTGGAGGAGACTAAACAAGGACATATCAAGAGGTGTGATTAATTGGAGGCCATGATGTAAAGTCTACAACATGTATATACTAAATTTGTCACTTGTGTTTTAATTTTGCTTTGGTATGAAAGTTTTAAAATTTCATGATAGATACATTGTTCTGTACTTTCTGCCTTTGATGTCATGCTTTCCCTCACCTAAAATTATGTATATCTTTACCTATGTTTTCTTCTAAGACACTGGTTTCATTTATGTTTAAATTTAAGCCACCTAAAATTAATCTTGGTGTAAAATGAAAGGTTAAATATCTAAATATTAATGTTTATATGTATTAAATATATTTTGTTGAATAATCTGTCCTTTCCCTTTGATTTTGACATACTTTATTTCAAACTGAATTCCCATAAATACTTGGATCTATTTCTAGACTATTTCTGGACTCATTAATGATCTAGTTCTATACTACTATTTCATGGGTTTTTTTTTTTGTTTTTTGTTGTTGTTTGGTGGTGGTGGGGATGGAACCCAGGACCTCAGGTGTGCTAGGCAAGTGCGCTACCACTGAGCTACACCTCCAGCCCTTTCATTGTTGGAATTACTCAAACTTTACAATTAACAAAATTTGGGGGGCTGGGGCTGTAGCTCAGTGGCAGAGTGCTTGCCTAGCACCTGTGAGGCACTGGGTTTGATCCTTAGCACTTCATAAAAAAATAAAGGTATGTTGTCCAACTACAAAAAAAATTTATAAAAGGGAAATTACCCTTTATTTTCTTATTTTTCAAAGTTTGATTTGCTATTCTGTTCAATATGTTTTTAGATTAGTTTTTGAATTATGAAAATTAAAGCCAATAAAAATCAAATAAAAAAGAAAATGGTATCCCCCCAAACCCTTTGGAATTTTTATTAGTATTGTATTAAATTAGTGAACTAACATGGGTAGGGGAGACTTGGTCCTTTAATAGTACTGGGTTTTCCTTTTCTGTTTTGCATTTAGATTTTTAAATTTTATCTTTAGTAAAGTCCAGCTAGTTTTTTAGGTTTGATATAGTACATTTACAAAAGTTCTTATATGTTTAGAAATTAAATGCATAGTTTTTATTTAAAATTTTGTGCTACATATTATGTTATCATAAATACATCTGTTCTAATTTTTCTTCTTTATATTTATAGCATAAAGCTTGTTTTTAAAAATTTCCTTTGGTAATTAATTCCAGTGTTGGTGTTTTCTTCCCATTTTCTAAGGGTTTTTAAAATATGATAGCTAACAGGTATTGAGTGCTTACTGCTGGAAGGTCTTATATATGGACTTATTTATTACTCCTCCTGCAACTTATAAAGTACCAACTGATATTATACCAATTTTCTAGATGAGGAAACTGAGGCAGAGAGTTTAGGGATTTGCTCGGTGCCACCCAGCGAGTAAACAGTGGAATTAGACTGCCAACTTAGGCAGTCTAATGCGAGTGATTTCTTAACTATAAGCTCTTGGGTCTCTCTGTAATTGTTAGCTTTATGAACTGAACGAAGATGTTGATGTTTAACTGTATTTTTCCTTGTGATTTCATATATAAGTGGTCTTTATTTTCTCAAAATAATTGGTACAAGAACAAGGCCATGTAGAATGAATTAAATTAGAACATTTCAGAGGTAATAGTGTGTTGTGGGGGTGGGAAGAGAAGCCTTTATAGGGATTTAATCTTGCAAAATGAAACAATATTGTGAAAATATTCATGTTATGGTTGCAACTATCTGTTAAAATCTTAGAATGGAAGAAAAGTGAATCAAGTGTTGATGGCTTAACATTTTTTTTTGTTTGCATTTTTTTCTGACAAAATTGCAGAGTAGTAGGAAGCTATATATTTTTCATGTTCTGGTAAACTTTTCAGTATGATAAAGTAATTTTCAATCTGGTCATGGTGGCACATGCCTGTAATCCTAGCTATTCAGGGGGCTGAGGCTAGAGGATTGAATATTCTAGGTTAGGGTCACTCAGTGGTAGTTACCTAGCTTGCTTGAGGTACTGGGTTCCATTCCCAGTAACAGAAAAAAATCACTTTTGCCAAAGTACTCAAGGCTTCATTAGTTTTTCTAGGAGCATTACTTTTTTCAGATTTTTTTTTTTTAACCTCCTAGTAATCTCATCTCTGTTAATCTTCTCCAGTTATTAACTGATTATATCAGCTAAAATATCTTCAGCTGCAAGCACTAGACTTCTTTTTTTTAAAAAAACCTTTAGACGTTGATAGACCTTTGTTTTGTTCATTTATTTATATGTGGTGCTGAGAATCAAACCCAGTGCCTCACACATGCTAGGCAAGCACTTTACCACTGAGCCACAACCCCAGCCCTAGACTTCTTAATAAGAAAATTTATTTCATATAATTGGAAGTCTAGAGGTAGCGTAGGCTCCACATAGACCACTCAACAACTCACTGTTTTTGAGGACCCATGTCTTTTTGTCATCTTTGGAGTCTTGTTCCATCTTCATCTTAGAAGCAGGAGGCTTTAGGATTTTCAGGCTTCCCATATTCAGATCCAGTAATTCTTGGGGGAAGTAAGATTATCTCTTTTTCGCTCCCATTTAAACCCTAGAAGGTATAATTTATATAAAACTAAAGGCATAATTATTAGTAAACATCTAGCTTGGTGAATATGTGTATGTCCCTGTATAGCTATCAACCAGGTTGGATGTAGAACATACTTATCACCTCATTAAGGTTCTCTCATGTCTCTTCCTAGTGAGTATCCTCCTCAAAATTTTATTTTTGTTAGTGGCTTTGCCATTGGTTGGAAAGTTTTCATCATTTTTAATGACTTCATAAATGACTGCATTTTTCTTTTGTTTTAGGATGACATTTGTTTCCCTGGCAACTTCTGGGAGTCCTATAGAGAACATTTGTATTAGGAGCCTTATGTCTGTTTTGTCCTATATTACATTTTCACATATATTTTTCTGGATTTTCTTTAATTTCTTGTATTGTTCTGTTGCCCCCATTCACTCTGTTAATCTGTGCAGTAGTCAGAAAGGTCATTCTGAAATTCAGGTTTGACAAGCTTAGCCTGTCTTCTGTTGCTCTTAGAATTAAGACCAGGCTCTGCTTATCAGGGCCTAAGTCTGGTGTGATTCTCCTTTTTGTGATTCCAAAGCTAGTAAAATGGCCCAATGGCAGAGATCCTGAAAAATCACTTTTAAATAAGTAAAGATGTGCTTGGACATAACCTATTCCCTTAAGCTTAGTTCAGCTGGGGAAGAGGCATCCATCAATTTTCTAGAGCAGTAGAGCAGTTCATGGGCCAGGAGGGTAGGGACCATTTCATATATTTTTAGTCGATTCCCTTCTAAATAATTTCTTTCTCACATAATATTTGAAATTTTGTCTGATGTTTGTGTCTCTTAGTTACAGCAGATTGCCTCTGCTATTTTTTCATTTTAAATATTAAACATTTTTTTTAAAGTGCTGGAGATTGAATGTAGGGCCTTGCATATGCTAAGCATGCATTCTACCACTGAGCTGTACCCTCAGTCCCTTGTGTGTATATGACGTATTTATATGTATACATATATTTATATGTGCATATGTATATATAATTTTTTCTTTTTCTTTGGTGCTGGGTATTGAATGCAGGGGCACTCTGCCACTGAGCTGTGTCCTTAGCCATTTTAATTTTTTATTTTGAGACAACCCTAGGCTGGCCAAGAACTTGTGATCCTCCTGCCTCAGCCTCCTGAATAGCTGGGATTACAGGTATGAACCATAAGCCTCTAATATTTTTAATTGGCAAGTCATAGTTGTATTATGTTTTTGGAGTACAATGTGATATATAGTGAAATGATTAAATCAAATTGATATATCTATCACCTTCGAGTTTTTTTTGTGGTGATAATTTGAAATTTACTTTGAAATATAAATGTTATTGACTCTAGTCACATAGCTCTGTGATAAATCTTATGTCAGTGTTAACTTTATATAGTTCCAGGACAGTGTTAAAATCTTGTATTTCAAGGGAAATCTCTCCTAATACTATATTTTTATTTTATACTCGTCTGAATATAGAAGTTTTTCAAGGTTTTTCATTTTGGGGATAGGTAGTCAACTTTAGTAGACTCAGCATTGACCCCAAAAGCTATTCTGCTGTTTACTGGCTGTGAAACCTCGACTGTCCCAAACCTCATTTTCTTCTCTGCATAATGGGATTAATAATCACTTGCCTTCTTTTGAGAATTACCATACTAAGTTTAGAGAATTTATGAATTTGGAATTGGCTCACACAATTGTGGGGTATGGTAAGTCTGAAATTTATAAGATAGACCAGCAGTCTGGAAATTCACAAATTGGTGTTGAAGTTTGAGTTTGACTTTTGTAGCAAAAGCTGGGTATAGTGTTGCACACCTACAGTCCTACCTACTTAGAAGGTTGAGGCAGGAGGATTGCAAGTTCATAGTCAGCCTGGGCACCTAAGTGAGACCCTGCCTCAAAATGAAAAGGGCTGGGGTGTGACTCAAAGGTAGAGGGCTTAATCCCCAGTACTGGCGGCCCCCCCCCCCCCCAAAAAAAAGGTAGGGCAATCCAGTAGACTGGAAACTCAGGCAGGGTTCCTATGTAATAATCTTGATTCAGAATTCCTTTCTTTTACTTTATAACTTCTGGTGTTTGGTGAGAGTCCTTGACATTTCTTGACTTATAGCACTCCAGTCTTCTGCTCTTGTGATCACATGACATGACACCTGTTCCTTGTGCCTCTGTATAAATTTGATGTTTTCCTCTTATCAGAACACCAGCCATATTGGATTAAAGGTCTGTCACCCTATTCCATCTTTAGTAATCCTGTTTCTAAATAAGGTTACATTCTGAGGTATTGAGGGTTAGGACTTAAACTTTTTAGATCAACTTTTTTCCTTTGGAGTGTGTATTACAACTTTGATTCATGTTTTCCTTTATTTAGAAGAACTGACAGATACAGAATGAAGCTTCATATGCATGTTAAAAACAAATATATGCAAAGAATACACCATAAACTACTAGAGCTAATAAATGAATTTAGTGAAGTTGTATGAGATTAGCATCTAAAAATCAGTTTTGTTTCTATACATCAGCAAGGAATCATCTACAAAAGAAATTAAGAAAAGCAATCTGTTTATAATAGCATCTAAAGAAATAAAATACCTAGGAATAAATTTTACCAAGGAGGTGAAAGATGTGTGCTCTGAGCACAACATTTTGTAGAAGAAAACTTAAATAAATGAAAAGATCTGTGCTCATGAATTGAAAGACTTATTATTAAGATAATAATACTACCCAAAGTGATATACAGAATACAGTGCAATCCCTATCCAAATCACAATGTTTGCAAAACTAGAAAAATTCATCCTAGAATTCATATGACTCTTTAAGGAATCTCACATAGCCAAAGTAGTGTTTAAAAATACCAAGATTGGAGGACTCATACTTCCTAATTTTAAAACTAACTGAAAAGCTGCAGTCATCAAAGTAATGTAGTATTGGTGTAAGGACCCACCAATGACTATAAGCAGCTCAAAGGTAAAACTTATAGCTGGGCTGGTGGCACACACCTATAATCCTAATGACTTAGGAAGCTGAGGCAGGAGGGAGACACTCTCAGTGAGACCCTGTCTCTAAATAAAACACAAAATAGGACTGGGGATGTGGCTTGTGTGGATGAGTGCCCCTAAGTTCAATCCCTGGTACCCCCCAAAAAAACCAAAAATGTAAACTTAGGTATTTATTTCAGTTGATTTTCTTTTCTCCCACTTCCTTTCACAGTGCTAGGGATTGAGTCCAAGGTCTCACACATGCTAGACCAGGGCTCTACCACTGAACTACATCCCCAGCCTGGTCAGTTGATTTTCAGCAAGAGTGACAAGATTATTTAATGGGAAAGGATATAACATTTTTAACAAATGATGCTGGGAAAATGATATTCTCACATCTTTTAAAAGAGATTTTAATGTTTTTTCCCACAATAATATCTACCTCAAAATCAGAGTTTGAGTTTCAGCACTGTGGATATCTGGGTTGAGATAATTTTGTGTTGTGGGCTGTCCTATATATGATGTTTAGTAATATCCTGGTCTCTACCTCCTAGAGTCCAGTAGTACAGTCTTCAACGTTTTGCTCTAGTAGTTACAACCAAAATGTCTCCAGACATTGCCAAATGTTTACAGGGACCAGAATCACCACTTAAGCTATAAATTCTGTAAGGCTGAAAACACTGTCTTATTACTTTTATAAATATGTTCAACATATTTAAAACATTGAAATGTTTTATGTTTAAATGAAGAGGTGATTTCTACTTATGTCCTCCTTTTGTTATAAATGCTACATATCTGTTTAGTTACTTAGACTTTTTTTCTTTTTTTGGGAATTGAACCCAGGGGCACTGTTACCACCGAGCTACATTGCTAGCCCTTTTTATTTTTTATTTTGAGATAGGTTCTTGCTGAGTTGTTGAGGCTGGCCTTGAACTTGTGATCCTTCTGTTTCAGTCTCCTGAATCCCTGGGATTACAGGTGTGTGCTGGGCTAGTGATTTTTATGGGACTAGCCTGGTAACCCAGATAGAATATATAAAGTGTTTCAAGAAAGAAAATCAAGTTGTGGCACATGCCTGTAATCCTAGTTACTTGGGAGGAGGAATCAGGAGGATCACAAGTTTAAGGCCAGCTTGGGAAGCTTAGCAAGGTCAGGTCTCAAAATGAAGAAAAGCAGGGATATAGCTTAGTGGTGGTGGTGCAACCCCTCGGTTCAACCCCTTTGCCCCAGCAGGGGGGAGAAAAGAAAATTAAAATCAATTTCTGTTCTAAAAATCAAGTTGACATAAGCCCATTTGTAAGTCAGGAGTTATTTGAAGATGGAAAAAAAAATCAGCTTTTAAATTTTATGTAAAACATGGAAAAAAGTAAAGCACTTTTAGAGAAATTTTTGTATTTCATGTTAGTGCAGTGCAAATATCAAAACTTAATTCATTGTTTTTAAAGACTAAGTTTTGATCCCCAAAAATTGGTATAAATTTTCCTCACTGATCCAGATCTTGATAGCTGAAGATCTAACACTTACCTGGTACAGAGTATGAATTCTTGGCCATAAAGTGGAGCATCTCTGAAAGGTAACCTGTGGTCATTTTTGTCCACATTGGGTGCCAATCAAGGGGGCTTACAAATTACGTAAGATAACTTTTAATATTCCTTACTTAGGTAAAATAAGGAGATACTTGACAAGTAGTTGCTACTGTTTGTTAATAAGAATTTAAAGGCAGATAAGGCATGGATCATTTCATTTAATGGATTAGAATAAACCATGGGATGAATGTCCTCATTACTCTTGTACAGTAGAGAAAACTGAGGTTTAGAAAGAAGGCTTAAAGCAGTTTAGCTGAAGTCATATTGGTAAATGACAGCTGAGATACAAATCAGAGTCCTGCAGAACTCCAAAAAAGTCTTTCTCTTTCTTTATATGACTTTTTTTTGTGGGGGTGGGTACTGGGGTTGAACCCAGGGGTTCTTTACTGAGCTACATCCACAGTTCTTTTTATTTTTTTAAATTTTGAGACAGTCTTACTAAATTTGCCCAGGCTAGCCTTCAACTTGTGATTCTCCTGCCTCAGCCTCCTGTGGCTTCTTATTTTGCCTTTTAATGCTGTTTACTTCTCAGATTTCATTTTCCATCTTTAAGATCACATCCAGTACTGTCTAAACTCTGATGCTGGAGTTTGTGTAGGAAGTGGTAGGAAATGTGGCAGATTGGGCTGGATTGTATAAGACTGAGTGACAGGCATTAAAGGAACAAAACTAAAGTGTACTTCCTGTGCCTTATTTCTTCCAGTTTCTTTTCTTTCTCTCTTTTTTTTTATGTACTGGGGATTGAACTAAGGTGTGCATTACCATTGGACTACATTCCTAGTCCTTTTTTATTGAGACAGGGGCTCACTGAGTTGCTTAGGGTCTTGCTAAATTGCTGAGTCTGGCCTCAAACTTGAGGTCCTTGTGCCTCAGCCTCCAAAGTCACTGGGATTACAGGCATGTGCCACAGTGCCTGGCTACTTCTTCCAGTTTCTTAAACAGCCATGCAAAGTAGGTATTATCCTATGAATGCCATTGCCCAAGATTACATGGTCAGTAAGTGGTAGTACCTGGACCTGAACCCAGCTTCATCTCACTTCCAAACCTGTATGTACTTTACTCTAAGTCTTTGAAATGATTTGAACTTTGGTCATAGACTTCCAGTTTTGGGGCTCTGAGGGGCAGCTGTAAAATTATTTTAAAGATTACTTGAACCTGTATGTGTACTGCAACTTGTTTATAATCCAGAGATGTAAGCCTGTTTATATATTATACTTCAAGTATATGTAGATGCTTTTGTAATAATGTGTAGATTAATTTTAAAGAGCTGGTAAGTTCAAAGTGCTTTTAAATCATATTTTCTCAGTCGACTAAAGTAGAACAACTATTCATGAACTTAAAGGGTCTTTTCTCATGTCTGAAAATATTTAGAACCACTGTTTTAAATTTATTTTTGGTGTATTGAATCTGTTTCTTATTTAATCTATATCTTAGGTGGGGCTTGGCATCTAACAGTTTTAAAATTAAAAGGGATACCCCAAAACAATGAAGCTATTTAAAGCTGTGGCAAAAATAACTTCTTCGCTGTTGTTTCTTAGGTGCAGTGGAATTCGAAAATAAATTTTTTTGTGAAATGATATTGGTTAACTGTATGGGTAATCCATAGAAATACTTCAGACAAATTCTGAGTAAAAGAAAAATTTAAAGCCTTAGAAAATGATAGTTCTTTCTTGCAAATTATAATTTTTTAGGGAAAAAACCCCAGAAAGGATCAAGTTCTTTTACATTATGAAACAAAGATGTGTGAGTATGCTGTTACCTGTTTTTTTTTTTTTTAAACTATCTTAGAGATGATCCTTTCAAATGAATGTGATCCAAAAATGAGGTTTACCAGTTTTTTGTGAGTACATAGGGAAATATGAGAATGAAGGAGTACCAGTATTTTCAAGTTGTAAATAGGTTGGTTTGGGCTTGTGGTTGTATAGTTTTAGAATTTATATCATATAACTACTGATATTGGTGGTAGTGTATGCAAATTTATTTTTGTATACTTTCTCAACCTTGATGGGGTTAATTGTGGCTTGGCAAATCAAGAAAAGGAGTTCTGTGCTGTTTCTGACTGCAGAATCTTGTTGCTATGCAGCAAACATTGTCAGTCAATGCTGAGTATAGTAAATTGGTATTCTTTGTCCCTTTTCACCACATGTTTATTTTGTAATCTGAGAGAAGTGGTTTGGGGCTGTTTTGTAAGATTTTATTTTAAAACGGGCATTTGAAGATTTTTTTTGTTGCTATTTGTAATTGGTATATTTAAGGTCTATGAAATTTTTCTGTTCTTCAGTAGAAGATACATGAGAAAGAGTAGAGTTTATAAGAAAGAGTTTCGTTCAAAGAAAGAGTTTATAGATGTGTTCTAAGTTGTTTCAGGTTAATTTTTGTGTTGTTACTATAAGAGAGGTAATATTGCCTACTTCCAAAGGGTAGATTTTGCTTGAGAATTCAAATTACATAATTTGACCATAGCATAAAATATTATTTTGAAATTTATTTTTGAACAATATGAACCCAGGAGTTCAGACCTGTATCTTTAAAACCCATTGATAAAGATTTTTTAGTAGGAATCCTAAACTTGTATAAAATCTTGTATAGAATGTAAGTGCTTGGTTTCTGTGAGGAGAAATTAAAATGTTTCAATAGCAAATGCATGAGGGATAATAGCCTCTTATTATGGTAAAATGCACATTTTGCAAAATTACTGTTTTAACTATTTTCAAGTGCAGTGAATGGCATTAAGTAAGTGATGATCATTTGTGCCACCATCACTTCTACCTGCCTTTACACCTGGTAAGAGCATTCTATTTAGTAGAACTTAGCCTAGGTTGTTTCTAAATTCTTTAGATAAATTAACTCACTTCATTTTCCTAACCACCCCATATGGTTGTTAGTACTTTCATTTTGTTCCAAATAAGAAGACTGAGGCACAGAGAGGAGGAACACAACTAGTTATTAGTGGAACCAGGCTTAAAGCGCCAGCAGTTTGATTCTTCTGTGCTTTCAACTATTATACTATGTTGCCCTCTTTTGGAATTACTTTCTTTCTGTGTAGTGGTATAAGCAACGATTTTTAAAAATTATTTTCTGTTGGCTTTTCCATGTAAAGTTAATATAATTTTATAGCATTTGGTCTGTTAATGAATTTAGTTTGGATATAAATTCCTGAACTCTTTTAAGTCTTTATTCTAAACATTTTAAAAGGGAGTAGTTTATTTTACATTGTGGTTAGTTGTATATAAAATTACACACATTATGGTCGATTGTATGAAAATTAATTCCACTTTTCAGCTTGTTTCTCTATCATTTTCCATGTTGTCCCTTCCATTAGAGTATGCAGAGAATTCAAATTATTTTCTGGTAATTTAATACAAATATAAATAGAAAGATACATTGTTGTTAGAATTCTAACATGATTTCACTTAGTCTGCACCCAGTTGGCATTGAATCATCTACTTAATGTTCAGCATTTTCTAAATCCATGTTCTTATGGATAATCGGGAGTGAAATATAGCATTGGTGATCTAGAATAAGGATCCCTGGCTAGGGATGAAAAGGGAGAAAAACATTGCAAGGAGTTTTTTGTACTTAAAATAGATGTGAATGATGGATTTCTGCAGGCTCTACTTTCTTCTTGCTGGGCATTCACTGTATCTCTCTGTTCCCAGTCTTTAAGGAACCTTAGCTTTCCCTCTTTGACACTCTTTCTGCCAGCCCTTGAATGTTCTGGTAGATCTACCATGAGAACCCAGGACCTTGATTTTATCTGAATTTATGTTCCCATTTTGCTCAACCAGATTTACTCCATAGCCACTTCGCTTTTTATAACCTTCACAACCTTTCTATCTTTGCATCAACTTTTAAGTAAAATTCCTCCTTTTATATTTGTACATTTATATAAATGTACATTTGATTATATTTGGTGCATTTCTGCATTGTTCATCTGATGTTTTGCATTTTCCATGCTTTAAAAAAAACTTCTCAGAATTTTATTAGTTGCTTCATATTTCACTATAATTTACCTATTTTCTTTATAATGGCTGCTTACATGGTTTTGAGTGATTTTGTGTAATGAATAATGCTTTCCTGAAATGGAAGGGTTTTTTTCCCCTCCTAATTGCAGACTTAATTCCTTAAGCTAGATTTCCAGAAATAGTATTAGATCTCTGAAGAAATAGAAGCAGTTTTAAAAGCTCTTGAATCATATTGCCAAAGTGCTCTCTAGAAGTGTTGTGCCAGTTTTCATGCCAGCCAGTAAATATGTGGAGTGTCCGTTTCTCTACAACCAGCAACAGCAGGGAATGTTTTGACGTTGACCTTTAAAATCTAAGAAGAATTGACTTGTGGCTTTGCTGAGCTTTTATCCAGATTTACACTTAAAATTGTAATTGTGATTATGATCAGATTCAAGAGAATGAAGGCCTGACTTACCTGTTTCTGTTCCTTAAGCTGTTTTGATGTCGTCACTGCCCAGTTAAGGCACATCTATTTGGATGTATGAGGTGCTGCTTTTTAGCTTTCTTAATTATTTTAATAAGTTGTATGGGAGGGGTTTCATTTGACATTTCCCTTGAAAACTGGGGCAGTTAGGCTGTCTTTTCCACCCTCCAGTGGGCTATGTGTGCTTATGAAGGTATCTGAAATTGGGTTCAGTACCCACCTTGTGAAGAGGCACTACTTTGTTCTTGCCTGAGTCACTGCTACTGTTATAGAAAATCATTTAACTCCAGAGGTAAATGACTTTTTCCAAAAACTTGTTAGGGAATTCCGAAGAATTAAGTACGGATAGAAAACTATCTCCTTGGGCTGCGAATGTAAAGTGGTAGAGTATTTGCCTGGTATGTGTGAGGCCCTGGGTTCTATCACTAGCACTGCGAAAAGGGGAAAAAAAAATTCAGTAAACTTCCCCTTTGAATAGAAGGTAAGGGAAAGGATTCCTACTAAAAGTTGAGAATGGAGGTCTTTCCTTGCCTTCACTGGCCTAACAGCACTCAGCATAGTTGACCATTCTGGACCCAAATCACTTTTTTTTTTTTTTTTTTTTTTTTGGGGTGGTGCTGGTGATTGAACCCAGGGCCTAATGCATGTGAGGCAGGCATTCTATCAACTGAGCTGTATCCCCAGTCCCAAAGTATTCTTTTTTTTTTTTTTTTTCTTGGTTCTCATGTTATCTTACTAGCTACATCTTCTAGTCCTTTCTTCCCTTTTCATTTTCTTCTCCCTTCCCCCCATACTTTCCCTATGTTATTGAGCCCTTTGCCCGACAATTGGTATGTTGCTGATTCACAGATTGATAGTTTCTGACGAGCTCTCTCTCCTTATTTACTTTTTGTATAATTAGTAGTAGCCATTTGAAATATCATGTATCTAAATCAGAGTGTGTGATATTTTCATGCAAATTTATACTTACTGCTGGGCGTGGTGGTGCACGCTTGTAATCTCAGCGACTCAGGTAGATCATAAGTTCAAAGTGAGCCTTAGTAACTTAGGCCCTAAGCAACTTAGTGAGACCCTGCCTCTAAATAAAACATAAAAAGGGCCTGGGGATGCGGTTCAGTGGTTAAGCACCCCTGGGTTCAATCCGAGGTGCTTTTAAAAAAAAAAAAATTACACTTACTGATAAGTAGGTTTTCAATGAGGATTTTAACTAGAGTTTCAACTATTTAAAAAACGTGCTAAATTTATAAGTAATATCAATTTAAGACTTGTGATATCGAATCTAATGTCTTTTTCTATCATTTTGTAAGCTTTAGATCTTATAATAGTTCTTTTGATAGGCCAGAAGAAGGTTTACCTATTTCCTTCCCAACAACTGAGTACAAAAATTCTCATTAAAGGGTTTTACTTCTGTGAGCTTTCATATGCTATATACCTATGTACTGGTGCTGTTAAATATCATTTTTTTTCTGTTTATTATTTCATGACAGATGACAAACAATAATTTGAACTCTGCATGGTGGTACAGTTTGTCTGCTTAGTTCAGTTTTGCCAGCATCAATACTTTTGTAAAGCATTATTATATGCATTTATTTGATTATTGCCTTATAAAAATAAGAGAAAAATAGAAGAAATCAAATGTTAATGATAACACAGTTGAGATAAAGATGAAAGTCATTCGGTATTGCAAAAGTGGTACTTCTTCAGTGTCTTAGTTTGTTCTTGCTGCTACAACAAAATACCATAGAATAGTTAACGAGAGAAATTTATTTCTCATAGTCTGGGAAGTCCCAGATCAAGGTACCTGCAGATTTGATGTTTGTTGAGTTCTGCTCTCTGCATCTTCACATGGTGGAAGGCATGAGTTTGGCTAGTTCTCCACAGCCCATTTTAAGGGCATTCATCCCATTCATGAGGGTGGAGGCATCATAAGTTAATCAGTTCCCAAAGATCTGACCTAATACCATCTCCTAGGTGATTAGGTTTCAACATAGGACTTTTGAGGACAGGTTCAAACCATAGCATTCAGCCTCAGGGCCCAGTGGTATTGGACCCTGTTTGTAAAGGTGATTGTCTGTGTTTCAGACAAGATTCTTTTGTTGATGATCACAGAACCTCCAGTTAGGTCATGAAAAATCCTAGTTATATAGCTTACAGTTAATGTGCATTGACAGCTGTAGAATATCAGGGATGATCAGAACAGAACTGACAATTTTGGTTGAATAGGAATTTGGTTGAATAGGAATCTGTCTTTTATTTTTGCTTGGCTTTCTTATTTATCTCTGCTGTCTTTCTTCATATGCTTTCTCTAGGTCTCATTCTTCCAGGTTCTGTAAATTGAGAGTCAAAGAATGTTTCCTATAGTCTTCAGGGAGAAAAATCCTGGGAGTGGGAGGAGGGGACCTGGTGAGAAGCCCATTTGGACCATTGTCCCTTCTTTAGTCAGATTGGGGTACTGTGATGAACAGCAGATGAGGAGTGGAGAGGAGCAGTGAGGAAAAGTGAGGGAAAGAATGCTGGCAACAGATACCCCTGTTTCTATTCAGCTAAGCAGGACAATAGCAAAATTAAGCATAAAATTAAGACATACAAGAAGCATGTCTAATAGGTGAAATTTTGTAATGAAAGAAATTCAAGATTACTATTTTATTGATTTTTTAAAAATCGATATGACCATAGTGCTTTTTGAGAAATGTTGCTTACAGCACTCATTTCCTTTGAAAGAAGAAAAGGCTCAAGTTCAACTTTTTTTTTTTTTTAATATTTTTTAGTCGTAGATGGACATCATATCTTTCTTTATTTTTATGTGGTGTCAAGGATCAAACCCAGTGCCTCACATATGTGAGGCAAGCACTCTACCACTGAGCTGCAGCCCATACCCCTCAACTTAATTTTAAAAAGAAAATTTTAAAAAGGAAATTGTTAAAATATTACCTCGTTTCAGTGCAGTCTCTGATCAGTGTTTAAAAAAATCATTTCTGTCTACTACATAATGCCCTAGATGTGCCAAAAAAACTGGAATTTGAGATGTTATTTAAGAAGATTAATTTTATCTCTTTTATATTTATTTGTGTTAAGTGATTACTTGTACCTTTGTTTTTAAGATAAAGCATTCATTCCCTTACTAAGGTAACTAAAGATATCTTTTGACTCTTGGGATGAAAACCCATTTTAAAAATAAGCCGGTTGCTCAGCTCTTACACACTTCCATTTTCACGTTCTTTTCAGGAATTGATTATGTGTGAGATGGTTAGAATTAACATATGTAGGGATAATGGAATTTTGAGTGTTTTGTATCCACCATCAGCAGTCAGTAAACTAAGGTGAGGAGCCAATTCATGTGAACCAGGTTGGGTGGGCAGTTATTCGTTGATTTTGCCATTTACTTGGTGATGAAATGATACAGATCATGTGAGACTGTGGTCTGGGAAAAAATCAACCTCAGGATGTTATCAAAAGCTTCAGGATCCTGGAATATTTCTCAGGACCTTACTCTTGGCTTCTTATCTCCTATAGAGTTCAGATGCTGAGAAAATCAGTGTCCTTTCCTTCTGTAGGAGAGGTCATCTAGCCTGTATTAAATTATGAAGCTTTATAAAGTTTCAAGTTTCTGGCTGGGTGTGGTGTCTTGTGCCTATAATCAGCAACATAGGGAGATCCTATCTTAAAAAGAGAAAGAACTGGGGATCTAGCTTGGTGGTTAGTTTCCAGTACTCACCTCCCCAAGTTTCTGTATTTTTTAAGAGATTTATTAATGGGGGTATTACTGTGTTTTGAATTTACTGGTGAAATTATGGGTCTTTAATCATTGGTAAAAAGACTTCATAGTTATTTCCTTTCCTCACTTCTCATTCATTAGGTTAATACTGGTGAGCTAATCTACATTAATGGATTAATTTGAACTAGGAGCTTTGGGGAAGTATTTCACCAGTATTAAGGCAAATAAGAAAAGTTGGGAAAAGTGGTTCAAAAAACGAAGAAACTAATGTACCTGGTTAATTACAGACAAATTACAAAAAACATGATAAAAGTTTGCTTAGTATAGGAAACCTATAAATCTAAAAAGCAAATGCAAAAAAACCCCTCTTTATTTTTTTCTTAAGCTTATTTTTTTAAGAGATCTCTTAAATCATTGGTAAGGACTCTATCTCTTGAACATTTTGGTACTTTTTTTTAAGCTTTTAGCCATATATAGACTTTTGTGTAATAAAAAATTACTTTTAAAGTTTTAACTTAGAAGTTTTTGTGCTCCAAGAGAAGCTTCTGTTACCTGGGTGGATATGTGGAGAAGGCTTTCTCTTTAGAAACGTGTTTTTCTCCCACTTCTGTCTCTAATTTCTTCCTTTCGAAATCTATCCTTTGAGTTATTTTTTCAAATAAATTGCTCTCTGTGGTCTCCCAGCTCCAGTAAGCTCTCCTTGCTTGCTTAAAGCTTGTGATTAATGCTGTTCTGCCTTAGTGCTGTGGTTTGAATGTATGTGTCCCCCTGAGCTTCTTTGTATTGAAATCTAACCCCCAAGGTTATGATGGTAAGAGGAGGAACCTTGGGGAGGTGTAGGGCACCAAGAATGGAATGTACTTATAAAAGAGGCCTGAGCTGGGTGTGGTGGTGCACACCTGTAATCCTAGTAACTCTAGAGGCTGAGGCAGGAAGACTGCAAGTTCAAAGCCAGCCTGAGGAACTTAGTGAGACCCTGTCTCAAAATAAATAAAAAGGGCTGGGAATGTAGCTCAGGAGTAAACACCCGGTGTTTAATTCCCCGTACAGAAAGAAAGAGAGAGAGAGAGAGAGAGAGAGAGAGAGAGAGAGAAAGAAAGAAGGAAAAGAAAAGAAGAGAAAAGAAAAGAAAAGAAAAGAAAAGAAAAGAAAAGAAAAGAAAGAAAGCCTGAAGGAGCTTGTTAACCCATTTTCCCCCTTTCTACCATGTAAGAATGCATAGAAGGCACCATCTTTGAAAAACAAGTGCTCATCAGACACAACCTACCAGTACCTCAATCTTGGACTCCCCCAACCTTTTGATCTACGAACATAATTTAATGTTGTTTATAAATTATTCAGTCCAAGGTATTTTGTTGTTACTCAAATATTTTAATGCAATTTATACATTATACCAGTTTTATTGGTATGACACAGTAAATATTACATGTTTAAGGTATATAGTTTGATAAGTTTGAGAAAGTAACAGTGAAATCATCACCCCAGTCAACATAGTGAACATATTTATCACTTGCAATTTAAAATATAAGCATGTGAACAGCATTTTGAATAGAAGAAAAAGGAAAGTTCTTTATATACCCTCAATTTATATAACCTGTGGAACATTTTTCATTTAACATGGTATTGTGAACACTTTTCCATGTGGTTACATGATCTTAACAGTAGTACAGCTTTCTAAAAGTAGAGCAGTGTTATGTTGAAGCATGTTCTTTACACATTTAACATGGTAGTACACAATATTATGTTGGAGGTGGAAACAGATTTTTCAGCTGCCTTGGAAGAGTTTGGAGGAGAGAGGCAAGGAGAGAACAATGAGAGAACATAAGTAGTTTTGAATGGTTCCCTCTCTTTGAAAGCAAATTGTCTTGTTTCTAAGGACTGTTAGATAGAGCTTTGAGAGGGAGGACATGTATATAGCAGAGTGTACCTTAAGTAAGTGAAACTCAAGTTGTGGGCTTAGGTCAATAGTAAATGAGTATGTCTTATTAGGGTGTGTTCAGTTGTTCAAGGCCTGTGTAGGATGTAGGAAAGTTTGAATTTGCATATGTATAATTTAGGAAAAGCCAGTGAAGAATTTGGGGGTCAGTGACACCCTCATGGTGTATATGTAAAATAATCTGAATGGTTGATTAAGAGATGGGTATAAAGATGGAATTCTCTATGGCCATACTGAAGCAGAAAGATGAGAACGGTGGTGTGAAGGTTCTAGAATTTGGTAATAGGAAGATGGTATTAATCCTATATTAAAAGATAGTAGACGAATTGAAATGGGGAAGGATTTTCCAGAGATTTGTTTAATTCAAAGACTTAATTGATTATCCGATAGTATATGACTGCACAGAAGTGGGTTTTCAAAGATTGAAAAGGATTGTCTCTACTATTAAGGAGCTTATGATGTGTTGGGTTGAAGTGAACAGACATCTGGAAAATAAGATAGGGTTGCAAGAAGTAGTAGAGATTGAGTTCCACGTTTGGTAATTGGGAAGCAACAAGAATGAACCAAATATTCCTAGTTAGTGGAAAACTAATGGGCTTGTATTAGAAGCCTGGGATTTTTCTGATGTTAAGAGGAGAAATCAGTAATGATCACATTGAAAAATGCATTCAGAAATCCTAGATCACATCACATAGTATATAGTACCAGCTTTCTGATCAGTTCTTTGGTAGGAGACTAGCACATACCTACCTGTCTGTGGAAACTGTATTATAATAAGGGTTAAGTTTTCAAGCCAGTACTCAGGACAAAACAAAAAATTGGTTCTTTGAAAAAGTAAACAAAATAGATAAACCCTTAGCCACACTAACAAAGAGGAGAGAGAAAACTCAAATTACTAATATTTGTGATGAAAACAGAAATATCATGACAGACACCATTGAAATACAAAACATAATTAGAAGCTACTTTGAAAATCTACACTCCAACAAAATAGAAAATCCCAGAGACATTAACAAATTTCTAGAGACATATGATGCTCCCAAACTGAACCAGGAGGATGTGCACAATTTAAACACATGAGTTTCAAGCAATGAAATAGAAGCAGCCATCAAAAGCCTACAAAACCAAGAAAAGCCCGGGACTAGACAAATTCTCAGCTGAGTTCTACAAGATCTTCAAAGAACTTATACCAAAACTCCTGAAAAGTATTTCATGAAATAGAAAAGGAGGGAACCATTCCAAATTCATTCTGTGAAGCTAGTATCACTCTGATACCAAAGCAGACAAAGACATATCAAGGAAAGAAAACCTTAGACCAATATCTCTGATGAATATAGAAAACAAAAATCCTTAACAAAATTCTGGCAAGTTGCATTCAAAAACATATTAAGAAGATAGTGCACCACGATCAAGTGGGGTTCATCCCAGGGATGCAAGTTGGTTCAACATCTGGAAAATCAATAAATGTGATTCATCACATCAGTAGACTTAAGGTCTACTAAGAATCATATTTCAATAGATGCAGAGAAAGCATTTGACAAAATACAACACCCGTTCATGCTCAAAACACTAGAAAAAATAGGGATGGTAAGAACATACCTCAACATTGTAAAGGCTATTTATGCCAAGCCCAGTGCCAACATCATTCTTTTTTTTTTTTTTAACAGTACAGTATAATTTTATTGCAGAACTTTTTTAAAAAGTATTACAATTATTCCTATTATACCCACCATATTTCCACATTTTCCCCCCATTAATATTCTTATCACTCTATCATTCTCATTTATCCATTTCCTTGGAGAGAGACTCTTTTCTCATGCTGACAACCTATTTTTTTTTAATTTATTTAATTTTGATTGATTGAACACAAATGGAGTATAGCTATTGTTTCTCTGGTTGTACACAAAGTAGAGTCACACCATCTGTGCATTCATACGTGTACACAGGGCAATGATGTCTGTCACACATTCTGTTGTTCTTATTCCCCCCACCCCAACCCCACCCCTCCCTTCCCTCTATGCTATCTATCCTTCCTCCATTCTTGCCACCCTTCCACCCTGCGTTATGCATCATCATTCACTTATCAGAGAGACCATTTGGCCTTTGGATTTTTGGGATTGGCTAATCTCACTTAGCATAACAGTCTCCAACATCATCCATTTACCTGCAAGTGCCATAATTTTATTTTTCTGTATGGCTGAGTAATATTCCATTGTGTATATATACCACAGTTTCTTTATCCATTCATCTATTGGAGGGCATCTAGGTTGGTTCCACAATCTAGCTATTGTGAATTGAGCAGCTATGAACATTGATGTGGCTGCATCACTGTAGTAATCTGATTTTAAGTCCTTTGGGTATAGGCCAAGAGTGGGATAGCTGGGTCAAATGGTGGATCCATTCTAAGTTTTCTAAGGAATCTCCACACTGCTTTCCAGAGTGGCTGCACCAACTTGCAATCCCACCAGCAATGTATGAGTGTACCCTTTTCCCCACATCCTTGCCAACACCTGTTGTTGCCTGTATTCTTAATAAAAGACATTCAATTGGGGTAAGATGAAATCTTAAGGTGGTTTTGATTTGCATTTCTCTTATAACTAGGGATGTTGAACATTTTTCATAAATCTGTTGATTGCTTGTAGATCTTCCTCTGTAAAGTGTCTGTTCATTTCCTTGGCCCATTTATTGATTGGGTTATTAGTGTTCTTGGTGTAAAGATTTTTGAGTACTTTGTAGATTCTGGAGATTAGTGCTCTATCTGAAGTGTGTATGGCAAAGATTTTTCTCCCACTCTGAAGGCTCTCTCTTCACATTGCTGATTGTCCAACATCATTCTTAGTGGAGAAAAACTGAAAGCATTTCCTTTAAAAACTGGAACAAGACAGGGATGCCCATTGTCACCACTTCTATTCAACATTGTGCTTGAAATACTAGCCAGATCAATTAGACAGACCAAAGAAATTAAAGGGATATGAATAGGAAAAGAACTCAAGCTGTCACTATTTGTTGATGACATGCTTCTATATTTAGAGAATCAAAAAAACTCCACCAGAAAACTTCTAGACCTAATAAATGAATTCAGCAAAGTAGCAGGATATAAAATCAACACACAGAAGATTAGCATGGCCCCTGCGCAAGGATGACATGCAAATTCGTGAAGCGTTCCATATTTTTAAGGTGGTGATGTCTCTGTGTGTGAGTGGTACCGGCGTGTGTACAAGTCCCTTTGCCCCATATCCTGGGTCTCGACTTGGGATGACCACCGGGCCGAAGGCACATTTCCTGGGAAGATCTGAGCTGGTTCCACCCTGCCTCTCCTGTCTTCTCTCCTTCTTCCAGGGTGGTAAAGGGGGACCTGGGTACTTGGTAGTTCCTACCCTGGGCTGAATCATGACTTAACTAATAAATAAGTCACTGGAAAAGTCAAAATAAATAAATAAATAAATAAATAAATAAAATCAACACATGTAAATCTAATGCATTTCTATGCATAAGTGATGAATCATCTGAAAGAGAAATGAGGAAAACAACTTCGTTCACAATAGCCTTAAAAAAATTTTTGTATCTAATTTTCAAGAGGGGCAAATCATTCATACAAAGAGCTGCTGGTGGGATATTGTTTTATAATTTTTTAGGGATATTGGCCTGTGGTTCACTTTTTCCTTTTCTCAGTTATTGGAAAATTTGATTGTTAGTAGATCTGATTGCTTTTAGGGAGTTGTCATTTCCCTTTAGGGGGATGTTTGGGTGAGAATGGGGACCTTGGCAAGGCTAACAGCTGTTAAACAATCAGTGGATTAAGTGCAAGTTGGTCTGTAGTTGAAATCTGCCTCCTGGTTCCTGAAATTATTTTCCTTTGCTTCCAGGATAAATGTTTTTCTGCTCATTCTAGTTACATTGACTCAGTTTTGGCTGGGAATGTTTCTGATACCTTTTCTTTATAAGGGAACTTCCCTGAAAGAGTATTTGACAGTTTATGAACAAATTAAAAATGTTACTTCTGCCTTTCTTGTTTTTCCCCTAGAATTTATCATAAGTTGATTGTAGCAGAACATTTGTGTTCCAAATTAATTGTGTTATCTAACCATGTTGGGAATGGTAGAGACTGATGTTTAGGTGGGAGCATTAGGCAAGACTTACCTGTATGGTGTGGTGAAATCTAAGTTCTAATAACCTATAAAACATTAACTGTAAAATTTACTTAGCTGGCTGATTATTAATCTTACTAATGGGTTAGTGGGTTGAGGTTACATACATGTATCATACATGTGCTCTCATATCTAGTTTTATCTAGAGACTAAAATAATTGTTAGTCAGTGACCATTGCCCATTTAGCACTATGTGGCTAGCCTTGAGCATGCTAGGCAAGTGTTCTATCACTGAGCTACATTCCCAGCCTGTGAATGCCTATTTTAATACTGCAGATGAAAGAATCTAATTGAGTGTATGCTGACCTTTTTGTAGGAGATAATGAATCTGAATCCTGAGCCAGGATCATATCTCCAAGCTCTGTTTAGGCTTCACCAATAAACTGAATCAGGAGGTTTTTTTTTTTTTTTTTTTTTTTTTTTTTGTGGTATCAAGATGACATTTAGAGAGCCTGGATAGAAGGGAAATGAACAAGGGTTTCAATGTTCATTTGCTTATTTTCTTGTTACTTTATGAGTAGAACTTAAATTCGCTTTTAGAATCGATACCACAGTTGTTAGTGGACTAGTCTCTACCTTTAGGATAACAGATGGAAATGTCCTGTTCTTTCTGCCCAAGGTTGCTCCTGTTGGCCTGAACTCAGCTGAATTTTTGGCCCAAACTGCTGGGGGTTATTCAAACCTTAATTTAGTGGATGGGCCCAGTTTTCCAATCATTAGTAGAAGCTTAGCTGCAAATGTGGAATAGTTGTATTTTCTTGGAGTATATTTTGTTATCCCTTCTAGAGGTATTTAGATTGATTTTGTAATTCTGATTGGTGATATCAGTTTTGATTCCTAAGTGGCTTAACCAGCTTGTTTAATCAGAAAAAGAATTTTTTTCTCTTCCAAAAAAAAAAAGACAAAAAAAAAAACTCCCAAAAACTGAACTCCCAATCCCCCTCTTCAGTTTTTATGTCTAGATATAACATATAGTTCTGAATGCAGATTGAATATCTTTTATCTGCAATGCTTAGGACCAGAAGTATTTCAGATTTTAGAGTTTGTTTTTTCCTTTTTTTAAAAATATTTTTTTTGTCAGTGTACCTTTATTTCATTTATTTATTTATTCATTTATTTATATGCGGTGCTGAGATTTGAACCTAGGGCCCCACACATGCCAGGCAAGTGCTGTACCACTGAGCCACAACCCCAGCCCTTCCTTTTTTTTTTTTTTTTTGAACCAGGGATTGAACTCAGGGACACTTGGCCACTGAGCCAGATCCCCAGCCCTATTTTGTGTTTTATTTAGAGACAGGGTCTCACTGAGTTGCTTAGGGCCTCGCTAAGTTGCTGAGGCTGGCTTTGAACTCGCGATCCTCCTGACTCAGCCTCCCAAATCGCTTGGATTACAGGCGTGCGCCACCATGCCCGGCTTGTCAGCCCTTCCTTTTTTTAAAATTTGTTATATTTATATGGACTTTACCACTTGAGCATCTCTAAAATGAGATGCTTTGAAATTGAAACTTTTTGAGTACTATATGATTACGTACTTGTGAAACTATATTTTACTATGGATCATAGACTAATTATGTCTGTTTTTCTATATTGATCTATAATAAAACTATGCTTTTCTGGTGTATTTTAATTTGAAATTAACCTGTATGAGTAAAATCAAATTCAATTTAAAATCTTCTCAAATTAATATTAGCATTGTTTCCAGTGAGTTCTAAAATAATTCCCAGGCCTTAGAAGTGACTATTTTAAAATAATACTCTTAGGGCTGGAGTTGTGGCTCAGTGGTAGAGCACTTCGCTAGCACATGTGAGGCACTGGGTTGGATCCTCAGCACCACATAAACATAAGTAAATAAAATAAAGTCATTGTGTTAAAAAAGTACTCAAGATTTCTATGTGGTGGGGGGATGGGCTTGTGGTGGTAGCATAGGGGTAATACTGATGTTGGAGAAAGTATTTTATGGAATTAGAAATTTGAGATGGGTCTCTAAGCTTCTAAAAATAGATAATTGTGATATTGCAATATAATAAGAATAGCTGGGCATGATGTAAACAAGACCAATAGCCAGGCAAAGAGGTTCATACCTATAATCTCAGCAATTTGGGAGGCTGAGACAGGAGGATGTCAATTTGAGTTTGGCTTCAGCAACTTAGTGAGACCCATGTCTAAAAATAAAAACAGTAACTCAGTGGTAAAACACCCCCCCTTCAATCTCTAGCACCAAAACAAACAAACAAACAAAACAAAACCTGAAAAACAAAACTAAAACTAAAACTGTGTGTTTGATCTCTGTCCCTGGTTCCTGGCACGGGAACTTAAAACTCTTGAACTGCCAAGGGGTTGTCTCTTTGTATGCTAATGAGATGATTGATGGCAGGGGAAGCTGGTTGCTGGGGATCAGCCAATAATTGGAACTTTCAGCCCCACTTAACACTTCAGGGAGAAGAGGAGCTGAGGCTGAGCTGATCACCAGTAGCCAGTGATTTAATCAGTTATGCCTATATAATGAAGCCCTCATAAGAGACCAAAAGGTCAGGATTTGGAGAGATTCCAGGTGGGTGAACTAGCACTCACTGGTGCCAGAGGATGATGTACTCCAGCTCCATGGAGATGGAAGCTCTTGCAGTCACGACCCTTCCAGACCTGGCCCTATATAGGATTTCTTCGTGTGACCAATTGTATCCTTTGAGATACCCTTTGTATTAAATGGGTAAACATAAATAAAAAGCTCTTTGAGCTGTACTGGCAAATTATCAAACCCTGGTATGGGAGTGTGGGAATCCTGATTCAGTAGTCTGTTGCCCGGAAGCACAGTTAATGTTATAAACTTGGGATTTGGGATTAGCATCTGAGGTGGGGGGAGCATCGAGGTAGATAATGTCAGAGAAAATCTGGTATCAAGTGTTGAGTGATATGTGAGAGTAGAAAGAACTTTCCTATCTTTAATATACTACAAGTAATTCTATAATGTTTTTCTTAATTTGGAAGTGTTTATGAGTAGGGGTTTTTTGTTTGTTTGTTTGTTTGTTTTGTTTTTTTAGAAGGGGGTTGTTGTTATGGCTGAAAACCAGATCCTTGCTTTTGTTCTTAGGAAATATTGAGCAAGGTTAGGTATTTTCTGTGGTACCATAAGTGGTATTTGCCCATTGACCTAGTTATATATTTTAAAATAGGATTAAGAATATAAAATTAATATGTGGTTATTACAGAAAATTTACCAAGTATGGGAAAGTAGAAGAAACAATTAATCAAGTATTTGTGTCTTAGTCTGACAAATAATCATTCTTACTAGCAGACGCTATTCTGGCCTGTGGATATGGAAATAAACAAGGTAAGGGTATGTGTGTGTGTGTGAGAGAGAGACAGAGTCACTGAGACTGTCTTAATTCTAGTAGTGGAAAGGGGGAAAGATTTATAAATAAGTCAGTTGTTTTAAATGCCAAGAAAATAAATGTGTGGTGGCAGAAGGTGGGCCAGGGCCAGGGCCTGACTTGGTTGGGGTGGTTAGGGAAGGCCTTTCTTAGAAAGTGATGTTTGAGTTAACCCAAAAGATAAGGCACATTCATGTGGAGAGCAGGGGGAGGAGAACTTTAAGTGGAGGATGCAGCAATTCTAAAGGCCCTGACATAAAAATGAGTTCGGTTTTATCAGGGAACATGAAGTGGAAAGAAAATAAGTGTTTATACTAGCACCATAATAAACATACTTTTTGAGTCTTTTTGGATGCATAATTTAACTTGTTTTTACAGAATTTGTATTCTGCTTTTTCCACAGTTGGTTCTTAATATAAACATTTCGCTTCATTAGATGTTTTTAGTGTTGGCATCATTAATTTTGTAAGTGCATCGTGATTTACTTACTTCTTCTTGGTAGTTTGACTTTTATATTTCTTTTTTCTTTTAGAAATATTTTAATTATTTTGGTGTTGGTTATCAAACCTAGGGCCTTGAGTATGCTAAGACATGCACCACCACTGAGGTATACAGCTAGCCCTCTGTTATAAATATTTTGATGAGCTTTGTATCTAAAACTTTGTTTTGTGAGCAAAGACATGCATTATTTAATATTTTTGCCCAAATACTTGGCAAAATGGACTAATTTTAGTTTATGTTATAGTTACCAATATATGGAAAACATACATTCTGGCCAGCATCAGGCGTTTTCTTTTTATTTTTGAATTGGGGTAAAGTGCAGATAACAGAAAAATTTTTTTATTTGTTATTTTTATTTGTACATGACAGTAGAATATATTTTGACATATCGTATGTACATGGAGTATGATTTCCCATTCTTGTGGTTGTACATGATGTGGTGTTATAGTGGTTGTGTATTCATATATTAGCATAGGAAAGTTACGTCTGAATCATTCTATATTTCCCATTAAAAATGTGGAACGCTTCACAAATTTGTGCAGGTGCCATTCTAATCTTCTGTGTATTGTTCCATTTTTAGTGTATGTGCTGCAGAAGTGAGCACAGATAACAGAAAATTTATTGTGGTAATTTAAGATGTGTACAGTTCAGTGCTAATAAATATATTCACAATGTTGTGCAGTAGTATCTGAACTTTTTCATCACCCATTAAACAATCAACTTACTTTGTCTTTATTTTTCAGTGCTAAGGATCAAACCCAGGGTCTCACACCCTCAGTCCTAATAGTCAACTTCCTAATCCTTCTTTGCCATTAATACCTGGCAACCACTAATTTACTTTCTGTCTCTATGGTTTTGTGTATTCTGTACCTTTCATATAAATGGAATCATACAATTTGTGACTTCTTGTGTTTGACTTCTTTGACTTAGTATAAGATTTTCAAGGTTCATCCTTGTCATAGCAAGCCTAAGTACTTCATTCATTTTTATGGCTCAGTAATATCCATTAATGGAATGTATTACATTTTGATTATTCATTCATCTTTTGATGGACATTTGGGTTGTTTTCACTATTTGACTATTGTGAATTGAGCTACTTTCAAGATTTATACAAGTGTTTTTTGGGGGGAGTACCAGGGATTGAACTCAGGGGCACTCCACCACTGAGCCCACATCCCCAGCCCTATTTTGTATTTTATCTAATGACAGGGTCTCACTAAATTGCTTAGTGCATCGCTGCCATTGCTGAGACTGGCTTTGAACTTGGGATCCTCCTCTCTCAGCCTCCACAGCTGCTGGGATTACAGGCGTGTGCCACCACTCCCAGCTATATATGAGTGTTTTGAGTACCTGTTTTCAATTTCTTTGGATATTAACTTGGAGTAGAATTGTTAGGTCACAGACTAAATTTTATTTATTTATTTATTTTTTTTTGGGGGGGTGCTGGGGATTGAACTCAGGGCCCTGTGCTTACAAGGCAAGCACTCTACCAACTGAGCTATATCCCCAGCCCCCTAAATTTTAGCTGATTGACGACCAGCCAACTGGTTCCCCCTTTGTCTACACCATTTACATTCCCACCAGCAGTGTGTTAAGTTTCCAGTTTCTCCCATTCTTCACCAATGCTTATTATTCTGTGTGTGTGTGTGTGTTTTGTTTTTATTATGGTCAGCCTAGTGAGTGTGAAGTAGTATTTGTTTAAAATTTTTTTTTTCTTTTTTTTTTTTGTGTGCCAGGGATTAAAACCAGGGCCTCACACATGCTAAGCACTCTATCCAGTCCCCTTATTGTGGTTTTTGATTTTCATTTCCCTAATGACATTGCACATTTTTTTCATGTGCTTATTGGCCATTTTTTTTTTTTAAGTTTGAATTTCAAACTTGTGTAACTAGCACATCAGATCAAGAAACATTCGGAACCAGTTTCCCTCATGCCCTCTTCCATTCATAGTTTCACTGAAGAGTAACCCTATCTGACTTGCAGTGGTTTAACTTAGTTTTGCCTGTTTTTGTACTTAAATGAATAGATCACAATGTATGTATTCTGTCTCCGTTTCTTTAACATTAGCTTTGTGCCATTCCATTGGTATTCATTTTATTCCATTGTATGAATTCTAAGTTTGATGAACAAACTCTTAGCTTAGTTGCAATTTTTGAATATTATAATGTAATAAATATTCCAGTACTTGTTTTTTTTCTTGAGCATTTGTATGTGAACCAAATACAACTTCTGTAGCTACAAGTGGTTGTGTTAGGTTCAGTTTTAGTGTTATTTTTACATTGTCACCATCAGAATAAATATTTCCTTTCACATGGCACTTTTTAAAATTTTAGTTCTTTTTTGAATGCAGAGAAGTTTTAAGCTGTTTCTTTTTCTTTCTTTCTTTCTTTCTTTCTTTCTTTTTTATTTTTTCCATTTCATTGGTTATTTTTAAGTTTAGAAAGTGATCCCTCTATACCCAGAGTTTTGAAGCAGGAGGCAGTTGTCTTGAGCCAGGTATTCTTGGTACAGGTTGGGTATTTCTTATTGAAAATGTTTGGGACCAGAGGTATTTCAGATTTGGAGTTTTTCAGATTTTGGAATATTTGCACGTACTTTATTGGTTGATCATCCCTAATCTGAATCTTTTCTCTTTTGGGGTGGGGCTTGCTTTGTCGGGCAGTCTGCCATCAAACTCTTGGGCCCAAACAATCCTGCCTCAGCCTCCTGACTAGCTGGAACTATAGGTGTATAGTCCAGGTCTTCAGTGCTCCAAACTCTGAAACTTTTTGAGTGCTGACATGATATTTTAAAAGCTATGGAATCTGGAATATTTCAGAATTTGAATTTTTCTGTGTGAAGTTTAAAATTAATGAAATATAAATATACTTGAAAAACAGAATATCTTCTGATCTGGGAAACTTACTATTGTTTTGTTTTCTTGTATATCCAATGTTTTTATAGTAATTATAGAGCTTGTAAATTAATTTTAAGTGACTTATTGGGACCAGAATCAATATTTTAATTCTTTGATCTTTGAGATCTATTAGCCTTCTGTTCTTCTTACTTTCTTAAAATTACCAAATGAAAATTATCCAAGAAAATCAATATGATAATGCTGCTACTCCAGAGCAAACTACTCTTAGTGTGTACACTTTGTTTTTTATGCATTTTTTAATTGAATACAGTCTTCTATTTTGTGTAAATATTTTCTTTTCTAATGAAATATTCTAAAGAATGATTTTTAAAAATTAAGAGCAAGGTTTTAAATTTTTATTAAGGTAGTATGCATGTACATGATTTCTAAAGTGAAATAGTTCTAGGGTTTTTTTTTACTTAAAAAAGGAAAGGTTCTTAGAGTTATTTTGTTCCCCTCTATAACTCTGCTTTCAAGAGGAATCATTGTCAACTTTTACTTGTTCCTTCTGTAGTATTTGTAGATAAGATGTGTAAACTATTATCTCTTAACTTGTTCCAATTTAGATTTCTTTTTATGTTCCATGGTGGACAATAGCTATTTGGTTTTTAAACATTGCCCCCACTCCATGATGCAGACTTTTCATCTTCTAAATATGGTTATATAACAAATTTTGACTAAGATTTGCATTATTATGATTACACAAGTATTCATATCTGAGCCATGCTGTATGTGATTACATTTTGAGACAGTTTTTGTTATGTCTACATTTAATGAATCTTTGTGTTTGTTTGATTTTCATTCATTCATGAACTATTCAGTTTAAAACTGTGCTACTGAAGTTTAATTCTCAGTTTAGTCACACACATCAGGTAATCTCTCAGGTTTTTTAAAATTTTTGTTTTAAATTTTTCCTTTATACTTCTAACTTTCTGTTTGAGTAGGGCTGATTGCTTTCTTGACGTTTTTCTTTTTTTTGGTACCAGGGATTGAACTCAGGGGCACTTAACTTTAACCACTGAGCTACATCCCCAGAGACAAGGTCTGACTGAGTTGCTTAGGGCCTTGCTAAGTTGCTGAGACTGGCTTTGAATTCGAGATCTTCCTACCTTAGCCTCCTGAGACACTGGGTTTATAGGAGTGTACTACAGTACCCAGTTTGACCTCTTTCTTATAAGAGGAAATTTCCATTATCCTGGGAATTCTTTTCACCTTTTTTTCTGTGTTGCTTACACTTGTAGCTCCTAAGAAATGATGCATGGGAAGCAATTCTTTGAGACCTAGAATATTTAAGAGTATCTTTATTAAAGCCTACTCTGGCTTGGTAATTGACTATGCTTAGAAGTCAAGATTAGAAGTTATTTTCCCCTAGAATTTTGAAGGCATTATACTACTTAAGTCTTCTTCCAGAATTTCTGTGAAAAATCAGATGTAGTCTGATTTTTAATCCTTTGTAAGAAGCCTACTCCCCCCACCCCCCTTTCTTTCTGGAACCTTTACGATTTTCTTTTCATTCTGGGGCTCTGAAACTTCGTAGTTATATGTCTTAGTGTGTCTTGTGAAAAATTCATTGTATTGGGTTTTAATCTGGAAACATATGCCCTTCAGTGCTTAGAAAGTTACTATTTCTTTGGTAATGGACACTATGAGAAGGAAGGACTCTTGTTATGGGGTTTTGGAGCCGAGTGACCAATCCTTTTTTTTTTTTTTTAATCTTTCCCATTGTGTTCTTTTTTGTTCATTATTTTCCAACGCCTTTGTCAGTCTTAAAAGTATTTGCTATTTTTAAAATACAAAAGCTTTTAAAAATGATCTTTTAATAGCATTCTTATTTCACAGATGCATGTCTTTTCCTTTGACCATATTAATTATGTATATTTTGAAATTTTTTCTGTTCTCTGCATAATCTGTGTCCATGTATCATCCATCCCCCACACCTGCCTTGTGGTTCCTACCTTTTAAATGAAAGATTTTCTCAAAAGTTGGTTGTTCGTTGGATGTCTCTTCAGATTTAAAATTTTTTTTTGGAGGAGTGGTAGTTGAATCCAGGACCTTGCTGCATGCTGAGCATGTCGTTTATACCCCTAGCCCTTAATTTTCCTCTAAAAATGAATTCCAAGTTATTTTTTCATGGGCAGGATTTATAGAATGATATTCCTTTTTGAATGATTTCCTGGTGAATCTGGCTTTTTCTGAGAGCCCCTTGGGTCTGTGTCTGAAGATCCTTTTTCTTTTAGGCTGTTTTTCTGTTAGAGGATCCTCTCTGAGAAAATAAACTTGACTACCAGGCTTTTGTGGATGAGTTTGGGTGGGGGATAACTGATAGTTACCATTTAATGCTTAAACTTTCACTCAATTCACATCGTACCACACAGGATGACTTTATTTACAGTGCCTTTAACGTAAACTCTCCAGAGTATAGGACCCAGTGTCTGGTTGGATTGCTTGGATTATGGCATCGGGGAGTTTGATGAATGGACTCCTTATATAGTGAATTCAGCCAGTTCTTTTCAGTTTCCACTACTGATTCCTGAATTTTCTTAGGTATTTGTCTTGGTACCCACCCTATGTAACTGCTAAACAGCTTTCATTTCTCCAGCCTACCTAGTGAGTTACCACAAATCCATCTGCTTTTCAGCTTCTAGAATTGTGCTGCTGTGTATAGTCTGCTGATGTCTCCTTTCCGCATTTTCATTTGTTTGTAGTCTCTACCTTTTAAAATTATTATTTAGTGTTGAACTTACAAGAAACACTGTTCCATTCTGTCAAGGAACGTTGTGAAGAAGACTTCTTAGGTTTGTGTGCACGGCACTCAGTGATGTTACTCAGGACCCTAGTGTGTGCTTAGTTGTTTTATTGGATTAGTGTGAAAAGGGCTAGTTTTGTGATTTTTGAATGGGCTATATTATAGCTGACTAGACTAGTAGTGCTTATCAACTGATCTTTAAAAATTTGGCAGTTCTAGTGGATTAATTTTAGTTTTTTCATTTTGTTTTTTGTTTTGGGTACTGGGGATTGAATCCAGGGATGCTTTACTAAGTGAGCTACATCCCAGTCCTTTTTTTTAGTGTTTTTTTGTTTTGTTTTGTTTTGTTTTGTTTTGTTTTGAGATAGGGTCTCACTAAGTTGCTGAGGCTGGCCTTGAATTTGTGATACCTCTTCAGCCTCCTGAGTTGCTGGGATTATATGCATGTGCCACCATGCCTGGCTAGGTTTGTTTTTTAAATGACCTAATATCACATTAAAGCATTTGTGAAAAAATTCTGTTTTGGTGATTATGAATAATCTATCCAAAAGGAGCATAAAAAAAGCAAAAAGCAAAAGTTCTAGTTCTTTTTTAAAAATTGTTAAAAATTGTAACTATAGCCCCTACTATTTGAACAAAATAATGAGTTTCTTTTGACATTTTTATACATGCATATAATATGCTTTGATCACATCCATCCTCTTACCCTACTCTTTCCCCTTTCCTAATAGTCATTTTTCTCCTTCAGTGTCCTCCACTCCTTTTCTACATGGAAAAGAAAACATGCTACACTTGTCTTTTCTGAGTCTGACTTATTTTGCTTAACATTGATGGTCTCCAATTCCGTTAATTTTTTTCTGTGAATAGCATGATTTTGTTTTTATCACTGAATAATACTCCATTGTGTGTAGATGTCGTGGACATGTAGGCTGATTGCATAACTTGACTATTGTGAACAGTGCCAGGATAAACATGGGTATGCGTGTACTGCTATTGTACATGGACTTTGATTCCTGCAGCTATATACCCAGAAGTGATATAGCTGGATCATGTAGTAGTTTTATTTTTTTTTTTTAAACCAGGGATTGAACTCAGGGGCACTTGGCCACTGAGCCACATCCCTAGCCCTATTTTGCATTTTATTTAGAGACAGGATCTCACTGAGTTGCTTAGGGCCTCGCTAAGTTGCTGAGGCTGGCTTTTGAACTTGAGATCCTCCTGCCTCAGCCTCCCAAGTGGCTGGGATTACAGGCCTGTGCCACCATGCCCAGCTTAGTTGTAGTTTTTTGAGAAACCATCATCCTTATTCCCACAGTGGCAATACTAGTTTATACCAACAGTGTAGAAGGGTTCCTTTTTCCCTGCATCCTCTCTAGCATTTTTATTTTTTGTTTTCTTGATAACAGCCATTCTGACTGGGGTGAGATTGAATCTCAGTGTTGTTTTGATTTGCATTTCCCTGATGTCAAGCATTTTTTTCAAGTAATTATTTGCCATTTTTTCTTTAGAGATGTGTTTAAATCATTTGCTCATTTATTTGATTGAAGTACTTGTTCTTTTGGTGTTAATTTTCTTTATACATCCTGGATATTAATTCTCTGCCAGATGAATAGCTGGCAAAGATTTTCTGCATTCTGTAGGCTGTCTGTTCACTCCGTTAATTGTTTCGTTTGCTGGGTAGAAGATTCTTATATTTGAGGTAATCTCATTTTATCTTATTTTTGAAATAATACTAGGATTTGAATTCAGGGCTTCATCCAGGCTGCTGAGCTGTACCCCAGCCCTTTTAAAAAAAATTTACTTTGAGACAGAGCCTCACTAAGTGACCCAAACTGACCTGGAACTTGTAATCTTTCTGTCTCAACCTCCTGAGCGGCTGGAATTATAAGTGTGCACCACCACACCTTTTCCCCCTTTTGTAAATTCTTGCTGCTATTTCCTGAGCTTTTGGGATCCCATTCAGGATATGGTTGCCTGTACCAATATCTTGAGGTGTTTCATCTATGCTTTCCTTTAGTTGTTTTTATTAGCTTCCTGTAGTAGAAACTAATGGGGGGGAAAAAAAGAGAACTTTTTTACATTAAAGTCTTTGATTGATTTTGAGTTGATTTTTGTACATGTTGAGAGACAGGAATCTGGTTTCAGTCTTCTTCTACACATGGATACCCAGTTTTTTCCCAGCACCCTTTGTTGAAGAGGCTGTCTTCACCGTACGTTTTCGACTGACACCTTTGTTGAGATTCAGATGACTGTAGTTGTGTTTATTCCTGAGTCCTCTTTTCTTTTCCATTCATCTGTGTGTCTTTTTTTTTTTTTGGTGCCTTGTTGTTGTTTTTTTTAATTAATTTTTTAGTGTTTTTTTAAATTGGGTACTGTGAGGCTCAGGACTGGGGCCCCCCCCCCCCACCCATTGCTTTGGTTATTTGGGGTCTTTCGTTCTTTGAGATGAATTCTAAGATTGTTTTTCTAGGTCTGTGAAGAATGTCATTGGTATTTTTTATAGGGATTGCATTGAATTTGTAGATTGCTTTGACATTTTTATATGCATATATAATATACTTTGATTGTATTCCACCCTTTTACTCCTTCTACTTTGGGAGTATGGCCATTTTAATAATCCCTGTCCATTAACATGGGATGTCTTTTCATCTTCTGTGTTGTCTTTAATTTCCTTGTTTGGTGTTTTATAATTTTCATTGTAGAGGTTTTCATGGATAGGTTCATTCCTCATTTCATCTCGTCTTGTCTCGTCTGCCTGCCTGCCTGCCTGCCTCCCTCCCTTCCTCCCTCCCTCCCTCCCTTCCTCCCTCCCTCCCTTCCTCCCTTCCTCCCTTCCTTCCTTCCTAGGCTATTGTGAATGGGAGAGTTTTGAAGGTATAGAATTAGACCATTTGTAAAAGGGATAATTTGACTTTCTCCTTCTCTTTTTGTATCCCTCATTTCTTTCTCTTGCTTGATTGCTCTGGCTAAAGTTTCCAGTACTATATTGAGTAAAAGTGGTGGGGGTGGATACTTTGGTCTTGTTGCTGATTTTAGAGGATATGCCTCAATTTTTCCTGCATTCAGTATGATGTCAGCTATGGATTTGTTGTATATAGCTTTTATTATATTGAGGTAGGATCCTTTTATACCTGGCTTATTTAGGGTTTTTATCATGAAGGTTGTTGACATTTTTCAAAGACTTTTTCTGAATCTGAAATGATCATGTGATTTTCATCTTTGATTCTGTTTAAGTGGTGAATTACATTTATTGATTTACATATGTTGAACCAACCTTGACTATCTGGAATGAAACTAAGTTGATCATGGTATATGATCTTTTTAATGTGATGTTGAATTTAATTTGTGTATATTTTATTGAAGGTTTTATTGCATCTATGTTCATTGAGGATATTAGTCTGCAGTTTTTCTTTTCTTTTTTTGATGTGTCCTTATTAGGTTTTGGTGGCAGGGCAATTCTGGCTTTGTAAGAATGAGTTTGGAAGTTCCTTTTTTATTTTATGGAACATTTTGAGAAGCATTGGTATTCGTTAAAAGTGTGATAAAATTCTATAATGTATTCAGTCCTGGGCTTTCCTGTGTTGGGAGACTGTTATTGCTTTGCTCTCAAATGCTTGTTGCAGATGTATTTAGGCTTTTAATATCTTCTTGGTTTATTTTTGGTAGGTGTGTTTGGAAATTTGTTCATTGCTTTTATATTTTCCAATTTTTTGGCATATAATTTTTCAAAATATTCTCTAATATTCCTCTGAATTTAAGTGGTATGCATTGTAATATTCCCTTTTTTTGTCTCTGATTTTATTTCGACCTTGCCTCCTTTCTTCAGATTAATTTGGCTAAGGGTTTATCAATTTTCCATATCTTAAAAAGAATCAACTCTGTTTCATTGATCCGTTGCTTTGTTCTTTCAGTCTGTTTTTCATTGATTTCTGGTCTGATCTTTTCTTTACTTCTGATTTTTGGTTTGGTTTTTCTAAGGTTTTGAGTTAGGTAATTTATTTGAAATCTCTCTGCTTCTAATGTAGGTACTTATATGTATAAACTGCCCTCCTATAACTCTTTCATTGTGTCTAATAGGTTCTGATAGGTAGTTTTCATTTTCATTTGACTGTGGGAATTTTTAAACTTTCCCCTGATTTCTGCACTAACCCTCCACTTACTCAAAACTGTGTTGTTCAGTTCCACGTATTTGTATATTTTCTGCAGTTTCTTTTGCTACTTTCATTGTTATGGTCTGATGATATGCCAGAAATTATTTCTATTTTTTGGCATTTGTTAATATTTGCTTTATAGCTTCAAATATGGTCTGTTTTAGAGACTGTTCTGCATACTGATGAAAATAGTACATATTCTGCTGCTGTTGAATTAAATATTTCATAGATGTATTTAAGTCCGTTTTATCTATGGTGCAATTTAGCACTGATGTTTCTTTGATTTTGGGAGGGTGGTTCTAGAAGTTCTATTTGGTGAGAATGGGGTGTTGAAATCACCCATTAGTATTGTTTTCAGGCCTATTTCTTCCTTTATCCTGTAGTGTTTGTGTTAAATAATTGGGTGTTTCAGTGTTCAGTGCATATTTATTTATATTGTCATAAGTTATTGATGGTGTTTCCTTTCTCAATAGATCATGATCTTTTTTTTTTTCTTCTGACTTGAAGTCTGTTTTGTCAGAAATGAACATAGCTACTCTTGCTTGTTTTGGGGTTCCATTTGATCAGAATAATTCTTCATTCTTTCACTTTTCAGACATAGCACTTGTTTTACATCTGTTTTAAGCTTTTCTTTTGTAATATTCTTAGTGCATTTTCAAGTAATTAGGCTATACTATCTAAACTTTTTTCTTTTTATTTGAGATTTTAATGTGGCATTCCCTAATTGCATTTCAGAGATTAAGAAGCAACATGATATCTCCAGGTTCATGGTTTTGTTTTTCTGTTGTGCAGATTTTCATGTGAGAGAAATCAGAATTATAGCATGACAGCATCCCTATTGTGTTTAAAATGTTTTAACCCTTCACAGCCCATACTTTAATTAATCTAATTAATGTTGACTAAAATATGCTAGCAGCCCTCTTGTAATCTTTTTTCTTGGGGCTTAAACAGTGAATTATGCTTACTTTCAAACTCCTTCTTTTTCTTATTTAAATAAATTCATTGCTTTGTGGTGACATTTAGCTGAATAAAAGGAAGATTTCTACTATTTGGTCTTTTGCACACTGTTATTAACATATTCCCATATTCTGGGTTTTGTTTTTTTCTTTGGTGATTGAACCCATGGCTTGAATGCATGCTGAGCAAATGCTTTACTGCTGAGCTACAGCTTCAGCCAACATATTCCCTTGTTTTAGGTTAACATTTATACAATTTAAAACATTGATATTTCTAATGGATAAGTCACTCAATTTGTAGTTCCTCTTGGATTAATAGTATCTAGTATGTATTTTCCTACCTATTGTTTACCCTCTTTTATTTTGTCCTTATTTTCCCCTTAAACTGTTTGCTCATTCTCTTCCAACAAGCCATTGACATTTTCCAAAGTTAGAAAAAGCAGTAACAACTTCACTGACCAAAAATGGTGAAAGAGTATGGATTTTATGATTAGAATATGCATACGCATATTTGATTTTTCTCCCCTCAAAAATCAGGGTCAAGAATTCCAATTTTGTGTGTGCCACTAAAAATCGCTTAAGTTTTTGAGTCTATTTAATGGGATGATAGTGTTATTTTACTCATAGTATGTACTTTTTTTAAGTATACATACATAGTTTTGCTTTAGAAATTTCTAGCAGACTAGAATACTCAGAAAAAGTTTTACATTATATTATAGTTGAATGAATAAGATTCTGAATAAGCTTGATCCCTCAAAACCTTATATGTGAAAGGCTATTGGGTAATATTTACATTCATTGTATGTAACACATCTGTGATTTTTCCTTTTTTTATTTGGACCATTTATAGCCACATGAAACTCAAGTTTGTGAAGGTTTTTATAAAGTGATTTCAGTTTTGAAATTTTGCATATTGGCTGATGTTCTGATTTTTTAAACTTTACATTTGGTAGATGTAATGCTTTTCTTAATTTACCTTTTCGGAGTCCTTCTGATTGATTCTCCTTAAGTGTTGTCTTTGAAAATAAACATGACTCATCGCTGTTTGGTAGCCAGAGCATGCCTGTAATGAATGCCTCTTTGTACATTTTCAAGCTCTGGTAGAATAAATATAGTAATTCACTTCCTTTTTGAAAGTGGATACTAGTGTTAAACTTAAACATGAACAGAAAAACGAGCAAGGTTATATCTGCAGGTATACTTTTTTTCCTACTTGGCTATTTTGAGTATTCATGTATGACTAAAATAATTTATAATTTTACTATTTTTCCATTTATTTCAGGGCTCATTTTTTGGATAATTCTTCAGGAGCTTTTAAATGTGTACCTGGAACTATAGAAGAGCCAAATATGTAGTTAAAAAAAACTTAGGAAATTTTAAGAAGTTCCATATCAAATTTTAAATGTATAATTATTTCTATTTAAGGAAAATGACCATTTAAAGGTGGAGTCCTCCTATTTTGGGTGGCCAAGAACCATTACTTAATTAATTCATTTTTTTCAGTATTGATTTGTAGTGTACTTTTCTCTTAAGTTCTCAGTTACATTTGACTATTGTGCTCAATCCTCACTGTTATTGTTGTGGCTGTATTTCATCATGTGTCTTAATATCTGATTATGCAGGTTTATTCTTTTAAAGGTTGATTTAGCTGTTGGTAGTTGTTAACCTTTCTTTTTTTTTTTTTTTACATAAACATTTAAGTTAAATTTATTGTGTTCCTTAAATTTGGAAATTTGAGATTGCCTTTAATTTTTAGGTTAATGGATAGAGAATTGCTATTCTAATACTACTGGATTATATTGATTTCTTGTGGATAGATGACATTAATGGCAACAGTGACAGTTTCGTCTTTTGCCTTCCAAATATTGTACTCTTTCGTTTTTCATTTTTATCATTGTTGGTCTGGGTCTCACCTTGTGCTAGTCAGCATGAAAGCATACTTCTTTAAGGAGAGTTCATCCAAAGTTTTTTCATAATTTTATATTTGTTGTAGGTTTTTAGTATATGTAACCAGTGCTATATTAAGAAAGTCTCTTCTGGGGTTGCTTAGATTTAAAAATGCTATTGAATAGGTGCTGATCTTGTCCCAATTTTTTCCTGTTTCTATTCAGACAACTGCATTTTTTCTTGAAGCCACCAATATAAAAATTTTAAAAATGTTGAATTTGGTTAGGCAGTATTTTATTTTAGGATTTTTTGTTTGTTCTTTTGGGATTGAACCCAGGGACACTGTGCTACAGAGCTACATCTCTGGGCGAGCGCCCCCCGCCCCCACTTCAAAGTGGCTGAGGCGACCTGGAACTTGGAATCCTTTGCCTAAGGCTCCTGAGTAGCTGGGATTCCAGGTGTGCGCCACCATTTCCAGTTTAGATTTTTTTATATCTACTTTGTGAGTTGAATTAGCCTATAACCTTATAGTTTTGTTATCTGGCTTAAATTTAAGATTATACTAACCTACAAAATGAGATAGGAAGCCTTTGCTCTTTTTAAGCTTCTGAAACAACTTGTATAAAATAGGAATGAGTTATTTCTTTAAGGCTTACTAAAACTCACCTAGTAAAAGTTTTCATCTGGGCATGGTGTGCCGGGAAACCCAGAAGGCTAGGGCAGGAGGATCTCAAATTCGAGGCTGTCTTCAGCGATTTAGTGAGATCCTGTCTCAAATAAAAAGCCAAAATGGGCTGGGGAGGTTGCTCCGTGATTAGTGCACCTGGATTCACTCCCCAATACTCCCTACTCCCCCCAAAATAAAAGTTTCCACCTGGATTTAGCACTCTCTCATTTTCATTTCTGGAAGGGAACATTTGTTTCAGTTTCTTTGGAAGTTCTTTCTCTTGCTCTCCTTTTTCTTTTCTTTTTTTTAAAAGAAAAGGTTATAACTATTTACCAAGAAACAATTTTTGGTTTTGTTTATTTTCTCAATTGTTATTTTGATCTAGATTTTCATTGATTTCTGCTCTTTATTATTTCCTTCCTTTCAATTTCTTAGCTTTTCTGTTTTTTTCTTTGTTTTGTTTTGTTTTTTGCCATTCCTATTTACTGATGTTTAAAGTTAAATATTTTCCTATTAAATTCTGCATTAGCTGTTAACACATATATTTTCGAAATGTTTCTTAATTCTCATTGGTTTCCTTTTTTACCTAAGAGTAATTTAACTATACTTGTTTTTGGTTTTCAAACTTGGGGATTTAAAAAGTTATTTTATTGATTTCTTTTTGAAAAAAAATTTTTTAGTTGTCAATGGACATTTATTTAATTTATTTATTTTTATGTGGTGCTGATAATCAAACCCAGTGTCTCACAAATGCTAGGTAAGTGCTCTACCACTGAGCTATGACCCCAGCCCTATTTTATTGATTTCTGATTTCATTTTGTTATATTATATTAGATTATAATATAATCTGTAAAATAGACCTTTTGAAACTAATGATGTTTCCTTTATGCCTAATACATGGTTCGGTAACACGTATGTTTTGAATGTGCTAGAAAAAATATTTCCTACATGTTGGTGTATGTAGATCTGTGTATTTTTAGATTTGAACCTTCTAATTGTACCGTTCAGGACTTGATATTTTCACTTATATTTTGTCTACTTGGTCTATCAATAGTTCTGAACTGAACACATTAAATTAAGAATAATTGTTCCTTTTTCTTGCAGTTCTAGATGGTTCTTAGATATATTTTGAGCTCTGTTTACAGTGAATTTTTTTATTTTGATAGATTATATTCTCTTGTCATTTTCATCGCTGTGTAGCATCTTTATGTATTTTTATATTCCTTTTGCTCTTTTGAAAAAATTTCAAATCTTTAGTAGGAAAAATTGTAATATTACAATGAAAATTAATGTACTCTTCACATAGATTCACCATTTACTAATTTTTTTCATAGTTTCTTTTTTTCTCATTTTTCTACCTGTGTCTCTGTGTTTATATTTACTTCACCATTGAGATTTATTTGCACACAGTGCTTTTGCCTTAAATGTAAAAATTACAAGCTGTCTCCTACATAATCACAACATAGTTATATTCTGGAAGTTTGATACTGTTATTGTCTAATATGTTATCCGTGTCCAGGTTTTTTTAAAGTCTCCCAATAATGTTTTTTATTGTATTCTCTCCATTCCCTCTCACCCTCCATTCAGGATCCCATCAGTTATATTTGCTTCATATCTCTGTTCCTTAGTCTAGATTGTAGAATAGTTCTTCAGCTATCCTTCCCTCCTTCCCCCCATCCCCTTTCTTCTTTCTGGGCTAAAGGTTGAACCCAGGACTTTGCACATACTAGAGAAGTGTCTTCTATCACTGAGTTATCCTGTTCCATGGGGGTTAGACTGTTTGCTTTGTAAAATGTCCATTATTTTGGATATGGTTCATTGTTTTTGTTTATATGGATTTAGGCAAAATATTTTTGGGGTGGAATATTATATTACATCATGATGTCTTCTTTTCAGTCCACCATCCGGAGCAGTAATGACAGTTTGCCCCAGTGTTGTGGTTGTTTGGTTATTTTGGTAAGATGATGTCCACCAGATCTCTTCATTGTAAAGGCATCCTATTCTTTTTGTAATGTATTAGTGGTCTGTGGAGTACTGCTTTGAGGATGAATGAATATCCAACAATCTCTAACCTAGTCTTTTAGCATCCATTAATTTTTTTGCTTGAATCAAATATAGCTTAAATGGGGATTTTCTATATCTATTATGCAGCCATTCCCCTATAATTTTACCTTGCTTCATATTTTATTTTTCCCACTTTTTTCCCCCCTCCAAATTTCTCCCATCCTTTTATTCTGAGTCTCTCCTTACTTTCCCCGAATAATTGGAGTTTTCTTCTGTTGGTTTAAAATCACAATTTTAAAGCCAAGTGCATTAGTACACACCTGTAAACCTTGTGACTTAGATATGAGGCAGGAGGATCAATTGCAAATTCAAGACCAGCCTTGACAACTTAGTGAGACCCTGTCTCAAAAAATAATAAAAGGGGTGGGGACTTAGCTCAGTGGTAAAGCACCTGGTGTTCAGTTCCTGGTAAATCAATTGATCAATCAGTCAATAAAATTACACCCTTTTTTTTGTGTTCACCATTTGTCCTTGACTTAAAACATATATATGTTTATTCCTCTATCTTGTTTTAAAAAATTTAAGAGTATCTCTGTCTTCTCTTTAATAAGACAGGTACTTTGTTAACACTCATTTTCGTGGTGAGGTTTCCTCTCACTAGTCAAACTGATATTATCTTAAGATTTTCAGTTCTTTTTATTATGGATATACTTTTTGTTTTTGCCTTTCTTGCTTTTTTCCCTCCCTGCATCTTTCTCCCTCTCATTTCCTCCTTCCCTTTTGTTTTTCCTTATTTTCTCTTTTCTTGTTTAATTTACTTGTGTCAGTTTTTTCTTTTTTTAGAAGATTTCTAATGTACATTTATGATATAATTTACTTTCCATATAATTAAAGTAACAAACATAAAGTTTTGATTTTTATGCATAAAGTATAGCGATACTTTTCAACAACTTAAATTCCCTTAACTCTGTCTCATGCATGAAGCATTAGGTATATTAAACATTGAAGTGGCTTTAGGTCTAGCTGGATGTTTGCTCTTCAGTAGGTATCTTCTGTTCTTTTCAGCTAGCTGTTGCCTTACCTTAAAAAAAAGAAAAAGAAAAAGAAAAAAACGAGGCCAGGCTTGGTGGCACACTTTTGAGACTTGGAAGGTGGAGTCCGTAGGATCTTGAGTTGGAGACCAACCTAAACAATTTAGTGAGACCTTGTGTCAAGATAAAAATTTTAAAAAGAATGGGTAGGAGATGTAGCTCAGAGGTAGAGTGTATCTGACCCCCTGTGCATGCACACACCACAACTATTTTGTATAATGCCTTGCAGTTTGGGTTATATTATATCTCAGTATTAACCTGGTTCCAAGGCACTGCCATTACAAAACATGGAATCTCCATAGTAATGATTTAACCCTGTGTTAGTATTTAAATTCTTATAACTTACCACTGGAAGAACACTTGTTTTATACCAGAACAGAAACATAAATAATTTATTATTTAGGGTATATGCCCCACACGTAGGGGGACAATAGGAAGGGTGTTTGGAAATCATCTGTGCTGGATCTCATAATGACCTAACAGCTGTGGCCACTTGTTCAACTTATTTACCATTTTTATCTCACTGATCAGTTGTTTTAATTTTCATTTGAACATCTATAGAAAGGTTGAAGTGTTAAGGTGGCAACTGTGTGTGAAGAATAACTTATTCAGTGGCAGGAAGAAAAGAGTAAATTTTAACCATTTGCTGCCCAAGTTGTGTCTTTATCACCCAATTATGATTGTGTGTGTGTGTGACTTTAAAAATGAGACTGCTGTCTGGAAGATTAGGTATTCAAACTCTGTTCCTAGAACAAATAATTTCATAGACACTATTATAGTAAATTTAACCAGTGTATATATACCAATCAGTCTTTTCAGGCTTAGTAATTGGGAAAAAATATTCATACTCTTTTTTTTTTTTTTTTGGTAGTTGTTGCAGTTTAATTTGATGAGTATGAATAGGTAAAAGTTTTTGAAAAGGGACTCTTGAAGCCCAGTCATCCATTTACTCTACCACTTTTAGTTTACCTACAGCCATATGTAGGTCCTCCTAGTTTTGTAATAGGCTTGAGAAATTTCAGGAACCTGTTTATTCTTTAGAGACCAGCAAATTGAAGACCAGAGAGGACTGAACTCAGCTCAAGTTGTCCTGCCTCTGCTGATGAAGTACTAGTTCTGACTGGCAACGTGATGATCCAGGGAGTTTGCCTGGCCAGGCTCACTCAGCCTTGTCTCTAAGAGGAGAAAAGTTTCTAAGAATTGGGTTTTTCAGTTAGGAGCATTTTTTTTTTAGACATAGCTATCTGTTTCACTAATAGTGGTACTTCCAGAATAGAGTATGCCATGAGATTGGTTTGCTAAGTGACTTCTGAGGTCAGCCAAGGAAAAACAAAGTAAAACAGCTTCAGAAGAGTCTTTCTCAACAACAAAGGTAGTGGGAGGGCATAGAGTTATGTCAAAATATTGAGAAAACTGTATTGTCTAAATTTTTAAATAATAAGAATAATGCATAAGGCAGGGGGTGTAGTTCAGTGGTAGAGCTTGTGTTTAAGCAGTTAGGTCCTGGGGTCTATCCTCAGAACCACAAACCAAACCAGACTAGTAAAACAAAACCACCACCACAACAAAACAACTCCAAAATCCTAAGGAACAGTTACAGGCATTGTGTATCTTGAGTTAAAAAGGGCACTTCTAGCCTATAAACACTTAATTTTTATGAATTGGATTTATCATCATTTTAAATGTTGCCTTCTGCTAAATTACTCCTTTAACATGAATTCAGTTGGCTATATTTTGTTCAGTCATATTCTTAAATGTTAGATGAAATTCATTTAATGTTTTGAACTTTATATTTTTAGATATACTATAAAGATTACACAGCTGTTTCTTAAATATGCATGTAAATTACTTTGAGCATTTGGACCATGATTTGGATCCTATGCCAGCTGATGGTCAGCTGATACAAATGAAAAGAAGCTAACACACAAGAATGAAAATTCTTAAAGGACATCAACATCATACTTCAAAATGTTCTGGGATAGTGCCTACCTTGTTTTAGGCACCAAAACATCAATGACCACAGTTCTCAAGACGAGGAGACTGGTTTGGGTTGTCTGTTGAAAGCTGGGGGTGTTTCCCCCTCATTTTGTTAGGAATTAGAGTAAGTGTGACCATCTAGTCATGTCAAAATAAATTTCCTTAAGTTAACGTCAGTTTCCACAGTTCATATGATTAAAATTTATTGGGTTAGAAAAAATATTTAGTTTGATTCTTTGTGTCATGGCTAATTTGGTAGATTGAGTGCTTTCAAACTTCAATTAAATATCTCTGATTGAATTTTCCTCAATATGTCAATTCTGTGTTTATTTAGTATAGTTTCTACATGCCATTCATTGTACTTTTTGCAAAGTTGTCTGTATTTTGTGCCTGTAGCAAAAGATGTCTATAAAGAGGAATTTTCTTATTGACTTAAATATAAAATTGCTTATTATTTTATCTGAGTCCCTTTTGTGCTGCAATAATGGAGTAAAGAAAAGAGATTTATTTCTTACAGATCTGGACCCTGGGAAGTCCAAGGCTGAGTGGCCCACATTTGTCATGGGCCTTCTTGTATTATCATCTGGCAGAAGGGCAGGAGAGCACACCGCAGGGGTGGGGTGTAAATTCATTCTTTTATTAGGAACCCACTCCATTACTCCATAATGTAATCCCCTCCTTGAACAATGACATCAATCTGTTCATGAGGGGAGAGCTCTTCATGACCTTAATCACTCTTAAAGTTCCCACCTCTTTTTAAAATTTTTAAAATTTGTTCTTTGTAGTTATACATGACAGTAGGATGTATTTTGACATTATGTATACATGGAGTGTAACTTCCCATTCCTGTGGTTGTACATGTGTGGAGTTACACTGGTTGTGTGTTTATATATGAACATCGGAAAGTTTTGTCTGATTCATTCATTATGTCTTTCCTTTTCCCATCCCCTCAGTTCCCACCTCTTAACAAGGTTCCATTTGGGTTTAAATTTCCAAAATGTGGACTTTGGGGAACACATAAACCCACATTGTCCCATTATCCCAGATGTGGAACACCTATAAAACTTAAATATTGTGTGTGTATGTAATATCTAAAATTGTATATAATATTACTGTGTAAATAATTTTGATGTAATGTTAGTCAACATTAGTTAGTATAATAACATATATAAACTCTAGATTATGATTTCCAACTTGTTTTAACACACGTGTCAGTTTTGTTGAAATGGTTGCAGAATTGAAAACCTGTACTTAATGGGCTTTAACTGTAGCAATTTCTGTGGAAGGTGATCTCTAATAAAGTTAGTTTAAGTAAAAAGATTAAAGTAGTGATTGCAATCATGCTGGGCATTGTGATTCATTTGCTTATTTGACATTCATCAAATACCTGAATATGCTCTAAGTATTAATAGTATAAATAGAGGTAATGCAATTCTCTATACTAGGAATTATACAGTCTAAAAAATTGTTATAGTATAGTGAGAATCATGTTGTAATAGGAGTATGTCTGGAGTTCAATGATTGTTTATGACCTACTGGAGCTGTAACATAGGTAGAGGGCAGCCTGGGAAGACTACTTGGATGTGAACTGGGAGATATGATTGGCAGTAACAAGACTACTTTCCTTATTTGGAAAAGGAAATAATCATTCAGGAATAGCATGACAAAAGGAGAGAGTGAGATGCAGTTGTTCCAGTGCAAATGATAGGATTTAATAAATTGTTTTAATAATGTACTTTCATTGAAATCCCAGAAACAGACTGGAAGATATCCTCACTGAAAGTATAAATTTTAAAAATATTGCTTACACTTGTCACTTTTAACAACCCTTTAAGAATAGTTTGTCCTTAAATTGGGGGCAGGGGGTATTGTTACCAGGGATTGAACTGAGGGGCACTCGACCACTGAGCCACATCCCTACCCCTATTTTGTATAGTATTTTAGAGAGAGGGTCTCACTGAGTTGCTTGTTTAGCACCTCCCTTTTGCTGAGGCTGGTTTTGAACTCATGATTCTCCTACCTTAGCCTCCAGAGCTGCTGGGATTACAGGTGTGCGCTACTACACCTGACGGCTTTTAAATTTTGAAATCTAGTAATGTTAATGTGCCAGAGAAACAGTGTAATTGGCTCTCAAGATAACAAGATCATCTCTGAGTTTCTAACCTTACCTCAACATTTTTTGCATGTACACTCATTGCACCTTCTTCCTGAGGTAGACTGAAAAGATTTTTATGGTTGATACCATGTAAGAATAATGGGTAATCTTGAAACACATTTGGTTACCTTTTTTTTTTTTTGGAACCAGGGATTGAACTCAGGGACACTCGGCCACTGAGCCACATCCCCAGCCCTATTTTGTATTTTATTTAGAGACAGGGTCTCACTGAGTTGGTAAGGGCCTTGCTAAGTTGCTGAGACTGGCTTTGAACTCACGATCCTCCTGACTCAGCCTCCCAAGTTGCTTGGATTACGGCGTGTGCCACCACGCCCGGCTTTGGTTACTTCTTTAGGAGGTTTCAGCAGTCTGTTCTATAAGCAACCATTGATTATTAGTAACTCCACTTTGTGGAAGTTACCAGAAAAGCATAGCATTAAGGCCTTCTTCTAGTCAAGCACCTTAAAAAAAAAAAAA